>JAPXFY010000029.1:7222432-7467432 GCA_030674185.1 Monoplex corrugatus
TTGTTTTTTTTCTTGATACAGGAAAGAAACGAGGATGACAAGTATGTGGATTACGGCAATAGTACTCACCACCATATTGATGATTCAGAGTGATGATGCGTCCTCAATCCACCAAAAAGGTATGTAGACTTTCTCGACCAAAGAACGCTTGGTTAAGGTAAAGGTTGTTCCATAACACTGTGGAGTGAGGTGGTCAAGATCTCTGGGCAGACTGGAATCCACACAGACCTGTGCAAGTTTATTGAGTTCACCTGGAACCTGTGCAGTCTCTGGCTGGAGGGCGGGAGCTCTGTTTCAGAGCCAGGAGGCTTCCACATGTTGAACATAGACCTGATATATGGCCATGAATCTCTGAGTGTGAGTGTATGTGTGTGTGCACGCGCGCGCGTGCGCGTGTGGGTGTGTGTGTGTGTGTGTGTCTGTGTGTGTGGGTGGGTGGATGGGGGGTCGGCTGTTGCTTGTATATGTGTTTCTGTCGGCTGACTTAAAAAGTTTAACCTTGTCCTCTTAGTCTACATACTCATTTTATTGTATTTACCTCAATTTGATTTTAATGTGCATATTGCATTGCATCTTTAATCAATTTTTTCTATACCTACCAAAGTTGTTTTTCAATGAGTATTGCCCTTTTTGTCCATTGTTAAAAGTCCTAACCAAGTCATCTGACTTATGATGTGCTTTTTTAACCGTACATTTTTAGAATTGGTCATAATCTTTGATATTGTGTTCGACAACGAGGGAGGGGGAGAGAGATGAGGGGAGGGAGAGGGTGAGAGAGGGATGAGAGAGAGAGTGAGAGAGAGTAAGAGTATGTGTGTACATTGTTTATGCGTTCTTGTTCCTGTATGTATTTTAATGCGAATGCCAAAACAATTTCCCATTGTGATGTTCTGGGCTAAATAGAATATTGTATCTTGTATCTTGTATTTTTAGCCAGGCAGGTTTGACCAGAGTCCACCACTCTACAGCAGTGCTTTGTAACTGCTACGATCTTTCGGGTGAGACTGAGTGTAGGAAGTGACTGATACTGGCACAGAGTAGGCCTAGTCGAATCTAGGTCAATCTGTAAGCCTATACTTCAATGTGTGTCAGTGGGCCCACCACTGGATGGGTGAGGGTGGTGTGGAGAGGGGAAGGGAAAGACAGATGTGCGCTGTTAAATTAATTAGTTGGCAGGGCTAAGGTGGCTTGGATATGGGCGCCTTGGCGTGAGAGTGTGTGTGTGTTGTGTGCGTGTGTTTCTTCGATTCCGTGGATGACCGACGAATTTGTCTTTTATGATGTTGAACATTGTAATTGTTGTGAGGCGTGAGTGTGATTGTATGCATAGCCAAAACATTTTCCACGTGTCTGAGCACTGGGCTAAAATAAAATCTTGTTCTTGTTCTTCTCTTGTTTAACCTTGTCCTCTTAGTCTACATACTCATTTTATTGTATTTAACTCATTTTGATTTTAATGTGCATATCGCGTTGCATCTTTAATCAAATTTTTTCTATACCTACCAAAGTTGTTTTTCAATGAGTATTGCCCTTTTTGTCCATTGTTAAAAGTCCTGACCAAGGCATCTGACTCTTATGATGTGCTTTTTTAACCGTACATATTTAGATTTAGTCATTATCTTTGATATTGTTTCGACAAAGATGGAGGGGGAGACAGATGAGGGGAGGAAGAGGGTGAGAGAGGAGTGAAAGAGAGAGTGAGAGAGAGTAAGAGTACGTGTATACATTTGTTTATGCGTTCTTGGGCCTATATGTATTTTAATGCGAATGCCAAAACAATTTCCCATTGTGATGCTTTGGGCTAAATAAAATTCTTGTATCTTGTATCTTCTGTCAATCTCTCCCCCCCCCCCCCCCATCTCTCTCTCTCATCTGCTCTCCTCCCCCTCATTCTCTCGTCTCCTCTCACTCTTCTCTCATTCTTCTCTCTCTCTCTCTCTCTCCCTCCTCCCTCTTCTCTCTCTCTTCCTCTTGTTCTCTCTCACTCTCTCTCTCTCTCTCTCTCTTTCGTTCTCTCTCTCTCACTCTCCGTCTCTCTCTCCCCATCTCTCCCCCCTCATTCTCTCTCTCTCTCTCTTTCGTTCTCTTCTCTCTCTCGCCATCTCTCTCTCCCCATCTCTCCCCCTCATTCTCTCTCTCTCTCTCCCCTCTCTCTCTCTCTCTCTCTCTCTCTCTTTCTCTCGTTCATGTGTATGAATGATGACAATATATGTAATACTTGCACAACACACACACACAAAATCAAACCAAAAACAAACAAACAAACAAACAAACAAACAAAAACATAAACAAAAAAAGAAGAAGAAAACATTGTATTGTACTTATACCATCTCCCTCGAAAATTAAAATATGTTCTTCTCCTTGTCCACTTTCTCCGTGGGACTGAGTGTTTTGTTGACTTAACTTCTTTTTATCGTAGCCTACGTGGTGTGCGTGCGTGCGTGCGTGTGTGTGTGTGTGTGTGTGTGTGTGTGTGTGTGTGTGTGTGTTTATGCATGTGTGTGTGTTTATGCATATGTGTGCGCGCGTGCGTGCATGTGTGTGTGTTTATGAATATGTGTGTGTGCATGTGTGCGTGTGTGTGTGTGTGCGTGCGTGTGTGTGTGTGGTGTTGATGCCCGGGCCTGCGTAAGAACATATATTTGTAGGGGGAATAGTAGTTGTGGCAATGTTAGAAGAATCATATTTATGATAATCATCTTCATCCATAACAAGTGTGACTGCCCGCGTTCAAGCAAACAGAAACCAGGGGGAAAACACGTAAAAAAGAAAAAGAATTAGAACACGTATTTGATACAACCAGACAAGACAGACGTAAATTTGGCCTTTCTTTGTCAAGCGTAAGATCACAAACAAACAAACACTAGATACAAAAAATTAGGAGAAAAAGACTGAAACTTCCCTCCAGCTCCATCCATCATCGATACTCCAAAGTCCATCATCCGTTTCATTCTACAGGCGAAACTGGCGGTACTTGCAGCGCTCCCACTGTGCACTTCGGATCACCAGGACTTGTCAAGTTTACGTTCAAAGAGCGTTTGCATCTGTACACTATGTTCTCTTTGTACGTCCTACATCAAGAGAACAAAGGTAGGTTCTTGTGTTATAATTATTGTGTCCTGTTACGTGGTATAGACTTGCATTGTGTGCTGTTGTATGGTGTGTTGTGTGCTGTTGTATGGTGTGTTGTGTGCTGTTGTATGGTGTGTTGTTGTATGGTGTGCTTTGTGCTGTTGTATGGTGTGTTGTTGTATGGTGTGTTGTATGGTGTGTTGTGTGCTGTTGTATGGTGTGTTGTGTGCTGTTGTATGGTGTGTTGTGTGCTGTTGTATGGTGTGTTGTTGTATGGTGTGCTTTGTGCTGTTGTATGGTGTGTTGTTGTATGGTGTGTTGTTGTATGGTGTGTTGTTGTATGGTGTGTTGTGTGCTGTTGTATGGTGTGTTGTGTGCTGTTGTATGGTGTGTTGTGTGCTGTTGTATGGTGTGTTGTTGTATGGTGTGCTTTGTGCTGTTGTATGGTGTGTTGTTGTATGGTGTGTTGTTGTATGGTGTGTTGTTGTATGGTGTGTTGTGTGCTGTTGTATGGTGTGTTGTGGCTGTTGTATGGTGTGTTGTTTGTATGTGTGTTGTGTGTTGTTGTTGTGTGTTGTATGGTGTGTTGTGTGCTGTTGTATGGTGTTGTTGTTGTTGGGGTGGTGTGTGTTGTGTGTTTGTGTGTGTTGATGGTTGTTGTGTGTGTTGTATGGTGTGTTGTGTGCTGTTGTATGGTGTGTGTTGTATGGTGTGTTGGTGTGTTGTTGGGGTGTGATGGTGTGTGTGTGCTGTTGTATGGTGTGTTGTGTGCTGTTGTATGGTGTGTTGTTGTATGGTGTGTGTGTTGTGTTGATGGTGTGTTGTTGTATGGTGTGTGTTGCTTGTTTGTTGTGTGGTTGTGTCTGTTGTATGTGTGTTTGTGGTTGTATGTGTGCTTTTGTGTGCTGTTGTATGGTGTGTTGTTGTATGGTGTGTTGTGTGCTGTTGTTATGGTGTGTTGTTGTGTGGTGTGTTGTGTGTGTTGTGTGTGCTGTTGTAGTGTGTTTGTGTTGTGTGGTGTTGTATGTGTGTTGTTTGTATGGTGTGTGTGTTGTTGTTGGTGTGTTGTGTGTTGCTGTTGTATGGTGTGTTGTTGTATGGTGTGTTGTGTGGTGTTGTATGGTGTGTTTGTGCTGTTGTATGGTGTGTTGTTGTTGTGTATGGTGTGTTGTGTGCTGTTGTATGGTGTGTTGTTGTATGGGTGTTTGTGGTTGTATGGTGTGTTGTGTGTGCTTTGTGCTGTTGTATGGTGTGTTGTGTGCTGTTGTATGGTGTGTTGTGTGCTGTTGTATGGTGTGTTGTTGTATGGTGTGCTTTGTGCTGTTGTATGGTGTGCTGTTGTATGGTGTGTTGTGTGCTGTTGTATGGTGTGCTGTTGTATGGTGTGTTGTATGGTGTGTTGTGTGCTGTTGTATGGTGTGTTGTGTGCTGTTGTATGGTGTGTTGTGTGCTGTTGTATGGTGTGTTGTTGTATGGTGTGTTGTGTGCTGTTGTATGGTGTGTTGTTGTATGGTGTGTTTGTGTGCTGTTGTATGGTGTGTTGTTGTATGGTGTGCTTTGTGCTGTTGTATGGTGTGCTGTTGTATGGTGTGTTGTTGCATGGTGTGTTGTTGTATGGTGTGTTGTGTGTTGTTGTATGGTGTGTTGTTGTATGGTGTGCTTTGTGCTGTTGTATGGTGTGCTGTTGTATGGTGTGTTGTTGTATGGTGTGTTGTTGTATGGTGTGTTGTGTGCTGTTGTATGGTGTGTTGTTGTATGGTGTGTTGTGTGTTGTTGTATGGTGTGTTGTTGTATGGTGTGCTTTGTGCTGTTGTATGGTGTGTTGTTGTATGGTGTGTTGTGTGCTGTTGTATGGTGTGTTGTTGTATGGTGTGTTGTTGTATGGTGTGTTGTTGTATGGTGTGTTGTTGTATGGTGTGCTTTGTGCTGTTGTATGGTGTGCTGTTGTATGGTGTGTTGTGTGCTGTTGTATTGTGTGTTTGTATGGTGTGTTGTGTGCTGTTGTATGGTGTGTTGTGTGTTGTTGTATGGTGTGTTGTGTGCTGTTGTATGGTGTATTGTGTGTTGTATGGTGTGTTGTGTGCTGTTGTATGGTGTATTTTGTGTTGTTGTATGGTGTGTTGTGTGTTGTTGTATGGTGTGTTGTGTGTTGTTGTATGGTGTGTTGTGTGCTGTTGTATGGTGTATTGTGTGCTGTTGTATGGTGTGTTGTGTGCTGTTGTATGGTGTGTTGTGTGCTGTTGTATGGTGTATTGTGTGTTGTTGTATGGTGTGTTGTGTGCTGTTGTATGGTGTGTTGTGTGCTGTTGTATGGTGTGCTGTGTACTGTTGTATGGTGTATTGTGTGTTGTTGTATGGTGTGTTGTGTGCTGTTGTATGGTGTGTTGTGTGTTGTTGTATGGTGTGTTGTGTGCTGTTGTATGGTGTATTGTGTGCTGTTGTATGGTGTGTTGTGTGCTGTTGTATGGTGTGCTGTGTACTGTTGTGTGGTGTATTGTGTACTGTTGTATGGTGTATTGTGTGCTGTTGTATGGTGTGTTGTGTGCTGTTGTATGGTGTACTGTTGTATTGTGTACTGTTGTATGGTGTATTGTGTACTGTTGTGTGGTGTATTGTGTACTGTTGTATGGTGTATTGTGTGCACTGTGGTGTACTAGATAAAGCACCCATCCTAAAAAGCGAGATGCTCAGATTCCAGCTTCGAATCCCGACCAGTCCTTTTCAGGGATAGCACTGCTCTCACTCACTGGGGGCGGAGGGTGGGGTGGGGGGTTGATAAAAACCTATCTGATATGTACTTAGCAGACAGCTGCCTGGTCATCCCCTGTTGTGGTGGAAACAGTATACCAAGAAAAGAAAGAAAACAGCTCTAACCTTTGGTGCATGGACGGTACCAGTGCTACAGGTCAAAGGTGATAGACGAGAATGGCGTACAGCTTTGATCACCAGAATACTGGATCGCTACAAGATTGACAGCTGCCTCGAGGGAGACTAGATTTGCGTGCAAAACCTAGCTGGAGGAAGTTGGAGGAGGCTACATATTCTACTGCATTGGAAAGCCCAAAGATAATCAGAGAATCTCTGGAGTGGCCATACACACACCAAGCTCGCAATGACGCTAGAAAGTTTATTCCATGGTATCAGTGACTGCTTGTTGATCTTGCGTCTTCAGCTCACAGAAGACTGCTTCGTTTCAGACATCCGGCGCTCACTGACGTGTTTGCTGAAATCCGCGTACGCTTGGCCCTACCTGGGCAGTTAGCCTCAGCAGGACAGAGAACATCGGCCAACATCATATCAACAGGACAGAGAACATCGGCCAACATCATATCAACAGGACAGAGAACATCGGCCAACATCATATCAACAGGACAGAGAACATCGGCCAACATCATATCAGTAGGACAGAGAACATCGGCCAACATCATATCAACAGGACAGAGAACATCGGCCAACATCATATCAGCAGGACAGAGAACATCGGCCAACATCATATCAACAGGACAGAGAACATCGGCCAACATCATATCAACAGGACAGAGAACATCGGCCAACATCATATCAACAGGACAGAGAACATCGGCCAACATCATATCAACAGGACAGAGAACATCGGCCAACATCATATCAACAGGACAGAGAACATCGGCCAACATCATATCAACAGGACAGAGAACATCGGCCAACATCATATCAACAGGACAGAGAACATCGGCCAACATCATATCAACAGGACAGAGAACATCGGCCAACATCATATCAACAGGACAGAGAACATCGGCCAACATCATATCAACAGGACAGAGAACATCGGCCAACATCATATCAACAGGACAGAGAACATCGGCCAACATCATATCAACAGGACAGAGAACATCGGCCAACATCATATCAACAGGACAGAGAACATCGGCCAACATCATATCAGCAGGACAGAGAACATCGGCCAACATCATATCAACAGGACAGAGAACATCGGCCAACATCATATCAACAGGACAGAGAACATCGGCCAACATCATATCACAGGACAGAGAACATCGGCCAACATCATATCCGGCTTCTGGCGCTTCACCAGCTGTGGATTGTCATCAACAACCAGGAGATCATGACTGTGACAGATTGTCATCAACAACCAGGAGATCATGACTGTGACAGATTGTCATCAACAACCAGGAGATCATGACTGTGACAGATTGTCATCAACAACCAGGAGATCATGACTGTGACAGATTGTCATCAACAACCAGGAGATCATGACTGTGACAGATTGTCATCAACAACCAGGAGATCATGACTGTGACAGATTGTCATCAACAACCAGGAGATCATGACTGTGACAGATTGTCATCAACAACCAGGAGATCATGACTGTGACAGATTGTCATCAACAACCAGGAGATCATGACTGTGACAGATTGTCATCAACAACCAGGAGATCATGACTGTGACAGATTGTCATCAACAACCAGGGGATCATGACTGTGACAGATTGTCATCAACAACCAGGAGATCATGACTGTGACAGATTGTCATCAACAACCAGGAGATCATGACTGTGACAGATTGTCATCAACAACCAGGAGATCATGACTGTGACATATTCTGATACTTGGCCAGTGCAGTGAGCAGTAACAGATCTCTTGATGCTGAGGTGGCTCTGCATCTCCAGGACCATGGCATCAGGCTCGCCACAAAGACTGTTACGCTGAAAGTGATGGATTTGAAAAATTTCATATTTGATATAAAAAAAGATCTGGTGTGGAAGAGTGATTTATTTCTGTTAGTGATTTTTGTCCGTTTTTTTGTTTTTGTTTCGTTTCGTTTTTGTTTGTTTTTGTTTTGTTTGTTTGGTTGGTTGTTTGTTTTTGTTTTTTATTGTTGTTGTTTTTTTGAGGGGGGGTTGTTTTGTTTTCTTTTCTTTTCTTTTGACGTGTCACAGGTACACAAATGTGTGCAACCGTTAACAAGGATTCCTCCGTCGTTTGACGACGGATTTTGACCATTCCCATCCCCTGGATACCTTCTCCTTTCTCCATGCATTCAGTGTCCTTCCTGCTACAGCCACTATGGTGGTGGTTTGCATTGTGTTCTGTCTCTTTCTCTCTCTCTCTCTCTCTCTCTCTCTCTCTCTCTCTCCCCCCCTCCCTCTCCCTCTCCCTCTCTCTCCCCCTCCCTCTCTCTCTCTCTCTCTCTCACACACACACACACACATACAAAGAGAGAGAAAGAGAGAGAGAGAGAGAGAGAGAGAGAGAGAGAGAGATGACCTTCGAAATGCGACAATTAAACATGCAGCACACAATTGTCTTATCTTTCTCCGCTTTTCAGTGTACTTAGAGCGATGCAACACGAAGCCCGGGGACACCAAAAAGACGTGTCGCAATGACACTACACTCGGGTACCAGACTGATGGGGTACAGGGAAGTACTCTGGCACTGCACATCTCCAGAGCCACTGCACAGCACGCGGGGCCGTATCAACTCCATCTGTTTCTGAACGACAGTTTCCACATCAACTGTAGTCTCAACGTTACCGACGTCTGTAAGTGTGTGTGTGTGTGTGTGTGTGTGTGTGTGTGGAGTGGTGTGTTGTGGTGTGTGTGTGTGAGAGAGAAAGAGAGAGAGTTTTCCCCCACTCGGGTACATGTATAGTATACACATACATTATACATGCACATGCGCGTATAGAGAGAGAGACAGAGACACAGAGAGAGACAGAGACACAGAGAGAGAGGGAGACAGACAGACAGAGAGAGAGAGGAGATTGAAATTGAAATCATGTTTCTTGCAGCTCAGCCGACCAGTTAGACCATATCACTAGGACTAACTCCACGTTACAAATATTGTATCATATATATATCACTTAGCTGACTGAGATATTACTTTGAGTTTGAGTCTGTTGGAAAATGAGTGTTTCCAGCTTGAAAGAAAGTCAGGAGAAAATAGGAGAGAAAATTCTGATGCTAGGTAGCATATCAAATATGGTGTCTTCTCCATTCTGTTGGCTTGTTACTGAAGTATGTACTTCAAGGATGGGATTATAGTAGTGATGTGTATGGTCTACTGGTAAAAGCACCCGCCTAGGACGCGAAACGCCTAGGTTTGAATCGCTGATCTGACGAGGATTCATTTTCCCTTTCTCCCCTCTCGCCTATATATCTTAAGCAGGGGCCTAGTGTTGCGTTAGTCTTTAGGATGATGCTTAAGTGAGGTCCTGCGACGAGGCATTATTCAGCGCACATTAAAGATTCCACGGCAACAAACGAGCTGTCCCTAGCAAAAGATTCTGTAGAAGGAAAAAAATCCACTTTTGCAGGGTAAACACACTCACACACACACACACACACACACTCTCTCTCTCTCTCTCTCTCTCTCTCTTTCTCTCTCTCTCTCCTCTCTCGCTCGCTCGCTCTCTCAAGTAAAAAGACAAAGAGAGAAAGATAAGCTTATACATCAACACAACACTCCTCTCTCCACCCCGGCACCCCCACCCCCACACAATGACTCTGTCGCACGTGACTGCCGACAATCCCATCAACTCAGTCATTATAAATATCCAGAGCTCTTCGACACTACCCTGGGGGACGCCTTTTTTTAATGGCTACGTACACATGTGCAACATCTGTGTAGCTGACACGGCCACTGATATGCATCATCTCATCACTCACTCGAGTGAAAAAAACACAAGAAGAAGAAGAATAATATTTGGCGAACAAACGTCGTCTACTTTATCATCAAAATGCTTCCTCGAGGTGTCGAGCTTGCGAGCTTGTAAAACAAATGTGCTCCTTCTTTATAATGTTTGCGTACATGTGCGGCAATTATTACTTTTTGAATGTGGGTGTGTGAGTGAATGAGACAGAGACAGCGTTCGTTGTTCTTGTTGTGTTTTTTCATGTTTTGTTAATATTGAAATTCTCTTCCTCAAGAGGAGATTAAGGATAATTAAAACTTGAAACTTAAAACGTGGTGTGTGTGTGTGTGTGTGTGTGTGTGTGTGTGTGTGTGTTGGTGTGTGTTGTGTGCTGTGTGTGTGTGTGTGTGTGTGTGTGTGATCATATTTTCCCCTTCTCTCTCTTCTTTTTTTCTTGTTTTCTTTCTTCCCTCTTTGTTCTTTTTGGTTCTGTACATACTTCTTCATTTTTTCTTACTCTCTGTCTTCCCTTCTTCTGTCTTTCTTTCCTTTCCGGTCTTTGTAGGTTAAAGAAATCAAAAAATATATATTCATGTGGCAAAGATACTGACATCATTTGAATGTCACAGCCACGGACAAACCCGACTTGAACCTTGGTAAACAAACAAAGATGAACGCAATGACGTCGGACATCACCATCGGACCCACCAACAGCAGCTATAGCGATACCAACTCGGAGAGCGACAGCAGCGGCTTTGACGTTGGTGTGGTGGTGGCTGTTATTATCGTGGTGGCTGTTATTATCGTGGTTGTGGTTTTGTATTTCAAAAGGTACGTGGTTCGACTCTTCGCCCTCGCCCCCTACCCCCGTTTTGATCTTTAGTAAAATACTCAATAGACGTGTGTGTGTGTGTGTGTTCGTTCGTTCTTTAATTTAACGTCTTTTCACTATAAGTGATATTAGACGGGGGAGGGGGGGGAGGGGAAATTTAAAAAAAAAAAATGGAACAAAATAAAATGTAGAACGATAGTTGGACGGGTTGGATTTGGGCAGAGGGAAGACAGAGGAAAAAGACATTAGCGGGTGGGGGAACAGTAAAATGGAACGAGAACTTAACACTAACAATTAACTTCAACAACGTGAAGGGAAATTGTAACACTAAAATACAAACCGAATAAAGTTAAAGTAATGCATTAACAGGACTGTGAACTAATGATTCTGAAATTCTAACTAACAACGTTTGATCTGATGTAATTTTCTGGAAATGATTTTCAGAATACTTTTCTTGAGTAAACATTTTCGGTAAAAAAGAACGTAGCATTTTGCAGTAGAATAAACAGTGAAACAGTGTGAACTGTTCGCCGCAAATACACTTGACATTTTTACAATATTTTGTTTTCAATGCGTTTAGCTGAATACGAAAACAAACAGCAACAATCGATCTCAAATGATACATGGAAGAATACTGCAATTTTTTACATACATTTTGAACGGTAAGTTTTATCATTTGGTGTGACACAAACTGTTCATCTGAATGTTCATGAAATCGAGTCCATGAGGCTGATTCGAGCAAGTTGCAAGCTTCTTTTACGGAGGTATGAACATGTAATTCTATAGCATTATCAGCATTCTGGGCGCCTTGCTTAGCTGCTCTGTCAACTACTTCGTTGCCGTGAAGACCAACATGAGAAGGCACCCAGCATAAACTGATATCTGTACCTTTGACCCTTAAACGATGTATAAGATGATTTGCCTCAGTAATTAAATCAGGTCTTGTGTCGGCATTAAAAGACCGTAAGGCATATAATACAGATTTTGAGTCAACAAAGAGAACTACTTTGAAAGACATGGGTTTAAGATTTACTAGATAATGCAATGCTTGATTAATAGCGACTAATTCCGCTGTAAAGATCGATAAGTTTGCCCCAACGAGAAATGACTTTTTTATCTTAAATTTTGGAACATAAAATGCTGCTCCAGCACATTTATTTTCTAAGACTGATCCATCGGTAAAAATGTGAAGGTGGGTACGGTATTTTTCATCGATGTGTTCTCTTGCTGTGGATATCGAAATGTTGACGTTTTCAGATTTCTTAACGTCTGTATAATCAATATCAAAAGAGGCTTTTTGCATTTCCCATGTAGGGATAGGCGTTGTTGATGGTGTCTCAGCTATTTCATCCATATTTATGTTAGACTGTTTGACCAAGTCAGATATGTAAGTTGTAACAGTCATTTGTGATGAAATGCTTTTTGCTCGCTTTGGAAAGTCAACATCAGACCTGATTTTAATTTCCTTACTCATAAAATTGTCCGTTTGTGTAGTAGTTCTAACTGCAAATTTTGCTGTCGCTAGCTCACGATAGTTGTTCAGAGGCAGAATTCCAGCAACTTTGTACGTTTCCAGATTAGAGGCATGAGTAGGGGGACACCTAGAGCAATTTTAATACTTTTGCAGTCTAAGCTTTGTATCTTCTTTAATAAATATTTTGGTGCACTGAAGAACACTTCTTGCGCATAGGATAATTTAGATCGTACAAGTGCTGTTGATAGATGAATTAGTATGTTCGTATCCATTCCCCAAGGTAATCGGCTTATTATCTTTAGAAAATTTAGGGCTTTTCTTGCTTATGTTGAAATATAATCAAAATGGACATTCCAGTTTAATTTCGATGTCATAAAGACTCCCAGAAATTTTACAACCTGTTTGTAATGTAACACTTCACCAAGCAATCTGAAAGTAGGCAAGTTACTTAAAGTACCACCAGAATTAAATAGCATCATGTTAGTTTTTTCCGCTGACAACGACAGACCATTTTCTAACATATAGTTTCCAAGATTATCAAGATCAGATTGATACAATTTCCTAATGTAATTCTGTGCTCTCTGTGGAGTTGTCTTTTTTAAAGTAATATTCATCCAAATACATATATCATCAGCATACTGTGCCAAAACCACACGATTTGAGAGTGCTTTAGGAAGATCCTGTATAAGGATATTAAATAAAAGCGGTGCTATCACTGAACCTTGTGGAATTCCCATATCAAGATGTCGTGAAGTAGAATAACTAGTTCCCACTCTTGCCTGAATAGTTCTATTGGCTAAAAAAGACTCTGTTCTAGATGATGGTAAAGCAGGCGCTGGCTTTCTAATTCCTAAATTTAAAGTAGAAAAGGCTTACTCTTTAGGACAGGGACATTCAATCTTCACTTCTGAATTAGTTGCCATCCTAATGGCACTGAAATATATAGTAGATCTACCCATAACTTTATTTAGTATCCTATTAGGTGTAGATTCGAAATCTGCATTACAATCCTTAAAATGTTACGAACATAAAGTAAATAGTTCGTTAATATTTGAGATAAAATTTCTAATTCATTGTTTAATAACAAATAATACACAGGCTACTTTTTGTTGGATCCCATCACACTGTGGTATCCTTTTTAACGATCAGGTCGACAGAATAGCAAAAAACGTAGCAATGAATAGGGCTGGCAGTGCTAAACTTGATTTACCACTCTCTGAACATGAAATGAATGCTATATTAGAAAACAAAGTAAAAGCGCAATGTGAACTTCGCCCCTTCTCGGTAAATTACCAGGGTTTTACAAGACAAGAGATAACTTTAGCTTACAGATTAACTCTCAATTCACTTCGAACTAAATTTAGTAAAACCATCAAATGTATCTGTGATGATTTTATAACCTTTTGTGTTGTCAGCGAATGCGACCTTATTTCCCTGCGTCATTTACAAACTTAAAACAGAAACATACTGATTTCACTCTGTATTTACACATTGCTAGACGTTTACTGCACAGTCCTGTAGGTCGTTTCCTTTGATTCAGCCCAATTGTTTTATACCTGTAACTCCCACACAGCCCCGAGAAATCCGATGAAGCCGGACTGATATAATGTTCTGATTGTTTTTCTTTTGTTCGTTAATTTGTTTGATGTTACATTAATTGTTACCTTAATTGATACAATGCCTTCATGATTACATAGATTCATTTATTCCTTACGCACTTTTTTTTTTTTTTTTTTTCTCCCCGTCTAAAAGCACATATGTGAATAGACGTTAAAAGAAATAACGAACACACACACACACAGATATCTATCTATCTATATATGTACATATATTTTATATGTGTATACATACATATATATATATATATATATATATATATATATATATATATATATATATATATATATATATGGTGTTTGTGTGTTTGTGTGAGTTTGTGAGTGTAAATGTCAAATGTGTACTCACGCATATGTGTGTATGTTTAGTAATATCTGCGTATATATGTATACATGTATTTGTATTTTGATCTGTGTACACATATTCTGAATTTATGTGCACTTATGGCTGTTCCGATTAAACGCGTGAGGAATGTCCACTATCATAATAATAATAATGATAATAGTGATGATAATACTAATAATGTCATTAATGACAATAATAATGGCAACAGTATTAATAATATTATCATTAGTATCATTACGATTGTTGTTGTTATGATTCTTCTTCTTGTTCTTCTTCTTGCTCTTCTTCTTCTTATTATTATTATTAGTAGTAGTAGCATTGTTATTGTTATTATTATTATTATTATTATTATTATTATTATTATTATTATTATTATCACCATTACAGTTTGATTGCTTTCCGTCTTTGAAGAATATAGGTATAAGACTGTCCTCAAGAGCTGAGATTATGTTTTCTTGGTTTCAGAAGAAGATGTGGAAACTGGCAGCTGCCAAGCAGATGGACGAAACCAGGAAATGAAGGAAGCGGAGAAGCAGTGGGCAAGAGGAATACGAAAAACGCTGCAATACCACTTATGACGAGCAATGGTCCTGACGAGAAAACTGAGTGAGTAGATCTGTTTTCTTTGATGTTTATTCTCACCATACATTCATAATGATACAGTTGTGGTCGGCTACTTGGTCATCAACCCGTCACCGGCTCTCCACGAAGGACATTTTTCAGGATGTGACCAGTCCTTCATTGACAGACGTAAGGAAGCGGCGCAACCAACGGCCAGACGACGCTTCAGGTGGCTGGGGCACGTCACAAGATTCCCGCCAACCATATATCTACCAGGCAGATCCTCCGGTGAAAAACCTAAGAGGGCAGAGACAAAAATGGTCGCCAGACAGTGAGTTACTAGAGATGTGATGATGATGAAGAGAGGACGGAGTGAGGCAATCAGGACACCTAATGACCGCAGGGAGACTGGGACTGCTCCATGTGTGAGGTTTTCAAAGTTTCAGTTTCACTTTCAGTTTCTCAAGATGACGTCTCCGCGCTGGGAACGAATGCCATATGCAGTAACGTCACAGGTGCCATGTGTATGGTGATCATGGCACAAGCCTTAAGCCTGCACATAAACCCATGAGCTTGCCAGGTCCTGAGGCCCTACCTAGACTATGTTTTACTTAGTTTATATTTTGTACTGGTATATTTTATCAGCCTGCCTCTGGAATAATCTTGGTTACGTGTAAATGACATGTGTTTCAAAGTCATGATCATACTTTTGGCGGGAGGCTTCAACACCATCATCATCATCATCAAGAGCCTTGCCACGTGGTCTTGACGATCATGGCCCTCCATATGCATCTGTCCCTTGCTGCCGCGAGCACATCTTCCACCCTCTCTTTCTTCAGCCACTCTGCAAGTCTGTCCAATACTTTTCCCTGGGTTTACCTGGTGCTCTCTTTCCCTCCAGCTTTCATGTTGTGACCAGGTGCTCCAATTCCCCTTTCCTCCTAAAATGGCCTATTAATGTTGCCTTCTTTTCCTAATCTTCCTTATGAATGATCTTCTTGTGTCTGCCTCCATCAAGACTGTCTCATTTGTTTTCTTTGCTGTCCATTCTTTTTAGAAACCAAATCTCAGCTGCCTCAGTCTTGTTCTGACTTTGCTTGCTGACTGTCCACGCCTCACAACCGTTTAACACCAACATCTGGGAAACGATTTCTGCAGACAGATGTTGTGCCTGGAATCAGGAAGTTCAGAGAGGACTGTTTCAGATCAGTAAACCCTGTTGCCAGACGGTGGATGTCCCAAGTTTGTTCAAGAGAGATTCATCACATTTGGAGACGCTCCACCCAAGGATGCCAGCAATTCTCTGACAGACTGTCTGAGCCCGCACAAAGTCCTATACACTGGCAAGTTCTTGAAAGGGGAAGGGAGAGTGAGCCTGCGCAAAACCCTGCACACACACACCACACACACACACACACACACACACACACACACACACACACACACACACATTTCACAATGCAATGCTATGATGATGATTTACAATGGGGACAGTATTTCACAATGCAATGCTATGATGATTTACGATGAGAACAATATTTCACAATTCATTGCTATGATGATTTACAATGGGGACAGTATTTCACAATGCAATGCTATGATGATGATTTACAATGGGACAATATTTCACAATTCATTGCTATGATGATTTACAATGGGACAGTATTTCACAATGCAATGCTATGATGATGATTTACAATGGGGACAGTATTTCACAATGCAATGCTATGATGATTTACGATGAGAACAATATTTCACAATTCATTGCTATGATGATTTACAATGGGGACAGTATTTCACAATGCAATGCTATGATGATGATTTACAATGGGACAATATTTCACAATTCATTGCTATGATGATTTACAATGGGACAGTATTTCACAATGCAATGCTATGATGATGATTTACAATGGGGACAATATTTCACAATGCAATGCTATGATGATGATTTACAATGGGGACAGTATTTCACAATGCAATGCTATGATGATTTACAATGGGGACAATATTTCACAATGCAATGCTATGATGATTTACAATGGGGACAATATTTCACAATGCAATGCTATGATGATTTACAATGGGGACAATATTTCACAATGCAATGCTATGATGATGATTTACAATGGGGACAATATTTCACAATGCAATGCTATGATGATTTACAATGGGGACAATATTTCACAATGCAATGCTATGATGATTTACAATGGGGACAATATTTCACAATGCAATGCTATGATGATGATTTACAATGGGGACAATATTTCACAATGCAATGCTATGATGATTTACAATGGGGACAATATTTCACAATACAATGCTATGATGATTTACAATGGGGACAATATTTCACAATGCAATGCTATGATGATGATTTACAATGGGGACAATATTTCACAATGCAATGCTATGATGATTTACAATGGGGACAATATTTCACAATGCAATGCTATGATGATTTACAATGGGGACAATATTTCACAATGCAATGCTATGATGATTTACAATGGGGACAATAACCATGATACAACCAAGTTCCATTCTGAATTTAGAAGTGTGCGAGAAGGCTGAACTCTGCGTTTCCGTTCATAACATATCCTGACATCAACCAGGCCCGAGATGCTGGTCAGGAAATTTGAGCAACACCCTCAATGACGCATCTGCTCAGCGGATGAGACTTGCGTGTGTGGTCCCAGTGTTCCCAATAATTCCATAGGACACTCCACTCTGGGAAGGAGCCGGTTGGTGCTGAAAAATCCCACAATGGTTTTGACGGGATGATGGGATTTGAACCTACAACCTCCCAGTGGGTAATCTGTTGCTCTGACCACTGCACCACGGTGACTGGTAACACATGACATTTTCTGCATAAAACAGAATGTCGTCATAACTTGTATGACTCTCATGAAATTTGTTGTATAGTCTTGGCGATATTGTTGTAGCTTTTCTGTATGATTAACTAAAGAAGGAACGTGTAAAGGTTAGAACATGCTGTATGACTGAAACAACAGATTTAAAACACAGAGCAATGTCGTCCGCAATGTTACTGCAGAGTATGACATGAAATAAACACATCACTGTCAAATTGTATTTACGAAACAATAAACTGTGATTTTGTGTTTGACGTGTGACACAAGACCGTAATTTAGGCACCTTTTCTGTTGCAGTGAGCCAGACACCAATGGCATCCCAGCCAGCTATACCAAAATGACCGGCACAACAAAGACGGATCCTGAGATGACCAGCACAAAGAAGGGAGATCCTGACATGACCAGCACAAAGAAGGGAGATCCTGAATGACCAGCACAAAGAAGGGAGATCCTGAGATGACCAGCACAAAGAAGACAGATCCTGAGATGACCAGCACAAAGAAGACAGATCCTGAGATGACCAGCACAAAGAAGACAGATCCTAAGATGACCAGCACAAAGAAGACAGATCCTGAGATGACCAGCACAAAGAAGACAGATCCTGAGATGACCAGCACAAAGAAGACGGATCCTGAGATGACCAGCACAAAGAAGACAGATCCTGAGATGACCAGCACAACGAAGACAGATCCTGAGATGACCAGCACAAAGAAGACAGATCCTGAGATGACCAGCACAAAGAAGACAGATCCTGAGATGACCAACACAACGAAGACAGATCCTGAGATGACCAGCACAAAGAAGACAGATCCTGAGATGACCAGCACAACGAAGACAGATCCTGAGATGACCAGCACAAAGAAGACAGATCCTGAGATGACCAGCACAAAGAAGACAGATCCTGAGATGACCAGCACAAAGAAGACAGATCCTGAGATGACCAGCACAAAGAAGGGAGACCTTCCAATGATCTGCGAAAAAGCTGCGGACAGTATGTCAGTCATGATAGCAGACCTTGAAACCAGATCACCCCTTTATGAAGACTGTGCAACCATACTCAATGAAGTAAAGATGCCCCTGATGCCTGAGGACGGTGGTATGTTAATAACCCCAAAGAAGATGGTTGCAGCAAAAAGGGTTTTTCCAAATGAGGCAGAAATCTTCACATTTCTTTGATCCAAGTCGTCTTCTAGCCTATCCAGCCAAGCCCTGCCCCGGCTTCATAAGCAGCATAACATAACTCAGATTGTCGAAACCTTCCCATCAAGTGATACGTATTGGACATGAAGTTAACAAATTGTTTGCACATTTCATCAGACAGAATCTTTTTCAGTTAGACTTGAAAGAAGAAAGAGTTTGTATTTATCAAAAGGACAGAGTCATTCCAATTGTTTGGACTGGACACAGAAAGTGAATAGCAATCGACCATACAACATCTGTACAGAGGAACTTGTAGACAAATCGTATCTGAAGCATTTTTGGTTATTACCATTTTTACTGTTTTTCTGTGTTTGTTGGAGGCTGAGGGCCCGTACTGCTTTCGGTTCCACCCAAAGGCACACGTATGCTTGAACTGCGCCATCCAACTCTCAAGCATACCATACGTACACTTCAACTCCAGTTTGAGCGTCACATAAAGGAGAAGATGGTGTCGGGTTGCTGCAAGGCCACCTCCTTAAGAAGACCCAGCAATTCAAGTGATGTTCATGCTTAATGCCTGTTCTTGCCCAGCCAATACAGGACCCCCGCCTGCTATTATACCGCCTTCTTAACAACAGTCACATGAAGTTTCCGCGGTATTGATTCTTCCACTTCTACCCCCACCCCTCACTTAACTTCATGACATCTTTTCCTTCCCCACCCCCTCTCTCCCTACTATGTGAAGATAATCAATGTGACCATGAACCACGAACATCTAAGAACTTATCATGAACTTTTATAATCCATTTATTTGATTAATTGTGCTCTTTGTTTATTTTCTCGTTGGTATATTCATCTGAAGACATGCAACTAGGAGAAGAAAAAGCAGTTGAGAGATTGGCTGGATGAGATCGAAGTAGGAATGGGCCAGAAAAACAAAACAAAACAAAACAAATGAAAGGTACTCCATAGTCTGTCCCTAACAGTGCTGGATACATATATCCATGTGTGCTTGTCACTGAACACACTGGCTGGTTACCAATGTCTCAGTGAGGAAGAGACTGATCATTGTTATCGCCAGAAGTAAGGCCACCAGTATCATCGATCATCGTCGTCGTCGTCGTCACCATTGATATCATTAATATCATTGTGAATGGCGATTGTGTATTAGAGACTGAATACTATGTTGTTGCCGTGGCGGTGACTTGTTTTTGTTGTTGTTGTTGTTATTGTTGTTGTTGTTGGTTGGTGGTGGTGGTGGTGGTGGTGTGTGTGTGTGTGTGTGTGTGTGTGTGTGTGTGTGTGTGTGTGTGTGTGTGTATGTGTGTATGTGTGTGTGTTGTTAATGTGCCATAGTTTGCTATACTTGCCTTCGATCATCTGCATCATTGTCTTGGCTGAAACTGCCTGCTTGAAATGTATATATATATATAATGTGCTTCAAAGTTAAATTGTACTTCTTGTTACCACGATTTCCCAAATGTGTCAAATGACAGAATTCATGTGGTGAAATTTTTGGACGTTTATGTTTCAAATAGCGTCGTTTACAAAGAGCTAATGACGTTATTTTTGACGAACGATTGTTGTAGTCAAAGAAATGGGCTTAGTACAAAGCAATTTGTGTAATTTCTGCAATCGAGCATGAGACAGTATACAACACTGCCTGTGGGACTGTTAGTATATTAAACAGTTATTTTGGAATGAATTTGATATAAGCTACGCACAAAAAGTTAAGGATCACTTGCACAAAAATTCATAACTTTCAAAATAAGAAAGCCAATGCGTTGAAGTTTGGCAAACATTTAATTCCATGCTTTAGTGATAACGATACACAATTGCCTTCAATTTCGAGCAATCGTTTGGTGTGTACATTTGATCAAAGTGGGTACGTATCGAAATTTGATTTCCCAAAGTCATTGAAATCACAAGACAGGGCATTCTGATGCTCCCAAAAGTTCAGTAATGCGTGTAACCGCCATAGCTGTTCTGGCACTCGACGCAGCGAGTCCTCATCGAGTTGACCAGGTTGGTGAAGATCCTCTGTGGAAGCGCCTGCCACTCAGCCTGCAGCATCTGGTAGAGGTGTTGGGCATCCCTGGGAGGGGGGTGTTTGCTCCTCACTTTGCGGTCCAGCTCATCCCAGAGGTTCTCAATCGGGTTGAGATCGGGACTGCATGCTGGCCACTCCATTCTGTTGACTCCAGACTGCTGCAGGAAGTCGTTGACCACCCTTGCCCTGTGGGGGCGAGCGTTGTCATCCTGGTAGACAGCCGTCGGTCCCATCTGCTGCAGTGTAGGCACAGCCAGCGGTCGAAGGATCTCATCCCGGTATCGGAGGCCAGTCAGGTTACCCTGTACATGATGCAAGGGTGTTCTGTGGTGAAAGCTGAAGGCCCCCCAGACCATTACAGAACCTCCACCAAAGGCCACCTTTTCTTGGACAGTGGTGTCAATAAAGCGTTGCCCTGGGCGCCTCCAGACCCTCAGTCGGCCGTCGTTGTGGTTCATGGTGAAGCGTGATTCATCACTGAACAGGACCTGGGACCATTGCTGACGTGTCCACCTCACGTGACGTCTGCAGAAGGCGCGGCGTGCTGCCCTATGGGCTGGAGTTAAGCGTGGCCGTACAGCTGGGCGACGAGAACGGAGGTTAAACCCATGAAGGCGGTTCCGTATGGTCTGCTGGCTGATGTTGATGTTAGTAGCCACCCTCAGTGCCTTCGAATGATGCTGGAAGAGGCTGTTCTTGTCTGCAGGGCTTGTCGTTCAATGAGACGATCTTCACGTGGGTTTGTCTTCTTCGGTCGACCAGATCTGCGTCTTTCATGGACCCTCCCAGTGGCTGTGAAGCGTTGAATCAGTCTGACAATGACCAAGATGGGCACCTGAAGTCGCCTGGCCACTTCTCGCTTGGGAACACCATCTTGGAACCATGCAACAGCTCGTCCCCTCTCAAACTCGCTCAATTTTCGTCGTGGAGGCATTGTCAGATCAGGCCTACTACTGGTGGAATGTCTTCTTATAAAGCCAAGCAAGAGACAGCATCTCACACATAAACAGCAGTGCTTGCACGTGCATAATGGTTTTTCCATCTGGCTTGTGCAATGTGTTCAGGCAGAACGGTCCAAAACAAGGTCCTTTTTCGCAAGTTTCCGCTTTTCCGTTTGCGGCCAAGCTCAGTAGTAGAGAATCCCGTGCAATTTTCGCACTAACACAACATCGCCCACTTACAGCTGAACAAGAATTCATAACAATTTGGCTGGACTGAGAAATAAATAACAGTAGCGAACTGAGTTTATTACGCACCTGTTTTCTCATAGTGATCCTTAACTTTTTGTGCGTAGTGTATTTGTACAGACAAATTACACACATTTTAACAATTTAAAACTCAAAACAAATGATTATTTTGGGATTTGATAAAACTTATGAAAATGATAAAAAATTTGTTATTTCATTTTGCTTTTGCAAAATATTTTACTCATCAATGTAAATATGAAAAACTGATGCCAAATCAGCACATCTTTAGGAAAAAACAAACTTAAACGGCGATATGCCATTGAACTATATATTCAAATGTTGAGAATGACTGCACTAAAGTACGAAATGGATTGGACGTACTACCGCCCATTTATTACTTTTAATGATGACTAATTGTTTTCATCTGTTACGCACAGCCATATTGTGCAGACTGTGACTTGACATACTGCAGTATTACATTTATAACAGTTCAGACGTTATGCAAATATGACAACACCGCGAACAAACAATGGGATTATTTGTTGTGTTGTTGTTATTGTTGTTGTTTATGTTCTCTGAGGAGAGTGTGTGGTTCTTTTCCTAAGACAGGTTTGATAGACTCATGCCTTTTTGCTTTACTTTATTGTTCGTGTCTTTATCAAAACATTCAAATGTAAACTTGAGAGTGCGTGTACACATGTAGCCTACATTAAAAAATTCTGAGTTCTGAGTTCTCTTGCTGTGTGTGTGTGTGTGTGTGTGTGTGTGTGTGTGTGTGTGGTGTGTGTGTGTGTTGTGTGCATGTGTGTGTGTTTGTGTATGATTGTGTGTGTGTGTGTGTGTGTGTGTGTGTGTGTGTGTGTGTGGTGTGTGTGTGTGTGTGTGTGAATGATATCTTTGGGATACTTTACCAACATAAAATCAAACTCATCACTGGCGAGCTTTAAACGAAAACTTGAACATATTTCTTTTAAAACAACACAAACCACAATTCTCATTAAAACATCTGTTTTGGACACGTATGCTATTGAAACCTTTGGTCAGTAGCGTTACTGCACGTACGTTCTTTTCGCCTGTTATCTGTCTGCATCACTTTACTTAAAAAAAAAAAAAAACCTCCAATTTCTCTGTCTTCATCCATCTATCTCTTACCCCGTGGGGAAGCCGGGGGTTCTTTCAGTATGAATAGTATCCCCAACTTCTGGAAATTCTGTGCTAGCAATTTCCTCTTTTCTGTCACTCTCTTTGTTTCTGCCTTGTTCCTTTGCTTTCTGTCATTTCTACCTATCATTTTCTGCCTTAATGGTCCGTTCACCTGTATGTGTTCGATAAAGTCTTATGTAAACAGGAACCAGAAAAAACACGAAAGAAGAATACGAACGCGTATTTAATACAACAAGACAAGACAGGCGCAAATTTTCGGCCAGCTGGCCTTTGTCAAGCGTGAGATTACAAACAAACCAATAGGCCTACTACATACAAAAATTTTGAAAAGGAATAAACTCACATTGAACACAGCAGCAGGGAAGTTTCAGTCTTTTCTCAAAATTTTTGTATCTGGTGTTTGTTTGTTTGTAATCTTACGCTTGACAAAGGCCAGCTGGCCGAAAATTTGCGCCTGTCTTGTCTTGTTGTATTAAATACGCGTTCGTATTCTTCTTTCGTGTTTTTTCTGATTCCTGTCTGCTTGAACGCGGGCAGTCAGTCACACTTGTTTTGGATGAAGTCTTACGTAGTTTTTCTTAGGATTGATCACTGGGTACATGTATTAAGTACATTTTTGGCTCTAGGGAGGTGAGATATGCGAAAGCAATTTTGGGTAATTTATGGTTGTTTTTACCTGTTTTCGTGTCCTTAAATATTTGTATTCAGGTGTGCTTTTTTAAATCCCCTGTGCGATAAATTGGACGGAGTGATCAACGCCAGGGGCATGTCCATAGATTATGTGCGCCAGTCCATTGATATTTGTACTTAATTTTCTTTTTTTTTTCCCTGTTGAAGTTTTGTATTATGTTTTGAAGCAGTTAAGCCCTGATATGGCTCTACGCAGTCGGATGGGTTTTAAACAACAAAAACAATAACAATCCAACTTTAAACAACAATAAAAAAAAAAAATCCATCTATCTCTCCCCCTCTCTCACCTAGTGACCACTCCCAAGCTCTACATTTCGGTGAATCATCGTTTTCACATTTCGGTGAGTCATCGTTTTCACATTTTCGTTTCCATATTTGTACAAAAACATACATGTTTATTTGTAGTCCGATATGAGAGTCTTTCTGTGCATGAACTTATATGCTAGAAATTTACACAGGCGGCTATTTCATCATTAATTATCACGTCTCCCCACTCTCCTGTTTGTTTTAATGGTCCTCTTCTTTCTTCTTTTCGTAGTTCTTATAATTCCTATATACATATTTTTTTCTCTGTCTTCAGTCTCATTCATGCATTTCGTTTGTTTGTATGTTCACATGTATAGAAGAGCAAGGACTTGCGGCTACAAGACAGGGTCCAGTGGAATCTAATGTTACTACCCATTAGTAATAAAACGTTTTCAAATTTCAGCTCTCTCTCTCTCTCTCTCTCTCTCTCTCTCTCTCTCTCTCTCTCTGTCTCTCTCTCTCTCTCTGTCTGTGTCTGTCTCTGTCTCTCTCTGTCTGTGTCTCTCTGTCTGTCTGTCTGTTTCTCTTTCTGTCTGTCTGTCTCTCTCTCTCTGTCTAGATCTCTGTCTCTGTCTGTCTGTGTCTCTGTCTGTCTGTCTGTCTCTTGCTCTCTCTGTCTCTGTCTCTGTCTGTTTGTCTGTCTCTCTTCTCTCTCTCTCTGGCTCTTTGTCTCTCTCTGACTGTGTCTCTCTGTCTGTCTGTTTCTCTTTCTGTCTGTCTGTCTGTCTCTCTCTGTGTCTCGATCTCTGTCTCTGTCTGTCTGTGTCTGTCTGTCTGTCTGTCTCTTGCTCTCTCTGTCTCTCTGTCTGTTTGTCTCTGTCTGTCTGTCTGTCTGTCTCTCTCTCTCTCTCTCTCTCTCTCTCTCTCTCTCTCTCCGCGAGCATCCCGCCCCTCCCCCCCCCCCCCCCGCCATATGGTCAATATGAAATAAATCTGTTTTAAAGGCATTGCTGAGAGTGAAGAGGGAAAGGGGGGCAAGTGGAGCGAGAGAAGAGTAAAGGAGGGGGGGGGGGGGGGGGGGGGGGGGGGGGGGGAGCGGGAATTTCCGATCGATGTAATGTGCCAGAAAGACGGGTTTCCCAGACTGGGAGGATGTGAATAAGTTGCTGAAAACCGTTTTCTATGTAATTCGCAGAATTCCCGCTATGCGTGATGCTCTTTATCAAACCTTTCCATTCCTCCCCGAGCATCCGCATTCATTCCTTTTGAGTGTTATACCTACTTCTCGGGAGAGGGCAAGTTCTATCACGCATGACGCTATATTTATCAAATTACGTCACGCACAAAAAGTCCATTGTCAGATCCCAGTTTTGTCGTGGACTGATAAAACTGTAAATATAGGGCCCAAGGCTTTTTGACGATAGGACTGATAAAACTGTAAATATAGGGCCCAAGGCTTTTTGACGATAGGACTGATAAAACTGTAAATATAGGGCCCAAGGCTTTTTGACGATAGGACTGATAAAACTGTAAATATAGGGCCCAAGGCTTTTTGACGATAGGACTGATAAAACTGTAAATATAGGGCCCAAGGCTTTTTGACGATAGGACTGATAAAACTGTAAATATAGGGCCCAAGGCTTTTTGACGATAGGACTGATAAAACTGTAAATATAGGGCCCAAGGCTTTTTGACGATAGGACTGATAAAACTGGTAAATATAGGGCCCAAGGCTTTTGACGATAGGAATGAGAAAACTGTAAATATAGGGCCCAAGGCTTTTTGACGATAGGAATGAGAAAACTGGTAAATATAGGGCCCAAGGCTTTTTGACGATAGGAATGAGAAAACTGTAAATATAGGGCCCAAGGCTTTTTGACGATAGGAATGAGAAAACTGTAAATATAGGGCCCAAGGCTTTTTGGCGATAGAAATGATAAAATTGGTAAATATAGGGCCCAAGGCTTTTTGACGATAGAAATGATAAAATTGGTAAATATAGGGCCCAAGGCTTTTTGACGATAGGAAATAGGTAAGAATGTACACTTACAGGTATGACATCACTATTGCATAATACACAAATCTAAATGTAGTCCTCTATAGGTAAGATCAAGTTTTCATATCATGACACAAAGCTCGTTAGCTATATTAAGGCAGTCCAGCTAGGAGAAAGAAAAGTTTGAGTTCAAAACCTCAAAGTGCACCAGCCCTTGGTAACTGCCCCCGTGCATTGAGGAAGCCTCTTGAGCCAGAGGTAGGAGACGGATCATCTGAACAACAAAAGCTGCAACTGCTCAGGCATTTCTTTACTTGGCAGTCACTGCGTCTGTGGAACATTACAACGAGCATCAGTTGGCGAGAGGTGGGGAAGGCATTGCAAGTGCCCTCCAC
Organism: Monoplex corrugatus; assembly: GCA_030674185.1. Taxonomy (NCBI): domain Eukaryota; kingdom Metazoa; phylum Mollusca; class Gastropoda; order Littorinimorpha; family Ranellidae; genus Monoplex; species Monoplex corrugatus. The sequence goes on from JAPXFY010000029.1 coordinate 7,248,714, forward strand.
ACTGTCTGAAATCCCAGTGCATGTTAGGTACACAAGACAGCCGGTTCCACCACCTTATGACAAAGCCCTGCGGAGATTCAGACGTGGTAGGGGACATTTGGCTTTAATTAAGACTTTGAAGATGTTATGATCATTCACGACACAAAGGATGATAAGACGTCGAGCGATAATAATTGTGGGATCTCCCCCCACCCCCACCCCCCCTGTGCGTGTAAGGAAAGATCTTACCAGAATCATTCTTATCAGTCATCACTGACATAGCCATGCCCATCATTCGTGAGTCTCAGTGTGGCTTTTGTGGCGAAATGAACAAAAGTGACATGGTGCATTAGAGCATGCTGAATGCTGGTCTGATCATCGACTACTACACAGCAAGATGACTTACTAGCTGGGAAAACCAAGGTAGCCAGAAATCTTCAGTTGTAACTGCACGTAGGTGCTGTGGGAGGATGGTCGTCCACCATGGACCTGAGGCCGATGCTGTGTTGGCAATCTCCCACAACGAGAGAAAAGCCCTTTCGTGGGACATCACTGCTGTCCCCAAATGGATTCGAACCCACAGCCTTCCAGTGGGTAGTTCGTTGTGTTAACCACTACACCACGAAAGTGATACAAATGTACTCTGAAGGCCAGCTCACCAGTAGCAGCTTCAACGCCATTAACTGGGCAGGCGCTACCCGTGACGGAGCACACTGGTGACAGCAATGCGGGCAGGAGAAAATCAGATTTGTGCAGCGCAGAACAAGAAAGAGAGACCGGTGGAAGCAAGAACCCAGAGCTACAGGAGTCCTTCCCGTGCAGCTTCTGCAGAACATGTGTCTCCAACAGCGGTGTTCTATCCAACGTGAAGGTCCACACAAGGCGCTTAAGATCAGTATGCTCATCCGTTGAATCGTTAGGACGTCCATCATCGCCAACACGCAACAGGCTGCAGATTAGTGCATTTAGGAACAAATGCGTAGCTCGAATGTTTTGGCTGGCAATCTGTTATTCACAAACAGACTTTGATACTGTAGGATATCTACTGAATGTTTTCAACTTCTAAGTCAATCAACTGATCAATCAGTTCGTAGGTCAGTTATCAAATAACCAACCAAACCATTGCTTTTGTTCACAGACCGTCCACGGAGATAATTTCAGGGCTGTCAACTTGAAACACACACACACACACCCACGCACGCACGCACACACGCACACGCACGTACACACACGTACGCACACACACACGCACGCACACACACACATGCACGCACATACACACACGTACACGCACACACACACACACGCACACAGACAGACAGAGAGAGAGAGACGGACAGACAGACAGACAGACAGACAAAGAGAGTACTGGAAACAAAAACAACTAGTTTCTTTGTTATCTATCGGCTACGTCATGCTCGTCCACACATGAGGTAACGGGCGCCAGCAGGGTTTTCTATAGCTTTGCTATGATCGGCGAAGGCCTTGGCCCAACGGGTTTTTGCCGTTCTTCGATAACCTACATCATTACACGACCAAGTGACGTAAAGATGACGTAGAGCATCCGGGTGTCCCATTGTTCTAGATCTTAGTGACGTTTATCATCATGATTACTCATTGTTATCATTTGATGTTCTGCGTGCGTTCGCACACTTAAGATGATAATGATTATGTTAAGAAGAAGAACAATGAGAATGATGATAACAACAATAATAATTATTATTATATTATCATTGTTATAATAATAATAATAATGATGATGATAATAATAACAACAATAATAATGATAATAAAAAGAAGATTAATGACTAATACTAACACTAATAATGGATACTTGTATACCGCACTCTCAAGAAAACTGTTCTCATCAATGGCACTTACTCTCAACCTGCATACCTGACCTGTGGTGTTCCACAAGGATCTGTCCTTGGCCCTGTTCTTTTCACTCTTTACACCTCCCCCCTGTCCATCATCATCAACTCCCACTCTATAAAACACCACTTCTATGCTGATGACACCCAACTTCAAGACAGTGACTCACCTGATAATATACAGCGCCTGTTGACTCGCACCACTGAGTGTTACTCGGACATTAAGAACTGGATGACGTTCAACAAACTTCAGCTTAATGACGACAAGACAGAAGCTATCCTCATTGGCACCCGTCAGAAACTTTCTCAGCTGCCTCCTCTTTCTCTCCCATTATGTAACACATCAGTCCCAATTTCTGATTCAGCTAAAAACTTTGGTGTCTGCATTGACTCTACCCTCTCCATGAACAACTTTGTTTCTCAAACTGCCAGATCTTGCTACTATCATCTCCATCGTATAAGGCTGATCAGGAAGTATCTCTCTGTCGAAACAACTGCAAAACTCGTTCTCTCCTTCATAATGTCTCGTATTGACTAATAATAATAATAATGAGTACTTATAAGCGCAAGATCCAGAGAACTCTGCTCCAAGCGCTTTACAATTCACCCTATCTTTACCACCCCTATTCGCCACTTCAACATTAGCAGTTATACATACATATCAATCAAGTCTACTATAATTACAATGACATCAACACAAACAGAAACATGTCTATCAAATCTAACCAATAGTTGCCCATCGGACAGACAATAATAGATATTACCTCACAAGTTATCCAAAATACACAAACAACCACACCCACAATGCACATTATATAATACACGAATCATGCGCACAAACGCAACAGCCCAAACAATATTTTAAAGACAGAAACTTTTTTCACATTTTTCTATACAGATGTGTTTTGAGGCCAGATTTGAATGAGGTGATTGTGTCTGAGTGCCTAAGGATGTTGGGGATGTTGTTCCATGTTTGGGGTGCTTGATAGGAGAATGCTCGTTGTCCGTACGTTTTTGTTCGAATGCGGGGGATGCGAAAGAGTCGTGTGTCTGCAGAAGAACGCAACTGACGGGATGGTGTGTAGATGTCAAGAAGCGAGGATAGGTATTCTGGCGCAGTGTTCGAAACAATCGAAAAGGAAAGAGTAGCAAGCTATTGCAATTCACTCCTGTCTGGTCTTCCTGCCTCCACCATCCACATCCTACAGCGCATTCAAAACAATGCTGTACGCCTTGTACTCAAAAAGAAAAAAGCTGACCACATATCTCCTCTCCTGGCACAACTTCACTGGCTCCCTGTATCAAAGCGCATACAGTACAAACTAGACACCATGTGCTACAAAAGCCTCAATAACGCAGCCCCCGATTACCTGTCAAGCCTACTTGAGATCTATCTTCCCTCACGTACCTTCCGCTCTGCCTCCGATCCTCTGACTTTTCGCTTTCCACGCACTAAGCTCAATACCTATGGTCCACGAGCTTTCTCTGTTTCTGGTCCACTCTCCTAGAACAAACTTCCTCTCTCAGTCCGTCAGCAACCTACTTTTGTCTCCTTCAAGTCCGCTCTCAAAACTCACCTTTTCTCCTCCGCATAAAATCCAACCCCCCCCCCCCCCCCCCTCTGCAGCCTGTCTCCGCTCGGAGGGGAATCACATGGTCATAACATATAGGCCTAATTGTATATGCTATGCTCTCTATAATTTTCCATTGCTTTTATTCTTGCTTTTATTGCTTTTATTCTTTCTCCCCATTTATAGCCATGTGTGTGTGTGTGTGTGTGTGTGCGTGTGTGTGTGTGCGTGCGTGCGTGCGTGCGTGCGTGCGTGCGTGCGTGTGTGTCTGCTTCAGCGCTTAGATTTGATTTTATCAAGATTTTGCGCTATATAAATATTGTAATTATTATTATTATTATTATTATGAAATACAAAATAGACGTATATAACAGGCCATACACATATCACACATTGAATCAATATTACACATATACACACCAAGATGTGCCTAACAAACTGTGCGTACATAGATACACACATACTGCAATGCCAGCAGTCAATATTCAGTAGAAAAACAACCAACCAACCAAAACACATAACACATTTTACCACATTTGTACATACATACCTACATGCACACTTGCATGGTCAAGCACGAACAGTCTGCACATATGTTGACCTGGGAGACCACAGAAATGTCCACCATTCACCCATAAAGTGCTACTTAGGCAGGCTCACACTGTCACCTTCCTGTTGGAGACTCAACATCCTGCTCACACTGTCACCTTCCTGTTGGAGACTCAACGTCCTGCTCACACTGTCACCTTCCTGTTGGAGACTCAACGTCCTGCTCACACTGTCACCTTCCTGTTGGAGACTCAACGTCCTGCTCACACTGTCACCTTCCTGTTGGAGACTCAACGTCCTGCTCACACTGTCACCTTCCTGTTGGAGACTCAACATCCTGCTCACATGTCACCTTCCTGTTGGAGACTCAACATCCTGCTCACACTGTCACCTTCCTGTTGGAGACTCAACATCCTGCTCACACTGTCACCTTCCTGTTGGAGACTCAACGTCCTGCTCACACTGTCACCTTCCTGTTGGAGACTCAACGTCCTGCTCACACTGTCACCTTCCTGTTGGAGACTCAACATCCTGCTCACACTGTCACCTTCCTGTTGGAGACTCAACGTCCTGCTCACACTGTCACCTTCCTGTTGGAGACTCAACATCCTGCTCACACTGTCACCTTCCTGTTGGAGACTCAACATCCTGCTCACACTGTCACCTTCCTGTTGGAGACTCAACATCCTGCTCACACTGTCACCTTCCTGTTGGAGACTCAACATCCTGCTCACACTGTCACCTTCCTGTTGGAGACTCAACGTCCTGCTCACACTGTCACCTTCCTGTTGGAGACTCAACGTCCTGCTCACACTGTCACCTTCCTGTTGGAGACTCAACGTCCTGCTCACACTGTCACCTTCCTGTTGGAGACTCAACGTCCTGCTCACACTGTCACCTTCCTGTTGGAGACTCAACGTCCTGCTCACACTGTCACCTTCCTGTTGGAGACTCAACGTCCTGCTCACACTGTCACCTTCCTGTTGGAGACTCAACGTCCTGCTCACACTGTCACCTTCCTGTTGGAGACTCAACGTCCTGCTCACACTGTCACCTTCCTGTTGGAGACTCAACGTCCTGCTCACACTGTCACCTTCCTGTTGGAGACTCAACGTCCTAACGTGTTGCTTATAGCACCCCTGTCACATCGAAATTAATTTATGGCAGCCAAGATGTGGTTTCTAACATGAACGTTGAGAGTTCCATGGACAGCAAAGAAAACAAACGAGACAGTCTTGATGGAGGCAGACACAAGTAGATCATTGATAAGGAAGATTAGGAAAAGACAAGCAACATTTATAGGCCATTTTATGAGGAAAGGGGAATTAGAGCACCTGGTTACAACAGGAAAGATGGAGGGAAAGAGAACACCAGGTTGACCCAGGGAGAAAATATTGGACGGACTTGCAGGGTGGCTGAGGACAGAGAGGGTGGAAGATGTGCTTGCGACGACAAGGGAAAGATTCGTATGGAGGGCCATGATCGCCAACACCATGCGGCAGGACACATGATGATGATGATGATGATGTCACATCAATGTAGCTATCACCCACCATTGGCAGAACTGCAGTGTATGGGTTCCTTTATTTCTGGCTTGCGTCTGCCACTAACAGTCTATCCAGTTTAGAGCCAAACTGATCTAGCAGCTTAATGTCTGAGCCATTCAGATTTCACAATGGATTGATCATGTCTTCTTTCTTAGTCATCAACATTACGATCTATCATCTTTGTTCTTGGTTCAATGATATCTTCAATTCAATCTCAGCCCGTATCATTAAACACTGGCTGCCTGTCTTGACGTTTTCATCATTCTGGTAGTGTCAGCTTAGTGTTTCAAAGGTCTTCCCTGCTCCCCTTTTCCGCTCCTCAGTTCAAGATATTGCCAAAGTATAGTTTTTTTTTGGCAGGCTCGCATAGGCAGATAATTGCTGGCAGATTAGAGTGGAGCGCATGTGGAATTATACGAGTACGATGAATCCCTCCTCCATGGAGATGGTGATCGTAATCGTAATGCTGTGGGGTTCCATCTAGGACTGAGATTGCCTGGCAGTCCAAGATGGAACCCCACAGCATTACAACTACGATCATCATCCCCATGATCAGAAAATGATCAGTCATAGCATTGTCATATTTACCCCAGATTTTGAGGCCCTTCATGACCCCATCTCGTGTGACCTCAGTTTTGGCTCATTCTACCTTTTCCATACCTGAGATGAGTTCCAGTTGGGGGTCTTTGGTGTCTGTGGTTCATGGGGGCGGTGTCAATGGATGGCCTTCATGCTGCTCTCCTTACGAGTGTACCAGGTGGTCTCTCACTCAGTTTGGTTCAGTGGATCAGAACAGCATTGCCAGCAGCAGTGCAGAGCCTCCTATAATGAGTGGCACTTGGACGACGACTGAATGAAGTTAGGGCTGGTGGTGTATGGTGGAGCAGGGTTGAGTGGTGTGACAGGGATCGGCACACTGAGTCGACACAGATACATTTAAAAAGAAAGCATATTTCTCACACACCAACCAAAAGCGCAGAGAGTAGAGTAGATAGAAGATAAGAGAAGAGACGAGACTAATAATACTGTAGATAGAAGATAAGAGAAAGAGACGAGACTAATAATACAGTAGATAGAAGATAAGAGAAAGAGACGAGACTAATAATACTGTAGATAGTAGATAAGAGAAAGAGACGAGACTAATAATACGTAGATAGAAGATAAGAGAAAAGACGAGACTAATAATACTGTAGATAGAAGATAAGAGAAAGAGACGAGACTAATAATACTGTAGATAGAAGATAAGAGAAAGAGACGAGACTAATAATACTGTAGATAGAAGATAAGAGAAAGAGACGAGACTAATAATACAGTAGATAGAAGATAAGAGAAAGAGACGAGACTAATAATACTGTAGATAGTAGATAAGAGAAAAGACGAGACTAATAATACTGTAGATAGAAGATAAGAGGAAGAGACGAGACTAATAATACTGTAGATAGTAGATAAGGAAGAGAGTAGACTAATAATACGTAGATAGAAGATAAGAGGAAGAGAGAGACTAATAATACCGTGATAGAAGATAAGAGGAAGAGACGAGACTAATATACTGTAGATAGAAATAAGAGGAAGAGACGAGACTAATAATACTGTAGATAGAAGATAAGAGGAAGAGATGAGACTAATAATACCGTAGATAGAAGATAAGAGGAAGAGACGAGACTAATAATACTGTAGATAGTAGATAAGAGGAAGAGATGAGACTAATAATACTGTAGATAGAAGTAAGAGGAAGAGATGAGACTAATAATACAGTGGATAGAAGATAAGAGGAAGAGATGAGACTAATAATACGTGGATAGAAGGTAAGAGGAAGAGATGAGACTAATCATACCGTAGATAGAACACAAGGGAAGAGATGAGACTAATCATACTGTGGATAGAAGATAAGAGGAAGAGATGAGACTAATAATACCGTGGATAGAAGATAAGAGGAAGAGATGAGACTAATAATACAGTGGATAGAAGGTAAGAGGAAGATGATGAGACTAATAATACAGTGGATAGAAGGTAAGAGGAAGAGATGAGACTAATAATACAGTGGATAGAAGGTAGAGGAAGAGATGAGACTAATAATACATGGATAGAAGATAAGAAGAAGAGATGAGACTAATAATACAGTGGATAGAAGGTAAGAGATGAGACTAATAATACAGTGGATAGAAGGGAGAGATGAGACTAATAAGAGATAGAAGAGGAGAGATAGACTAATATACTGTAGATAGAAGAGGAAAGATGAGACTAATAATACTGATAGAAGAAGGAGGAGATGAGACTAATAATACTGTAGATAGAAGAGGAGGAGATGAGACTAATAATACTGTAGATAGAAGAGGAAGGAGATGAGACTAATAATACTGTAGATAGAAGAGGAGGAGATGAGACTAATAATACTGTAGATAGAAGAGGAGGAGATGAGACTAATAATACTGTAGATAGAAGAGGAAGAGATGAGACTAATTATACTGTGGATAGAAGAAGGGGAAGAGATGAGACTAATAATACTGTGATAGAAGATAGGAAGAGATGAGACTAATAATACTGTAGATAGAAGAGGAAGAGATGAGACTAATAATACTGTAATAGAAGAAAGGGGAGAGATGAGACTAATAATACTGTAGATAGAAGAGGAGAGATGAGACTAATAATACTGTAGATAGAAAGGAAGAGATGAGACTAATAATACTGTGGATAGAAGATAAGTGGAAGAGATGAGACTAATAATACTGTGGATAGAAGATAAGTGGAAGAGATGAGACTAATAATACTGTGGATAGAAGATAAGTGGAAGAGACGAAACTAATAATACTGTGGATAGAAGATAAGTGGAAGAGACGAGACTAATAATACTGTGGATAGAAGATAAGTGGAAGAGATTAGACTAATAATACTGTGGATAGAAGATAAGTGGAAGAGACGAGACTAATAATACTGTTGATAGAAGATAAGTGGAAGAGATTAGACTAATAATACTGTCTGAACAGATGAGATTTATGGCAAACATTGCACATGATGTGACAAAACTATCCAGCATACCTAGTCAAGACGGAATATGTAGCCTCTGCAGCAAGTTGATGCCTGCACGTATGACAGAGTTAGTTGTCTGTCTCCCTGTCTATGACTACAATGAAGCAGTATGACAGAGCTAGTTGTCTGGCTCCCTGTCTATGACTACAATGAAGCAGTATGACAGAGTTAGTTGTCTGTCTCCCTATGACTACAATGAAGCAGTATGACAGAGTTAGTTGTCTGTCTCCCTGTCTATGACTACAATGAAGCAGTATGACAGAGTTAGTTGTCTGTCTCCACTGGTCTATGATACAATGAAGCTGTTGTATGAAAAGAAGTTTAGTTGTCTGTCTCCCTGTCTATGACTACAATGAAGCAGTATGACAGAGTTAGTTGTCTGTCTCCTGTCTATGACTACAATGAAGCAGTATGACAGAGCTAGTTGTCTGTCTTCCTATGACTACAACGAAGCAGTATGACAGAGTTAGTTGTCTGTCTCCCTATGACTACAATGAAGCAGTATGACAGAGTTAGTTGTCTGTCTCCCTATGACTACAATGAAGCAGTATGACAGAGCTAGTTGTCTGTCTTCCTATGACTACAACGAAGCAGTATGACAGAGTTAGTTGTCTGTCTCCCTATGACTACAATGAAGCAAGTTTTGATCAGAGTTAGTGTTGGTCTGTCTCCCTGTCTATGACTACAATGAAGCAGTATGACAGAGTTAGTTGTCTGTCTCCCTTCTATGACTACAATGAAGCAGCATGACAGAGTTAGTTGTCTGTCTCCCTGTCTATGACTACAATGAAGCAGTATGACAGAGTTAGTTGTCTGTCTCCCTTTATGACTACAATGAAGCAGTATGACAGAGTAGTTGTCTGTCTCCCTGTCTATGACTACAATGAAGCAGCATGACAGAGTTAGTTGTCTGATCCCTGTCTATGACTACAATGAAGCAGTATGACAGAGTTAGTTGTCTGTCTCCCTGTCTATGACTACAATGAAGCAGCATGACAGAGTTAGTTGTCTGCAACCCTATCAATACAATGAAGCAGTATGACAGAGTTAGTTGTCTGTCTCCCTGTCTATGACTACAATGAAGCAGCATGACAGAGTTAGTTGTCTGTCACCCTATCACTACAATGAAGCAGTATGACAGAGTTAGTTGTCTGTCACCCGTCTATGACTACAATGAAGCAGCATGACAGAGTTAGTTGTCTGTCACCCTATCACTACAAATGAAGCAGTATGACAGAGTTTGTCTGTCACCTATGACTACAATGAAGCAGTATGACAGAGTTAGTTGTTGTCTCCCTATGACTACAATGAAGCAGTATGACAGAGCTAGTTGTCTGCTTCTCTGTCCATGACTACAATGAAGCAGTATGACAGAGTTAGTTGTCTGTCTCCCTGTCTATGACTACAATGAAGCAGTATGACAGAGTTAGTTGTCTGTCTCCCTATGACTACAATGAAGCAGTATGACAGAGTTAGTTGTCTGTCTCCCTGTCTATGACTACAATGAAGCAGTATGACAGAGTTAGTTGTCTGTCTCCTGTCTATGACTACAATGAAGCAGTATGACAGAGTTAGTCTGTTCTCCCTATGACTACAATGAAGCAGTTTGACAGAGTTAGTTGTCTGTCTCTCCTATGACTACAATGAAGCAGATGACAGAGTTAGTTGTCTGTCTCCCTGTCTATGACTACAATGAAGCAGTATGACAGAGTTAGTTGTCTGTCTCCCTGTCTATGACTACAATGAAGCAGCATGACAGAGTTAGTTTCTCGTCTCCCTGATATATGACTACAATGAAGCAGTATGACAGAGTTAGTTGTCTGTCTCCCGTCATGTGACTACAATGAAGCAGCATGACATAAGTTAGTTGTCTCCCCTATCACTACAATGAAGCAGTATGACAGAGCTAGTTGTCTGTCTCCCTATGACTACAATGAAGCAGTATGACATAGCTAGTTTGCTTGTCTCCCAATGACTACAATGAAGCAGTATGACAGAGCTAGTTGTCTGTCTCTCTATGACTACAATGAAGCAGTATGACATAGCTAGTTGTCTGTCACCCTATGACTACAATGAAGCTGTATGACAGAGTTAGTTGTCTGTCACCCTATGACTACAATGAAGCAGTATGACAAGTAGTTGTCTGTCACCCTATGACTACATTGAAGCAGTATGACAGAGTTAGTTGTCTGTCACCCTATGACTACAATGAAGCAGTATGACATAGCTAGTTGTCTGTCTCCCTATGACTACAATGAAGCAGCATGACAGAGCTAGTTGTCTGTCACCCTATGACTACAATGAAGCAGTATGACAGAGCTAGTTGTATGTCTCCCTATGACTACAATGAAGCAGCATGACAGAGCTTAGTTGTCTGTCACCCTATGACTACAATGAAGCAGTATGACAGAGCTAGTTGTCTGTCACCCTATGACTACAATGAAGCACTATGACAGAGTTAGTTGTCTGTCTCCCTATGACTACAATGAAGCACTATGAAAGAGCTAGTTGTCTGTAGTCCCTATGACTACAATGAAGCACTATGACAGAGTTAGTTGTCTGTATCCCTATGACTACAATGAAGCACTATGACAGAGCTAGTTGTGTACCTCTCTGTCCATGACTACAATGAAGCAGTATGACAGAGCTAGTTGTCTGTCTCCCTGTCTATGACTACAATGAAGCACTATGACAGAGCTAGTTGTCTGTCTCCCTGTCCATGACTACAATGAAGCAGCATGACAGAGTTAGTTGTCTCTTCCCTGTCTATGACTACAATGAAGCAGTATGACAGAGTTAGTTTGTCTGTCTCCCGTCTGTGACTACATAGTTGTCTGTCTCCCTATCACTACAATGAAGCAGTATGACAGTTAGTTGTCTGTACACCTATGACTACAATGAAGCAGTATGACAGTTAGTTGTCTGTACCCTATGACTACAATGAAGCAGTATGACAGCTAGTTGTCTGTCTCCCTTATAACTACAATGAAGCAGTATGACAGCATAGTTTCTGTCTCCTATAACTACAAGGAAGCAGTATGACATTAGTTGTCTGTCTCCCTATGACTACAATGATGCATGTTATGACAGCTAGTTGTCTGTTTCCCTATGGACACCATTATGCATTTGACAGCTAGTTGTCCTGCCTTTATGCTTACAATGAGCCAGTAATGCAGCTAGTTGTCTGTCACCCCTATGACTCACTTGAACAGTTACAGAGCTCAGCCCTTTCTCGTTACTTCTACGGTATATGATACCATTAGACAGTCATATGATTTAGTTGCATTTTTGCCTGTCCATGTCTATGACACTTATGTAACAGCATTTTCCACGAGTTTGGTTGTCTGTGTCCTGCCACTTCTGTCACTTTTGACAAACGTAGACCACCATTAGTTGCACCTTTCCCGTTATGACTACATCTATACAGTGTGACCTCTTTTCGGTCTAGCTCAAGTCACCGTTTTGTCTTGTGTTCTTCCTCTATGTGTCCACCCTTTTGCTTCTGTCCCCTCTGTGTGTCCACCCTTTTGCTTCTGTCCCCTCTATATGTCCACCCTTTTGCTTCTGTCCCCTCTATGTGTCCACCCTTTTGCTTCTGTCCCCTCTATATGTCCACCCTTTTGCTTCTGTCCCCTCTATATGTCCAACCCTTTTGCTTCTGTCCCCTCTATTGTCCACCCTTTTGCTTCTGTCCCCTCTATGTGTCCACCCTTTTGCTTCTGTCCCCTCTATATGTCCACCCTTTTGCTTCTGTCCCCTCTATATGTCCACCCTTTTGCTTCTGTCCCCTCTATATGTCCACCCTTTTGCTTCTGTCCCCTCTATAGTCCACCCTTTTGCTTCTGTCCCCTCTAATTGTCCACCCTTTTGCTTCTGTCCCCTCTAGTGTCCACCCTTTTGCTTCTGTCCCCTCTATGTGTCCACCCTTTTGCTTCTGTCCCCTCTGTGTCCACCCTTTTGCTTCTCTCCCCTCTGTGTCCACCCTTTTGCTTCTGTCCCCTCTATATGTCCACCCTTTTGCTTCTGTCCCCTCTAGTTGTCCACCTTTTGCTTCTGTCCTCTTGGTCCAACTTTTGCTTTGTACCTCGTATGTGTCCACCCTTTTGCTTCTGGTCCCTTCTGTGAGTCAACCTTTTTGATTCTGTCCCCTCTGTGTCCACCCTTTTGCTTCTGTCCCCTCTGTGTGTCCAACCCTTTTGCTTCTGTCCCCTCTGTGTCCACCCTTTTGCTTCTGTCCCCTCTACATGTCCACCATTTTGCTTCTCTCCCCTCTAGTGTCCACCATTTTGCTTCTCTCCCCTCTATGTCCACACTTCTGCTTCTCTCCCCTCTAAGTGTCCACCCCTTTGCTTCTCTCCCCTTTAATGTCCACCCCTTTGCTCTCTCTCCCCTTTAATGTCCACCCCTTTGCTTCTCTCCCCTCTATGTGTCCACCCTTTTGCTTCTCTCCCTTCCTGTCCTCTCCCCCAACGGTTTGCTTGAGTGATTGTTGAGTGATTATTTTGATGAACGATGAGAGTTTGCTTTGGTCTGATTCTTGAATCGAGATTTGGCTCTTATAAATGTGAATATTTATCATCATCATCATTATCATCCTCCTTCTTATTATTATTATGATAGCGCGGTATGATTACGAGGGTTTAACCCTTCTTGTAAACTGCAGGAGGATGCTGCGACTTGTAGAGGATAGCATTGTCAGAATATTCACTATTAAAAGCCAAGGTTAAACAGACAAGGTTATTGCTCTGACTTGAATACAGCGGCCCAACCCAACTATAAAAGACGACCTGTATCCAGTCAGGATGAGGAAGGTCAAGCAACACCACCACCCTCATGATACTGGTCTTAGATGAAATTGGGGTCTTTAGTCCTCAACGACCACTTTGATGTTAAAATGTTTTACCCTGCCGCCATCCCGCTTAAACCCATTTTCGTCATTTATCTCTAGTTTCTGCCAAGTAGCAAAAAGCACACACACAGGCGCAAACCCACACACTTGCAACACACACATATACAACAAACACATACAAACACAAGAACAAAACCACACACACAGGCGCAAACCCACACACTTGCAACACACACATATACAACAAACACATACAAACACAAGAACAAAACCACACACACAGGCGCAAACCCACACACTTGCAACACACACATATACAACAAACACATACAAACACAAGAACAAAAGCACACACACAGGCGCAAACCCACACACTTGCAACACACACATATACAACAAACACATACAAACACAAGAACATAAGCACACACACACAGTCCAAAACACAATTCGTTTGCAATTTCACATTTACTTCAACGTGTAGAATAAAACATTTCAAATGCATATCATATTTACAAAACACAACGCAAGTTCAAAATATGTACAACCATAAGAATATATATACATTAGAAACAGTTTAGCAAATTCTTTGCATAATGAATGTACTTCAGTCTGTAACTAAAAACAATGCTGGTTATATAAGATAATCTTGCATCATATGATAATGTATCCAAGTCTAATGTAAGTGAGTGAAAAATACCACTAATGCTGAAATATACACTGTTTTTGATAAACAACTTTGGCCAATCTATATCTAGGGGAGTCACTGTCCATCAGTGCTGAATACACAAAATGTATAAACCATTTTCAATGATTTTTAACTTATATCACAGACATCAATCTTCCTATTCCACAATGTTTTCTTGTTTTGTTATTGTTCAGTGAGGGTGGGAAGGAAGAGAAGGTATGAAACAAAAGAAAATGGCGGACGAGTATGATAAACTCATAAAAGGCAATACACACAAATACAAACAAAATCAACAAGTCCAACAAAAACACCCAAGAAGCAAGTTTACGATAAAACCAAGACAATTAAAAATGATAAACATGAAAAAACTCTACCAGCAATAAATATCCGACACGCTCTGAATAAAGTCGTGTGACAAAGAAAAGTGCCCTACTACATTCAACAATCCACCCATTTCACAACTTAAAAGTGTTTCAAGACATGAGCAATGAAATGAAAAACATTTCATCTCATAACTGTCTACATTAGTGCAAACCTGACCTTCACTCTACCTAACAACAACTGAAATCGATACATTCAGGACAAGAAAAGAAATGCACTCAATATTATAAGAATAAGAACTCTTTTCCGATAAATGTCTTTGGGTTTGAATCAAATATCCAAGCTTTTTGAGAATAATACCACTAAACACAGAACCATTACCACAAGGAACAATCTCATTTAAGGAACAATAACTACACCAATGTCATAATCTGAGTGTGCAGTCTTTCTCCATAAACAAAACATACTGACCAAAAACTCATGCTAGGCATGGGTAGAATACCAAACAGTATACCTGACACAAATTATTCCTAATTATCACCAAAAATTGGCCATGACACACCCTGTAAGCTACCCACAGTATCATATATCAACACTCACTGACACTCTGTAACACTCCCCAAGCTACGTAATTTTCTGTTACAAATGTCACTTCTTTAAAATTTTCTCCAACACATGTATGAATGAACGAATGAATGCAGAAGAATGAAAATTATAGTCAACTGGTTATTCAAAATGTTGAAGAAGTTTGTGAAGTCTAACCACATCTCTCTGCCAGAGATCAGATATCTATCATATACGAGTACATGTACGTGTGTTTGCACGTGCCTCTGTGTGTGTGTGTGCATGTGCATGTGTGAGCCACATGTGTATAGGCACGTATGAATACTTCCTTGTCTAAAAATGTGCATGCATGCATTCATGTATCTCAAAGCTGGTGTCTGTACGCATTAGTTCTTCACAAACCAATTACACCCTACTTGTTCTTGCTCTTACTGGTCACAGAAGAACGTCCAACGCTCTTCCCACTGGGTGGTTTAGAGGCAGGCTTTTTTGGAGCAGCTTCAGCTTTATCAGTTTTTCCATCAGTGGCTTTCATGTCTGCATCTACATGCAGAGAATCTTCTGCACGCTCCTTGAATGAGGAAGACCGTGCATCCGCATCTGCTTTTGGTGAAGTTTCTGGCTCAGTGTCTGCTTCAGCTTGACCCCCTCGGCCACTTTCATCTTCTCTGACTGGGTGAACCCCCGGCACGTCTTCTGCTGACCGTGTTGTTTCCTGTGTGTTGTCTGTGGCCCGCTCTTCTTGCTGTTGTCTTCTAGATGCTGCTGATGGTCCACGGGAAATAGACCCAGGGTGAGGGGTCACTGTACGGCTCTGGTGCCCTGCCCCTGCATCCGCAGAAGGTTGAGAGATGGCTTTCTGAGCCTTTTCTGATTCTTCTGTTTCAGACTTCTCCTTCGCTTCCACTTGGTCTTCATCATGGCTGGCCAGCACATGGTGGTCTCCCCTTTGGTCCTCCCCCTGTCGATCAAGCTGCTCGATTTCCGGTTCATCCCCACGAGGAGTGACCTCCGTCTTTGCTTCTTCTTGTTCTTTCTTCTCTTTTTGATCATTCACTTCCTCTTTCACTCCTTCCTTCTCCCCCTCAGCTGGCTCAGGTTCCTCCTGGATGGAACCCTTGCCTGTTTCCGACTCCTTTCCACGAGAGTGCAAGCTGACTTGTGATGGAGGTCTGGGTGCCCTGGATGCAGACGGCGGTCGGCTACCCTGCTGCTGCTGTTGACCAGAAGCAGGACGCGAAGAGACAAGTGGTGGTTCTACAGAGTCTGCTACCTTGTCCTGACTTTCGCTGATCATGACAGACTCTCGGGTCAGGCCCAGTCCTTGGGGCAGCGGGGAGGCTTTGGGAGTCATCGGCTTGTACGACAGTTGTGACTGCTGCGTG
The DNA here is from genome assembly GCA_030674185.1 of Monoplex corrugatus. Taxonomy (NCBI): domain Eukaryota; kingdom Metazoa; phylum Mollusca; class Gastropoda; order Littorinimorpha; family Ranellidae; genus Monoplex; species Monoplex corrugatus. The sequence continues at coordinate 7,265,065 of JAPXFY010000029.1, forward strand.
CGGGCAGAAATTTGAGAATCCGTCTCAACCTGAGGTTCTTCTGCATCCTCTTCATCCTCCCTCTCATCCTCCTGCTCTTCTTCTTCCTCTTCCAGCCCTTCTTCCTCTCCCTCCCCACGCATCGTTGTAGGCAGACGTTGCAACAGTAGATAAGATCGGGACTTCTTGCTGGCTCCTTCTGGCAAACCTGATGCACATACACAAACACACACATTAGTAAAGTGATAAAATACAATACTGACAAATCTTTTGATACACATGCCTGCACACACGTCCAAGCAAGTACACACATCCAAGCATGCACACACATCCAAGCATGCACACACATCCAAGCATGCACACTCATCCAAGCATGCACACATGTCCAACCATGCACACATGTCCAAGCATGCACACACATCCAAGCAAGTACACACATCCAAGCATGCACACACATCCAAGCATGCACACATGTCCAACCATGCACACACGTCCAAGCATGCACACACATCCAAGCATGCACACACATCCAAGCATGCACACTCATCCAAGCATGCACACCTCATCCAAGCATGCCACAACACACAACAACCAAGCATGCACACACACACATCCAAGCATGCACACTCATCCAAGCATGCACACACAACCAAGCATGCACACACAACCAAGCATGCACACACACCAAGCATGCACACACACCAAGCATGCACACACAACCAAGCATGCACACACAACCAAGCATGCACACACAACCAAGCATGCACACACAACCAAGCATGCACACACAACCAAGCATGCACACACAACCAAGCATGCACACACAACCAAGCATGCACACACAACCAAGCATGCACACACAACCAAGCATGCACACACAACCAAGCATGCACACAACAACCAAGCATGCACACACAACCAAGCATGCACACACAACCAAGCATGCACACACAACCAAGCATGCACACACAACAAGCATGCACACACATCTGGCAGTGATACAAAATAAAACCTAGCTAGAAGGAACCACAAAAAAACATGAAAATAAAATAAGAACGCATATTCAATACAATTAGACAAAGACTGATTCTGCTTTCGAGTTTTTCATATGTGAAATGATAAACTAACCAGTATAGACTGTTTAACAAACAATCAGCCACTAGAAAACCAGCTTTAGTCAATATAAATGGTATTATAGTCAATATAAATGGTATTATAGTCAATATAAATGGTATTATCATCATAAATTCTCTTTAAACAATCAGTTTGTTAGGCTTGACCACACGTAATTCAGATCAAAGTCTTTTCATCAATTTGATGGCTTGTTTGTTTTTAGGAAATACCATAACTTAGATCTGATCTTTCTACACGTTAACATGTCTTATTTCTGCTTTTTTAAGTCTCCTTTTATTTCTAAACAGAGATTGTTTCATACTGACTGAAGGAAGACTAAGTCTTGTGTCTGTGACCTTGAGAAGTACAAAATGTGGATTTTTACGTACTAGTTTTTGAATACAAAGGAGACTGGCCTGACCAACTTCTGTTTCAAAACAAGTATGACTGCCCGCGTTCAAGCAAACAGGAACCAGAAAAAACACGAAAGAAGAATACGAACACGTATTTAATACAAGACAAGACAGGCGCAAATTTTCAGCCAACTGGCCTTTGTCAAGCCTAAGATTACAAACAAACACCAGATAAAAAAAATTTGAGAAAATTTACAATTATACATACTAAATAACAGAGTTGGAAAGAGAAGGGGGGGGGGGGGAGGGAGGAGGAGACGGACAGAAAAAAAAAGTGAGATGAGAGATTGTCACTGATTCTGTCTATAACATGATTTTATTACAATAATTACATTTACATAGCACAAAAGGTCCATATCAAAAGTGTGTTTGTTGTATTACAGTGATATACATATATCTATCTATCTATCTGTATACATATATATATGTGACCTCCCTCCACGAAATCAGTCTTAACTCGCAATCAGTTCAACAGCACTAGGAGCTGAAAAGATGACTGAGGTCTATCTGGGATGTTTTGACTTTTTCTCAAAATTGATTTGTGTAGACTATAATCTATCCCCCACAGAAATTTTTCTTGAAAAAAAAAAAAATTTTAAATCGGTATTTTAATGCACTGATCGCAGTAGAAACAACGCAATTTCCTACCAAAAGTACCTATTTTTGTCTGTTATTATGAACCGTAACCTGTACAGTACCCACACATGTAATACACTGACGGAAAGCTCTTTGGTGCACCTTTCAGATGACAGCAAAAATTAGAAACAAAATGTGCAGGAGAGCACACAAAAAAGTGTGTGTTGTGTGTGTGTGTGTGTGTGTGTGAGTGAGTGTGGTGTGAGTGGTGTGTGTGTGTGTGTGTGTGTGTGTGTGTGTGTGTGTGTGTGGTGTGGTGCGTGTGGTGGTGCGTGCGTGCGTGCTGAGTGTGTGTGTGTGTGTGTGTGTGTGTTTAGATTTAATGTCTATTCACTAGTGATTTTAGACAAGTGATTGTGTGTGTGTGTGTGTGGTGTGTGTGTGTGTGTGTGTGTGTTGTGTGTGTGTGTGTGTGTGTGTGGTTGTGTGTGTGTGGGTCGTGTGTGTGCGTGTGTTGTGTGGGTGTGTGTGTGCTGTGGTTGTGTGTGTGTGTGTGTGTGTGTGTGTGTTAGTGCTGTGTTGTGTGGGTGTGTGTGTGCGTGGTGTGTGTGTGTGTGGTGTTGTGTGTGTGTGTGTGTGTGGTGTGTGTGTGTGTGTGTGTGTGTGTGTGTGTGTGTGTGTGTGTGTGTGTGTGGTGTGTGTGTGTGTGTGTGTGTGTGTGTGTGGTGTGTGTGTTGTGTGTGTGTGTGTGTGTGTGTGTGTGTGTGTGTTGTGTGTGTGTGTGTGTGGTGTGTGTGTGTTGTGTATGTGTTGTGTTGTGTGTGTGTGTGTGTGTGTGTGTGTGTGTTGAATGTGTGTTGGTGTGTTGTGATGTGTGTTGTGTGTGTGTGTGTGTGTGTGTGTGTGTGTGTACTGTGTGTGTGTGTCTGAGTGTGTGTGTAGTGTGTGTGTGTGTGTGTTTTGTGTGTGTGTGTGTGTCTGTGTGTGTGTGTAGTAAGTGTGTGTGTGTTGTATGTGTGTGTGTGTGTTTGTGTAATGTGTTTGTGAGTGCTGTGTGAGTGTATGTGTGTGGTGTTGTGTGTGTGTACTGTGTGTGTGTGTCTGTGTGTGTGTGTATGTGTGTGTGTGTGAGTGTGGTAGTGTTTTGTGTGGTGTGTGTGTGGTGTGAGTGTGTGTGTGTGTGTGTGTGTGTGTGTGTATGTGTGTGTGTGTGTGTAGTGTGTGTATGTGTGTGTGTGTCTGTGTGTGTGAGTAGTGTGTGTGTGTGTCTGTGTGTGTTGTGTGTGTGTGTGTGTGTGTGTGTGTGTGTGTGTGTGTGTGTGTGTGTGTGTGTGTGTGTGTGTGTGTGTGTGTGTGTGTGTGTGTGTGTGTGTGTGTGTGTGTGTGTGTGTGTGTGTGTGTGTGTGTGTGTGTGTGTGTGTGTGTGTGTGTGTATGACTAAAATGTATGTTTTCTCTGCTGTTTATAGGTGGATCTTCACTACACTTGGATCCATAGAATTTTGGATTCAAAAGAATGGGGAAAAGGGAAGGTCTACATACAGAATCTGGGGGTGTGAGGGAGGGGGGAGGAAACATAAAATTACATGTAAAAGAACTTTGAAAAAAAAACCCCACAAACACATGACATGAAACATGAAATAATTATTTGATCCAATTAAAAACTGCTCATCCACGAGAACAACAACGAGACCTCTAACATCACCATAACAATAACTCACCTCTATCCAGAATAAAAGCAGCGTTAGCCAGCGTCCATCTCTCCTCTGGGTTTGGGCAGTTGACAGGTAAGGTACACACCTGGATCTGCCGACTCTGAAAAAGCACCAACGACAATCAAGCAGGTAAGTCTGTCTTGTCATATCAACATATCAACATGGGTGTTTTTTTTAATGAAACCGCAAAGGTAGGTTGTCAAATCACTGTATCATGATCAAGAAAAACAAATCAAGACAGGTTGTCTTATGAACTATCACTGTCAATACTGAACAAAATGGATCACCCCGAAAAAATGCTCACATATATGCATACACACTGTTATGCAAACACATGCATACACGCACGCACACACACACACACACACACACACCAATCTTGTTCATGTTACACAAAACAGAAGTATAGCTCAGAAATGTTCTTCTTTCATAACATTTTCCATGTGAACAGTTTGTTTCACTTTGACTCACTCATACACCTACTCTGACTCACATGCACGAACACACATACACTCACACACATACACATGCGTGCACACACACACACACACCAACCTTATTCATATAAACAGGGCAGTTATACATCCCAGCAGAGCCCTCATCTCTCTCATCTCTTTCTCCGGCAACGGACGCTGATTTCTGAGATGTCTGCTTCGGACTTTGAACAGGCACAGGTGACGCCTTTTTCTCCGATGGTGGTCGCTCTTCCTTTGGAGTGGCATTTTCTTCCTTCGGTGTGGCATTTTCTTCCTTCGGTGTGGCATTTTCTTCTTTTGGTGTGGCATTTTCTTCCTTTGGCGTAGCCTCTTCCTTGCCCTCATCTTCCTTAGCCCCTTCTTCCTTGGCCCCTTCTTCCTGTTCTCCAGCTTCCTTGTTGTCTGGCGGAGGTGCCTCTGTATGGGGTGGTTGCGGTTGTTCAGCAGCAGGGGCAGCAGGGGCGTCCTCTTCATCAGCACCCTCGTAGTCTCTGTCCTCTGCAGAGCGTTGTTCAGGGTTGGGTTTGATGACTGGGCAGATATACAGGCAAGGAATGTGGAACAGCGACGACCTGTGTAGTTGAAGAGGAACAGTTATTACTAAGCCTGAAATGTAATGAATGTCTTAGAAACAGAAAATAAAATAAATTTTGTCTTTCGATGCAGATGTACAGGACAAGAGATGTGGAACAGCGATTATCAGTCTTGTTGAAGTGGAATGATTACTAAGTTCAAAAACGTTAAAATATCTAGAAAATAAACAAACATGAGTAATAGAAAGTGAACAAAGAAATAAATAAATTTCATCATTTAAGTATTGTGCGTGGTGCAGTAGTGGAATCATAATTACAATCAAAAATTAAACAATGTTAAACAGCCCCGACAGCTCAAAGGTTGAGACATCAGACTTCCAATCAGAAGGCCTGACGTCAAATTTATCTGGGCAGCACCTAGCAGGCAAAAGGGGAGATCATTCACATCTCCCAGGTCAGTGTATCTGTAGCTACAAAGTGCTAGAGCCTGAAACCCCCTCTATGCGCATATGTATACAAAACAACAAATACATGTGTTAAAGATCTTGAAATCCATGTCAGTGCTTGTGGCTTGTAGAAACATGAAAAACTCACCAAGCACACCCCTGAAAACGGAGAATGGCTGCCTTATAATAATATAATAATAATTACAATATTTATATAGCGCAAAATCTTGATAAAATCAAATCTAAGCGCTGAAACACACACACACGCACGCACGCACACACACGCATGCATGCACGCACACACACACACACACACGGCTATAAATGGGGAGAAAGAATAAAAACAATGGAAAATTATAGAGAGCATATTATATACAATTATATATTGCAATGTGATTCCCCTCCGAGCGGAGACAGTACAGGCTGCAGAGGGGATTGAGTGAGGTCAGGATTTTATGCAGAGGAGAAAAGGTGAGTTTTGAGAGCGGACTTGAAGGAGACAAAAGTAGGTTGCTGACGGACTGAGAGAGGAAGTTTGTTCCAGGAGAGCGGACCAGAAACAGAGAAGGCTCGTGGACCATAGGTAATTGAGCTTAGTGCGTGGAAAGCAAAGAGTCAGAGGATCGGAGGCAGAGCGGAGGGTACGTGAGGGAAGATAGATCTCAAGTAGGCTTGACAGGTAATCGGGGGCTGCGTTATTGAGGCTTTTGTAGCACATGGTGTCTAGTTTGTACTGTATGCGCTTTGATACAGGGAGCCAGTGAAGTTGTGCCAGGAGAGGAGATATGTGGTCAGCTTTTTTCTTTTTGAGTACAAGGCCTGCAGCATTGTTTTGAATGCACTGTAGGATGTGAGTGGTGGAGGCAGGAAGACCGGACAGGAGTGAATTGCAATAGTCAATGCGAGACATTATGAAGGAGTGAACGAGTTTTGCAGTTGTTTCCACAGAGAGATACTTCCTGATCAGGCTTATACGATGGCGGTGATAGTAGCAAGATCTGGCAGTTTGAGAAACAAAGTTGTTCATGGAGAGGGTAGAGTCAATGCAGACACCAAGGTTTTTAGCTGAATCAGAAATTGGGACTGATGTGTTACATAATGGGAGAGAAAGAGGAGGCAGCTGAGAAAGTTTCTGACGGGTGCCAATGAGGATAGCTTCTGTCTTGTCATCATTTAGCTGAAGTTTGTTGTATGTCATCCAATTTTTAATGTCCAAGTAACACTCAGTGGTGCGAGTCAGGAGGCGCTGTATATTGTCAGGTGAGTCACTGTCTTGAAGTTGGGTGTCATCAGCATAGAAGTGGTGTTTTATAGAGTGGGAATTGATGATGGTGGACAGGGGGGAGGTGTAAAGAGTGAAAAGAACAGGGCCAAGGACAGATCCTTGTGGAACACCACAGGTCAGGTATGCAGGTTGAGAGTAAGTGCCATTGATGAGAACAGTTTGTTTTCTGTTTGATAGATATGAAGTGAACCAGGAGAGAGCAGTGTCAGAGATGCCAAAAGTATGATGAAGTCTAGAAAGGAGAATACCATGATGAATGGTATCAAAGGCTGCAGACAGATCAAGGAGTGTGAGGAGAGGACTTTGCCAGTATCAGTTGCAAGGAGGAGATTGTTGAGAATGTGTAGCAAGGCAGTTTCAGTGCTATGGCACTGGCGGTAGGCTGACTGGAAAGGATTGAGGAGATTGTTGGCAGACAGGTGAGAGTTCAGTTGGTTGAGGACAACTTTTTCAAGCAGTTTTGACAAGAAAGAGAGATTAGAGATAGGCCGGTAATTTTTCAGTTCATTTGGGTCTAAATTGTATTTCTTGAGGAGAGGGTGAACAATAGCAGACTTGAAAGAATCTGGGACAGTTCCAGTTTGGAGAAGTGTTGATGATGTCAGTGATGAATGGGAGGAGCGTAGGGAGACAGTCAGAGTAGAGAGAACCTGGAAGAGGATCCAGTTCGCAGGTTTTGAACGACATGGATCTGATTGTGTTGAGAATTTCTTCTTGTGAGACTGGGGTAAAAGTAGTAAGAGGTGTGCCAGAGAAGGAAGGGTCAGGTGGGCATGGTTGACAGGGTGTCCTGTCAAGCCTGTCACGAAGAGTTTGTATTTTGGTGGTGAAATACTTGGAGAATACAGATGGGAGTTCTTCATTTGTGTGTTTTGTTGGGAGAGGTAAATCTTTTCGTGTGCCAAGGAGATGATTCATGGTTGTAAAGAGTTCTTTTGAAGAAGAGGCATTCAGGATTTTGCTTTGGAAATAGCTTGTTTTTGCAGATGCAATGAGGGTGGATACTTTTGTTTTAGAGGCTTGGAAAAGTTGCCTATGTACAGTGAGTTTGGATTTGCGCCAGCGGCGCTCTGCTCTGTGGCGGGCACGTTTTGCACAGGCAATCTCAGGGGGAGGGGGGCGGTCAGGTAAAAGACGGGTTGTGGCTGGAGCATGAGTGTCCAGAAGATGGTGGAGAGTAGTGTAGAATTCATCAGCAAGGTTATGTGACTTTTCAGAAAGGAGACGGAAGGCATCAGATGAAAATGTGGAGAGGTCGATAGATTTGAGATTGCGTCGAGTCACTGTGCGCATGGTACGGGAAGGAGGAGGAATGTCAAGAGAACAGAGAATTGCAGAGTGGTCAGATGGAAGGGCTGAAGTTAGACGGGTAGAAAGAACTAAGCAGTTATCAGTAGCTGAATTGTGGTGATCACGAGAAATGATCCAGTCAAGAATGTGATCTTTTTGATGGGTTGGTTCAGAAATGTGTTGAGTCATATTGTGATTGGACAGAGAGTTGATGATATGTCTTGTGTCATAACGGTGAGTGTTGTCATAGTGGACATTGATGTCACCTAGAATGATGAGATTTCCAGGTAAGAGGCAGTAGTAATCAAGAAGCTGATCAAAGTCAGAGAGAAACATGGATGTGGTGAGCTTGTTGGCAGAGCTAGGTGGAGGTCGATAGACACAGGAGAAGATGATGGGGTGAGGGGTGGATTGAAAGGATACTTCAACGTGCTCGAAAGAAGGATGGGAGAAAGGCAGAGACTGCGAGAAAGACAGGCGGGAATGGAGTGAGTCGTTGTAGAGGATGGCGATACCACCACCTCGGGATGAGCGATGGAAAGAAGCAAGCCTGTAACCACTCGGAGTGAGACTCGCATGTATAGGTTCATGACCAAGAGGGTTAAGCCATGTTTCGGTGATAAAAGCAATGTCAACATGCTCATCTGCGATAAAGTCAGCAATAACATCGGCTTTGCCATCAGTGCATGTTGACTGAGCGTTAAAAAGGCATAGTTTTAGTTTATCACAATGCGGCGGCCGAGGTGGAGACGAAGGCAGCACCGACGGGACAGAAGACGAAGGCGACACCAGCGGGGCAGAAGACGAAGGCAGCAACGATGGGACAGAAGACGAAGGAGGCACTAGCGGGACAGAAGACAAAGGCAGCACCAGCGGGACAGAAGATGAGGGCAGCGTCGGCGGGACAGAAGACGAAAGTGGCACCGGCGGGACAGAAGGCGAAGGCGGCACCGGCGGGACAGAAGGCGAAGGCAAAGACGGAAGAGGAGGAGACGAAGTTTGCAGCAGCAAGGTCGAGTGCAGGGGCAGTGGAGGAGACGAAGAAGCAGAAGAGTGGTGTCGGACTGGCACAGCAGGAGGCAGGTTGTGCCAAAGTCGGTGGAGACGTTCACCACGACAGGATCGCGCAGTGCGGGGCTTAGGACACAGCCCCAGTGTACACGCCTCCATCGAGGTAGCACTTGCTGTGTTTAAAAAGTGTCAGTCCAATTTGCTTTATAAAAGACGGGTCCATAATTGCGAGCCAGTCAGGAGAGGAAGATACTTGCGTGTTGGTGTGTGGATTGGTCAGTTCACAACACTTAAAAGCAGAGAACACAAAGGTTTGGGAAAGCTGTAGCGTTGGGCGAACACAGTAGGCTAAAATGTAAACACAGTTCACAGATAAAATGTCCGACTTGAGCGGCTGAATTAAAATGATGAAAAGTAGGTGTAAAAACTTTGAAATCAGATTATCTGGTAAAACATTCAAAACCCAAAAAAAACCACCTACATCACCGTGTGTCGGGATCCAAAAGCAACAAACTGATACAAAATTCAATGTATAAAATCAAATAGAACCACGATAAAATCACTGTAAAACACCACACACACTTTTGCTGCCTGCTGGCGCGACATCTACTCACATAAAAGCAGGGTAAATATAAAAACAACTAAAAAAAAAAAACAGCAAAAAATGGCTATACACATAAAAGCCCACTTGTACATTTAAGTGCAAGGACAAGTTGCAGACCATGAAAGCTAAACAATAACAAAGACAACAAGAACAAGAACAACAACACACACACACACACACAAACATACTTCCACAACCATCCCTCTTCCACACAGACACAAACTCACTTGGGACTGTTAAATACATACCAACACTAATCAACTTACCATCCATCCCCCTGGACACACAGATACATTTACTTGGACTCTGACCTGCACCTACTGACTTCCACCCCCCATCTCCACCCCCTTCACACACACAATCACTTGTACTCTGTCAAGCATACACACACACACACACACACACACAAATACATATGACACACACACACACACACACACACAAACACACATATGACACACACACACCACATATACACACACATGATGCACACACACAAACACACATGACACACACCACACACACATGACACACACCAACACACACACATGACACACACACACACATGAACTTCTATGCCCTCTCCACCCTTTCAGTACATTCACATTAACGTCCACCACCACCCCTACCCTTTCTTCACACACACACTCACTTGGACTCTGCCAATTTATCCTGTTCATAGTTCCAGTCGGCACCTTGCAGGTAGATGTCATTGACAAACAGACCTCCATCATCCATGTCGAACTCCGCAACATCCTGATTGTTCAGTACCACGCACTTCCACATGATCTACACAACAACAAAAATTAATAATGTTTGGAATCTAGTCAAAGGAGATGGTTTGCTCATGGTTCATTCCATACGTGTCCACCCAAATCTGCTAGCAATTGTCTGGCTGACTCCTTAAGCTTGCACAAAACCCTGTGCATTGGCAGGGTATTCAAATGGAGGGGGGAGAGGGGTGCAAAGAAATTGGTCCTGTGAAACACCAACACTACCAGAATGATTACAGCATAAAAGGGACACTGAACAGGCTGTGACTGAACTCAAGATATCAGACACCGAGTCCACTGCTCTATCAAAAGCAGCGAGCCCGCCCATGGAATAAATACGTGAATAAAAGCACGTGCACATGTCCATCTTGCAACTGAGAGGCACCAGATTCTGTTTGTGAGGAGAAAAAGTTTTCAGTTTTAGTTGGCTTAAGAAATCAACGCAGCATCTGGATGATTTCATGTGTTCTATATCATACTACCATTCAATGGAGATATTAACAAAGTAGTGGCAGATGGCTTAAGTCAAATGTGCTGGTGAGGTCTTGAGGTACTAACTGATGATTGTAAAGCCATGACCAATTATATATGATAAAATGTCTCTCATCCAATGTAACGACATCTAGAAATGGACATACACAATCAAGAAGGTCCTCAGCATTGAAGAGAAGAGGGGAGGGTGTCTGTTTATGGATGGTGGCATTCCAAATTTTGGGGAACAAAGGTAACCGTGTACGCAAGGATTTTGTATTGTAGGTCTGTTCGTCTTGAAGCATGATGTCAATGGAAAAAAATGAATAAAAAACCAAACATACAAACAAACGAAGACAGCAGAAATATAGAAAACAATACAAAGAAAGAAAAGGCTGAATGCACACCCGCACAGAATGAAGGCAAGTCACACAATGAAAGCTGACTCATTCTCTCTCACATGATGCAAACTTCCTGTCAAGAGTTGAATATCAAGTGGCTAAAAGTCAGACTTCCCATCAGAAGGTCCTGGATTCAATCCATGTAGACATCTATGCCTGGTGGGTAAAGGTGGAGATTTTTCCACTCTCCCAGGTCAACATGCACTGACTTGCTGGTGCCTGACACCCTGTTGTATGTATATGTATGTAGAATATTATGCTTGCACATTGAAGGCCCTGTAAGTCATGGCTAGCTTAGGGAACATGAGAACATCCATCATGGATGACAGCATATACGCAGGGTATGCAGCAATATATCACCACCAGTCTTCAGGCTATACAGCAATATATCATCACCACCAGTCTTCAGGCTATACAGCAATATATCACCACCAACAGTTCAGGCTATACAGCAATATATCACCACCAGTCTTCAGACTATACAATATATCACCACCAGCAGTCTTCAGACTATACAACAATATATCACCAGCAGACTTCAGACTATACAATATATCACCACCACCAGTCTTCAGACTATACAGCAATATATCACCAGCAGTCTTCAGACTATACAACAATATATCACCAGCAGTCTTCAGACTATACAACAATATATCACCAGCAGTCTTCAGACTATACAACAATATATCACCAGCAGTCTTCAGACTATACAGCAATATATCACCAGCAGTCTTCAGACTATACAACAATATATCACCAGCAGTCTTCAGACTATACAATATATCACCACCACCAGTCTTCAGACTATACAGCAATATATCACCAGCAGACTTCAGGCTATACAGCAATATATCACCAGCAGACTTCAGGCTATACAGCAATATATCACCACCAGTCTTCAGACTATACAGCAATATATCACCAGCAGACTTCAGGCTATACAGCAATATATCACCAGCAGACTTCAGGCTATACAACAATATATCACCACCTGTCTTCAGGCTATACAGCAATATATCACCAGCAGACTTCAGGCTATACAGCAATATATCACCAGCAGACTTCAGGCTATACAGCAATATATCACCAGCAGACTTCAGACTATACAGCAATATATCACCAGCAGACTTCAGGCTATACAGCAATATATCACCACCAGTCTTCAGGCTATACAGCAATATATCACCACCAGTCTTCAGGCTATACAGCAATATATCACCAGCAGTCTTCAGACTATACAGCAATATATCACCAGCAGACTTCAGGCTATACAACAATATATCACCACCAGTCTTCAGGCTATACAGCAATATATCACCAGCAGTCTTCAGGCTATACAACAATATATCACCACCAGCAGTCTTCAGACTATACAACAATATATCACCACCAGTCTTCAGGCTATACAACAATATATCACCACCAGCAGACTTCAGGCTATACAGCAATATATCACCACCAACAGTTCAGGCTATACAGCAATATATCACCACCAGCAGACTTCAGGCTATACAGCAATATATCACCAGCAGACTTCAGGCTATACAGCAATATATCACCAGCAGACTTCAGGCTATACAGCAATATATCATGCTATACAGCAATATATCACCACCAGTCTTCAGACTATACAGCAATATATCACCACCAGCAGACTTCAGGCTATACAACAATATATCACCAGCAGACTTCAGGCTATACAGCAATATATCATGCTATACAGCAATATATCACCACCAGTCTTCAGACTATACAACAATATATCACCACCAGCAGACTTCAGACTATACAACAATATATCACCAGCAGTCTTCAGGCTATACAACAATATATCACCACCAGCAGTCTTCAGACTATACAACAATATATCACCACCAGCAGTCTTCAGACTATACAACAATATATCACCACCAGCAGACTTCAGGCTATACAGCAATATATCACCACCAACAGTTCAGGCTATACAGCAATATATCACCACCAGTCTTCAGACTATACAATATATCACCACCAGCAGTCTTCAGACTATACAACAATATATCACCACCACCAGTCTTCAGACTATACAGCAATATATCACCACCAGCAGACTTCAGGCTATACAGCAATATATCACCAGCAGACTTCAGGCTATACAGCAATATATCACCAGCAGTCTTCAGGCTATACAACAATATATCACCAGCAGACTTCAGGCTATACAGCAATATATCACCACCAGCAGACTTCAGGCTATACAGCAATATATCACCACCAGCAGACTTCAGGCTATACAGCAATATATCACCACCAGTCTTCAGACTATACAGCAATATATCACCACCAGTCTTCAGGCTATACAGCAATATATCACCACCAGCAGACTTCAGGCTATACAGCAATATATCACCACCAGTCTTCAGACTATACAGCAATATATCACCACCAGTCTTCAGGCTATACAGCAATATATCACCACCAGCAGACTTCAGGCTATACAACAATATATCACCAGCAGACTTCAGGCTATACAGCAATATATCACCAGCAGACTTCAGGCTATACAGCAATATATCACCAGCAGTCTTCAGACTATACAATATATCACCAGCAGACTTCAGGCTATACAGCAATATATCACCAGCAGACTTCAGGCTATACAGCAATATATCACCAGCAGTCTTCAGGCTATACAGCAATATATCACCAGCAGTCTTCAGACTATACAATATATCACCAGCAGACTTCAGGCTATACAGCAATATATCACCAGCAGTCTTCAGACTATACAATATATCACCAGCAGTCTTCAGACTATACAATATATCACCAGCAGTCTTCAGGCTATACAGCAATATATCACCAGCAGTCTTCAGACTATACAATATATCACCAGCAGACTTCAGGCTATACAACAATATATCACCAGCAGACTTCAGGCTATACAGCAATATATCACCAGCAGACTTCAGGCTATACAATATATCACCAGCAGTCTTCAGGCTATACAGCAATATATCACCAGCAGTCTTCAGACTATACAATATATCACCAGCAGACTTCAGGCTATACAGCAATATATCACCAGCAGACTTCAGGCTATACAGCAATATATCATGCTATACAGCAATATATCACCAGCAGTCTTCAGGCTATACAGCAATATATCACCAGCAGACTTCAGGCTATACAGCAATATATCACCAGCAGTCTTCAGGCTATACAGCAATATATCACCAGCAGTCTTCAGGCTATACAGCAATATATCACCAGCAGACTTCAGGCTATACAGCAATATATCACCACCAGCAGACTTCAGACTATATAACAATATATCACCAGCAGACTTCAGACTATACAACAATATATCACCAGCAGACTTCAGGCTATACAACAATATATCACCACCAGCAGACTTCAGGCTATACAACAATATATCACCACCAGCAGACTTCAGGCTATACAGCAATATATCACCAGCAGCAGACTTCAGGCTATACAACAATATATCACCACAGCAGACTTCAGGCTATACAGCAATATATCACCAGCAGACTTCAGGATATACAACAATATATCACCAGCAGACTTCAGGCTATGCAACAATATATCACCACCAGCAGACTTCAGACTATACAGCAATATATCACCAGCAGACTTCAGGCTATACAGCAATATATCACCAGCAGACTTCAGGCTATACAGCAATATATCATGCTATACAGCAATATATCACCAGCAGTCTTCAGACTATACAGCAATATATCATGCTATACAGCAATATATCACCAGCAGACTTCAGGCTATACAGCAATATATCACCAGCAGACTTCAGGCTATACAGCAATATATCACCACCAGTCTTCAGACTATACAACAATATATCACCACCAGTCTTCAGACTATACAACAATATATCACCACCAGTCTTCAGGCTATACAGCAATATATCATGCTATGCAACAATATACCACCAGCAGTCTTGGCATGACAACATACACATACACATCTGAGAAAAACAAAAACACCTAAAGAACAAAAAGGAAAATACCAAATAAATAGAAATCTACATCTTATATCCACCTTTCAGTAGAAACAACTGTGCATCCACAATCACACATACATTTGCAACAACACAAGTCCTCAATGAGGAAAATTCAGCATAAAAAGATGTTCAGTAAGTAAAGCAAAAAACATTATGAAAAGAAAACATAAAAGATGCATTTACACATCATCTGTACCCACCCATACAAATACGAACAAGAAAAAAAGGTACGACTAAATTTCACATGGTAAGTCTGTTGTACAAAATGAATACAATACAATTCACACTCACCTGATCAATACTCTTGTTGATCAGCACAGCCTTCTCTTGCTGCATGGCCGTCAGCAGGGCCTGAGGATTGACCAGACCTCCAAGCCACACAGACGTGAGGCGTCCCCGCGCAATGGACTGCTCCATAATACGTCCCGTGTCATCAAATGTCGGCACCATACGTCGTTTCACCCAGCCATGGAGCTGCTTATATCTCAGAACCAGATCTGTGATAAGACATGCAGTTTGGTTAGTCTGAAATATGTACACTCATGCCATTCCTGGACCTGTTTATTACTAATCACATCAGTCTGAAATATGTACACTCATGCCATTCCTGGACCTGTTTATTACAATCATATTAGTCTGAAATATGTACACTCATGCTATTCATGGACCTGTTTATTACTAATCACATTCGTCTGAAATATGTACACTCATGCTATTCATGGACTGTTTATTACCAATCACATGGGTCAATTCCTTCTGCTCTGTGAAACACCTGGGAAGTATTACTTTTTTCTCCTGAATTTTGTCTATTTGTTCTTTGTTGTTTTTTGCATATGTTTGACAAAGGCCACTTGACTGAAAATTGGTGCCTGTCTTATTCCGCTATATGAAATACGTGTTCCATTTTGTGTTTTTCTCGTTCATAACCTAAGTCGTTTCAGTGACAGTTTGATTCAAAGACAGACATAGTACACAGTAGACTAATTAAGACCTTGCCAAAGCATAAGACATGCACATGCATACAGCTTATGCTATGACCATTTTGGATTTTATCCATCACATGACATTTGTGGCATCAGTCCATATGGAATTTGTCCTCAGAGCAGAGACGACATCTTGAGAAACCAAAACTGAAATTGTGCGTCTTTGTGTTTACCTTTACCTATGAAAGTGGATTTCTCTATAGAATTTTGCCAGGATAACCTCTTTGTTGCCAAAGGGTCTTTTACATGAGTGCATGCAGGACCTCAATTTATTGTCTCATTCGAAAGACCACTACCATTAATCCTTTTCCACATGGCATGACCACTGAACTTGTTCCTTAACCCATTGACTCCCGCACTCTATCCGCCAACTGTAAAAACTTAACCCTTTGACTCCCTCACCATGTCCACCAGCTTCCTGCAGGAAGCTGGTGGATAGTGTGAGGGAATCAAAGGGTTAAAATTTTGCTTTGCTAGCATGGATGACAATACAGGATGCTGGTAGACAGAGTCTGGGAGTCAAAGGGTTAAACATGCAGAATGTTTAAATGGATGTGTGCACGCACACACACACACACACACACACACCAACACACAATGTTTTCAGTATTTGTTTTATGACTTGATTTCCACCGGTTGGCTGTTTAGCCTGCAACAGCAGCAACATATTGTCACCATTTATTTTTGATATTAAGTTTGAATGAACGGACTAGCTGTGTTCAATGTTGTTATATTTATTGTGAATGATCAGCATTCAATATGTACAACACCATAACACACACGCACGCGCGCGCGCACACACACACACACATAACACACCAATAAACTCACAAAGTTGCATCTATACACCCTGTACAACTCTGTTCAAGAATCATGAAACACAAGCAGCAGTAACAGAAGCAGAAGTACCATTTCTATTATTCATTGATGCCTATCACAACAGTGGGCTGGCTGACCCATGGTCTCAAGATTTGGATCCTGAGCCCTACCACAGCCCCAAACAAGAAAACTGATCTATTCACTGACCATCTCAATGACCCAATCATTCTGGTGGTGTCAACTTTGTGTTTATTACGATCAGGTCCACCTTGCCGGCATCTAGTTCTGTGCAGGCTCAGGGAATCTGCCAGATAATAGATGGCAGACTCCCTTTGACTCCCACACCCTATCCACCACCTGCAAAAACTTAACCCTTTGATTTCCTCACCCTATCCATCAGCTTCCTGCAGAAATGCCAACGGACAAGGTGTGGGAGTCAATGGGTTAAGTAGAATGCATGTGGAATTGTCAGAGTGCCATGAATTCCTTTTAAATAAACTATAAACCCTCTAAATTCTGTTATCACAAATAAACAAACAAACATACATAAAAAGCAATCAACCAACCAACGACCAACCAATCAACTAAAACAACTGTCTTCACACACCACCTTACTACGACATTAAAGAATGTCTGCTGAAACATGTGTCTGAGGTGGGCCAAAGATACAAGCAATAATAATAATAGCAATAATAATAATAATAGCAATAGTAACAATAACAATACTATTACTACTAACATGTGTATGCATGCATGCATGCGTTCATATATGTGTGTATGTATATGTGCATGTATGTGTATGCATGTGTGCGTGTGTGTGTGTGTATGTGTGTGTGTGTGTGTGTGTGTGTGTATGTGTGTGTGTGTAAACATGTGTGTGTGATGTGTGTGTGTGTGTGTGAGAGAGTGTATGTGTTTGTGTGAGAGAGTGAGTGTGTGTGTGTGTATGTGTGTGTGTGTGTGTGTGTGTGTGTGTGTGTGTGTGTGTGTGTGTGTGTGTGTGTGTGTGTGTGTGTGTGTGTGTGTGTGTGTGTGTGTGTGTGTGTGTGTGAGTGTGTGTGTGTGTGTGTCTGTGTATGTCAACCAACCAATCACTGAACCAAGCCACTAACCGACCAACAAAAGCTGTCAGATACTAACCATCCAAGACGTCAGAGAAAGTGCAAGATTGATACAGAAACAATATGTTTTCAAAATACAGAATCAAACAACTAATTTGTGCATCTAAGCTGGAGTTCTACTCTAGGAAAAACATGCATACATGTTGTTCTGGTTCTCTCTCCCACACTGTGCCATCACTGTGTTGCTGTACAGTCCACATGCTGTCCTCAATTTCTGATGAAATGCATCCACCATCAGATTATTTATCTTTATTGTTGCAATTTATGTGCATGTATTTGAGTTTGACTTGTCTGGTAGTATCAGGTGGGTAAAGATGGTGATGTTTCTGATCTCCCAACACTGCCAGGCTAACATATACACAGACCGCCTAGTTCCTGAACCCTGTCAAAGATCCTGAGAGCCATATCGTTGTTTGTTTTTTCATGGTGACACTGCAACACCCAGCAAGAACGCACCTGAAAATAGAATATGACTGCTCACCTGGTCAAAAACGTCCATGTATGTAAAAGCCCACTCGCATTATACATAAGCACATGTGGGGGTTGCAGTCTAAGAATGTGAAAGAAACTATAACAGCACACGAAACAAACAAACAAGCGAGCCAACCAACAAAACAAACTGAAGGTCAATCACCATCCAGCCAGGACATGAGAGAGTGAGTGCAGGGCTGTGTGTTGGGGTGTGTCCATGACACAGGCACCAGCTCCTCCTGCACGTTGCGGATGACTGGCATCAGGGGGCGGGGCAAAGCCAACGCCCCACCCACCATGGATGTCTGCAAGTCGCTGATCTGCTGCCGCAAATGGCACAGCAGAGCATTCATCCACAGGCACTCCTGGTGGAAATGAGCAGACAAAACATAGAGGTCAGCCTACACAATGAATGGACAAAAATGTATAAAAAAATAAAATAACCCATCAGGCACCACCATCATGTATACAAAATATTTGTTTACATACATAGAAAATTTGAAAAAGAAGAAGAGAAACAAATAAATAAAAGAAAAGAAAAGGTTCAGCCTACAGACAAGTGAAAACAGGTACAGCCTGTCCCATAATCCTGACGCTGAAGGGGAGTGAAGTGGAAGAAACTTCAATTTTCCAGTCAGAGGTCCCAGGCCTGCAAGTAGCTTCTAACACACCATGGTACCATGCAATATAATACAAACGTCCACACGGTCATCAATAACCAGAATGATGTTTGCTCACTGCACCACATGCCCCTGCTGTCATACATGGCAGCCAGCAGGAACTAGAAACACAGCCAGATATATGACAAATAAAAGAAGAACTTGGTGAAGGCCAGCATTTTGTGGGTGGTGCTCATCACACCCTTGTCACTTTATCTTCCCCAACCCCAAACAGGATTCAAGAGGTCCCTTCTCTCCATAACCGTCTGATTTCAAGACCTTGCCAACACCGTTTTGTACAGGCTCAAAAAATCTGCCAGATATTGCTGGTCGATTTGGACAGAGCATATATGGAACTGTGGAAGTGCAATGAATCCTGCCTGAACAAATTCAGATTCCAAAGGTACTATCATCACAAATATAAACAAATAAAGAAACACACAGAAGCGTAAAAACGAAAAACTTCCTTTCTGTCTGAGAACAGGAAGAATACAAAATGAATACTTAGTAGGAAAACTATTACAAATATGGAAGAATCCACCTGTAATGAACCTGCCTACAAAGAATTTCTGGCAATAACATATTGTTTTTTCCCCCCGGCCCACATCCTTCTCTTTTTCTACTGTAAAATACTGTCTATAATGAACAAACACTAGTATCAAGCATAATGAATTCCTCTTCGTATGAACTAGTTGTTTCCCAAAGGGCAAACTTGCTATATGTTCATACGCCGAAGGTTACAAAATGACCAAACCCTCCACCAACGTACATCTCTCACAGTGGACGACGTATGTGAACTCTTGTCCTGCTGCCTCACCACCACCTACTTCACCTTCCAAGGTGAATTCTACCAACAAAAAGAAGGAGCAGCCATGGGCTCCCCAGTAAGCCCAATAGTAGCCAACCTGTTCATGGAGGATTTTGAAGAGAAAGCATTGGCTTCTTTCCACTCCCCACCACGATACTGGGGGCGCTACGTAGACGACACCATGACTATCCTCCCCCAGCAACTGGTCGAACAGTTCACAGAACATCTGAACAACCAACACCCAGCCATCAAATTCACGAGGGAAGTGGAACAGAACAACTCCATAGCCATGCTGGACACCCTCATCACCAGAACTGATGGCATTCTATCCTTCTCGGTCTACCGTAAACCAACTCATACGGACCAATATTTACAGTTCGACAGCCACCAGCCCCTTGAACACAAACTGGGAGTGATTCGAACCCTTACCCACAGAGCTAACACCATATGCAGTACCCAAGAGGCAAAAGACAAGGAGACAAACCACCTGAAAAAAGTGCTCACCATCTCGGGCTACAAAAAGTGGGCCTGGAACAGCCCGGGAGGCAGGAAATCCAACACCGCATCCCAACAGCCAGTGAAACAACACCAGCGCAAGGGACACATCACCATCCCATACGTAGGAGGTGTGAGTGACGCTCTGTCCAGAAAGATCAGAAAACTGGGGGTGGCTGTACATTCCAAACCTTCCAACACCATACGCAGCCAGCTGGTCACCCCCAAGGACAAAACCAGCAAACTCGACAAAGCTGGCATTATATACAGAATAGACTGCCAGGACTGTAACCAACATTATGTCGGTGAAACTGAACGCCCCCTTCAGAAGAGACTAACAGAACACAAGAGGGACTCTTCTCCAGTAGGAGCTCACCTACACGCCGAAAAACATCAATTCAGTGCGGACAATGTCAACATCCTGGACAGAGAAAATAAGTGGTTCCAGCGAGGAGTCAAGGAGGCCATCTACATCGCAGCCACCAACCCCCCGCTCAACAGGGACCGGGGCCGTTACACCCTGCCCCCGGTGTACCATTCTCTGATTCGATCTCGTGAACTGGGTTCATCCCATGTTCGCGAGATCTGAGTAGAGATTCACGCAGACAGCATTAGAGCGCTGACGAAGATGGCGAGAACGCCATCGAAAGCTACGGAACTGTGAGTAGCGATTTTTACACTGTTGGGAGACCTTGTTCTTCAAAATTGGTAGCATTATATTGCTATATGTTGTCTTGTCCTATGATGAACAAGCACTCACAACTGGTCGACCAGTCTGTGTCAGCCATTTTGCCAAGCTGGTGAAATAATATCAGCAGCAATGTGTTTGTGCCATGTGTGTGTGTGTGTGTTCGTTCGTTCTTTGATTTAACGTCTGTTCACTATGAGTGATATTAGGCGTGGGAAAAATGGAGGATGGGAGATGGGCGAGTTGGATTGGGGGCAGAGGGGAGAATGAGTATGAGACATGAGTAAGCGAGTAAATATAAAAATGGAACAAAATCTTAACACTAACAGTTAACATTAACAATGCGAAGGGAAAATTTAACGCTAAAGTAAAAACTTCATAAACTTAAAGCAATACATTAACAGGACTGTGAACCAATGATTCTGAAATTTTAACTATATATATATATATATATATAGTGTGTGTGTGTGTGTGTGTGTGTGTGTGTGTGTGTGTGTGTGTGTGTGTGTGTGTGTGTGTGTGTGTGTGTGTGTATGTGTTTGTGCCATGTGTGTGTGTGTGTGCGTGTGTGTGTGTGTGTGTGTGTGTGTGTGTGTGTGTGTGTGTGTGTGTGGTGTGTGCGTGCGTGCGTGCGTGCGTGCGCGCGCGCATGTTTTCTTTTGGATTCTTCAATAACTGAGCAAAGACATACTGACTGATCAATGATGACAAATGAAACAGGGAATGTTGTGGATAACATCTCAGCTCCACCAGCAATGTAACAAACAATGAGCGCTGTGTAAGTTCACTGATTTTTCTTACTTGTAGCTACTATGAACTACTGCTATAACAAACACATATCTGTCTTCCTGGAGTTTCAGTGTAGGCGGACTCCAATGTGCATCAAAATATCACCACTTACACAGCCCCTCTTCACGTAACAAATTTGTATGAAAACGACAAATCAATGAAAAAATAACAAACTAAAACTACCAAACAAAAACACACAAACAACCTAAATGTCAACCTTAAAGAAAGCAAAATGCAATAAAATAAAAGAAAACCGCTTATAATATAATAAATATTATATAATAAATATTATACAATAAGTCAATTTACTAAATCAATTAATGAATCATGAAT
This sequence comes from Monoplex corrugatus, assembly GCA_030674185.1. Taxonomy (NCBI): domain Eukaryota; kingdom Metazoa; phylum Mollusca; class Gastropoda; order Littorinimorpha; family Ranellidae; genus Monoplex; species Monoplex corrugatus. The sequence continues at coordinate 7,287,343 of JAPXFY010000029.1, forward strand.
AGGTCAATTAATCATTAGAGGAGGACTGAAATGATAGGGGAAAAAACAGACAGAAAGAAAAATATAAACACTAGGAAGAAGAAATACAAAGCAGCATTTGGCTGACAATAAATGATTGATTAATACATTACTAAATAACAGATAAATACACAATAAATGAAACAAAGAGAGAATGAAAGACACAAAACAATATGCAATAAATATACCGCAACACAAAACAAAAAAAAACACATGACCAAATACACACATGATACGATGCAATTCACCACAGCACACTGCACCACAACACACACTACACCATGACATAACACTCAACCACAAATACACCACAACACACATACACCATGACATAACACTCAACCACAAATACATCACAATACCTGCAAAAGCGTGTATCCAATACTCTCTGGCATCAGTTCACTGGAGGCTGAGTACAAACTGATAATGGACGGCCGGTGGTAGGGGAAGTTGAACTCCTGTGTCAAGAGTTGTGGGACCTGACCCAGCTCCAACATAGGGGGCAGTTTCTCCAGGCAGATATCAAGAGCAGAGCGGAGCTTGTTGAGGTCGACCTTGTCAGACACGGTGGGAGGAATGATGTCCCCTGATTCCATGGTCTGCGTTTCGTGCATGCGGTACATCTTGCTGATGAAGCGGTGTGAGCTGTTACAAGACAGCAAACTATCAATCAATCAGCCACACCAGCTGTTACAAAACAGCAAACTATCAATCAATCAGCCACACCAGCTGTCACAAGACAGCAAACTATCAATCAATCAGCCACACCAGCTGTCACAAGACAGCAAACTATCAATCAATCAGCCATACCAGCTGTTACAAGACAGCAAACTATCAATCAATCAGCCACACCAGCTGTTACAAGACAGCAAACTATCAATCAATCAGCCACACCAGCTGTTACAAGACAGCAAACTATCAATCAATCAGCCACACCAACAATTACAAGACAGCAAACTATCAATCAATCAGCCACACCAACAATCACAAGACAGCAAACTATCAATCAATCAGCCACACCAACAATCACAAAACAGCAAACTATCAATCAATCAATCACACCAGCTGTTACAAGACAGCAAACTATCAATCAATCAGCCACACCAACAATCACAAAACAGCAAACTATCAATCAATCAGCCACACCAACAATCACAAAACAGCAAACTATCAATCAATCAGCCACACCAACAATCACAAGACAGCAAACTATCAATCAATCAGCCACACCAACAATCACAAAACAGCAAACTATCAATCAATCAATCACACCACTGTCACAAAACAGCAAACTATCAATCAATCAGCCACACCAGCTGTCACAAAACAGCAAACTATCAATCAATCAATCACACCAGCTGTCACAAAACAGCAAACTATCAATCAATCAATCACACCAGCTGTCACAAAACAGCAAACTATCAATCAATCAGCCACACCAACAATCACAAAACAGCAAACTATCAATCAATCAGCCACACCACTGTCACAAAACAGCAAACTATCAATCAATCAGCCACACCAGCTGTCACAAAACAGCAAACTATCAATCAATCAGCCACACCAGCTGTCACAAAACAGCAAACTATCAATCAATCAGCCACACCAGCTGTCACAAAACAGCAAACTATCAATCAATCAGCCACACCAGCTGTCACAAAACAGCAAACTATCAATCAATCAGCCACACCAGCTGTCACAAAACAGCAAACTATCAATCAATCAATCAGCCACACCAGCTGTCACAAACAGCAAACTATCAATCAATCAGCCACACCAGCTGTCACAAAACAGCAAACTATCAATCAATCAGCCACACCAGCTGTCACAAAACAGCAAACTATCAATCAATCAGCCACACCAGCTGTCACAAAACAGCAAACTATCAATCAATCAGCCACACCAGCTGTCACAAAACAGCAAACTATCAATCAATCAGCCACACACTGTCACAAAACAGCAAACTATCAATCAATCAGCCACACCAGCTGTCACAAACAGCAAACTATCAATCAATCAGCCACACCAGCTGTCACAAAACAGCAAACTATCAATCAATCAGCCACACCAGCTGTCACAAAACAGCAAACTATCAATCAATCAGCCACACCAGCTGTCACAAAACAGCAAACTATCAATCAATCAGCCACACCAGCTGTTACAAAACAGCAAACTATCAATCAATCAGCCACACCAGCTGTTACAAAACAGCAAACTATCAATCAATCAGTCACACCAACAATCACAAGACAGCAAACTATCAATTAATCAGCCACACCAACAATCACAAGACAGCAAACTATCAACCAATCAGCCACACCAACAATCACAAAACAGCAAACTATCAATCAATCACAAGACAGCAAACTATCAATCAATCAGTCACACCAACAATCACAAGACAGCAAACTATCAATCAATCAGTCACACCAACAATCACAAGACAGCAAACTATCAATCAATCAGCCACACCAACAATCACAAAACAGCAAACTATCAATCAATCAGCCACACCAGCTGTTACAAGACAGCAAACTATCAATCAATCAGCCACACCACTGTCACAAAACAGCAAACTATCAATCAATCATCCACACCAACAATCACAAACAGCAAACTATCAATCAATCAGCCACACCAACTGTTACAAGACAGCAAACTATCAATCAATCAGCCACACTAACAATCACAAAACAGCAAACTATCATCAATCAGCCACACCAGCTGTTACAAAACAGCAAACTATCAATCAATCAGCCACACCAGCTGTTACAAGACAGCAAACTATCAATCAATCAGCCACACCAGCTGTTACAAAACAGCAAACTATCAATCAGCCACACCAGCTGTTACAAGACAGCAAACTATCAATCAATCAGCCACACCAACAATCACAAAACAGCAAACTATCAATCAATCAGCCACACCAGCTGTCACAAGACAGCAAACTATCAATCAAACAGCCACACCAGCTTTCCAAAGACAGCAAACTATCAATCAATCAGCCACACCAACAATCACAAAACAGCAAACTATCAATCAATCAGCCACACCAGCTGTCACAAAACAGCAAACTATCAATCAATCAGCCACACCAACAATCACAAAACAGCAAACTATCAATCAATCAGCCACACCAACAATCACAAAACAGCAAACTATCAATCAATCAGTCACACCAACAATCACAAAACAGCAAACTATCAATCAATCAATCACACCAGCTGTCACAAAACAGCAAACTATCAATCAATCAGCCACACCAACAATCACAAAACAGCAAACTATCAATCAATCAGCCACACCACAATCACAAGACAGCAAACTATCAATCAATCAGCCACACCAACAATCACAAAACAGCAAACTATCAATCAATCAATCACACCAGCTGTCACAAAACAGCAAACTATCAATCAATCAGCCACACCAGCTGTCACAAAACAGCAAACTATCAATCAATCAATCACACCAGCTGTCACAAACAGCAAAATATCAATCAATCAGTCACACCAGCTGTCACAAAACAGCAAACTATCAATCAATCAGCCACACCAGCTGTCACAAAACAGCAAACTATCAATCAATCAGCCACACCAACAATCACAAAACAGCAGACTATCAATTAATCAGCCACACCACTGTCACAAAACAGCAAACTATCAATCAATCAGCCACACCAGCTGTCACAAAACAGCAAACTATCAATCAATCAGCCACACCAGCTGTCACAAAACAGCAAACTATCAATCAATCAGCCACACAACAATCACAAAACAGCAAACTATCAATCAATCAGCCACACCAGCTGTCACAAAACAGCAAAACTATCAATCAATCAGCCACACCAGCTGTTACAAAACAGCAAACTATCAATCAATCAGCCACACCAGCTGTCACAATGACAGCAAACTATCAATCAATCAGCCACCCAGCTGTCTACAAGACAGCAAACTATCAATCAATCAGCCACACCAGCTGTTCACAAACAGCAAACTATCAATCAATCAGCCACACGCACAAACAGCAAATATCATCAATCAGCACACCACGCAAACAGCAAACTATCAATCAATCAGCCACACCAGCTGTCACAAAACAGCAAAACTATCAATCAATCAGCCACACCAGCTGTCAAAAACAGCAAACTATCAATCAATCAGCCACACCAAGCATGTCACAAAACAGCAAACTATCAATCAATCAGCCACAACCAACTGTCACAAAACAGCAAACTATCAATCAATCACCACACCAGCTGTACAAAACACAATATCAGCAAACTATACAAATCCAAATCAAGCCACACCAACAATCACAAAACAGCAAACTATCAATCAATCAGCCACACCCAACAATCACAAAACAGCAAACTATCAATCAATCAGCCACACCAACAATCACAAAACAGCAAACTATCAATCAATCAGCCACACCAACAATCACAAGACAGCAAACTATCAATCAATCAGCCACACCAACAATCACAAAACAGCAAACTATCAATCAATCAGCCACACCAACAATCACAAAACAGCAAACTATCAATCAATCAGCCACACCAACAATCACAAAACAGCAAACTATCAATCAATCATCCACACCAACAATCACAAAACAGCAAACTATCAATCAATCAATCACACAGCTGTCACAAAACAGCAAACTATCAATCAATCAGCCACACCAGCTGTCACAAAACAGCAAACTATCAATCAAATCACCACACCAGCTGTCACAAAACAGCAAACTATCAATCAATCAGCACACCAGCTGTCACAAAACAGCAAACTATCAATCAATCAGCCACACCAACATTCACAAAACAGCAAACTATCAATCAATCAGCCACACCAGCTGTCACAAAACAGCAAACTATCAATCAATCAGCCACACCAGCTGTCACAAAACAGCAAACTATCAATCAATCAGCCACACCAGCTGTCACAAAACAGCAAACTATCAATCAATCAGCCACACCAGCTGTCACAAAACAGCAAACTATCAATCAATCAGCCACATCACAAGCTGCACAAAACAGCAAACTATCAATCAATCAGCCACACCAGCTGTCACAAAACAGCAAACTATCATCAATCAATCAGCCACACCAGCTGTCACAAAACAGCAAACTATCAATCAATCAGCCACACAGCTGTCACAAAACAGCAAACTATCAATCAATCAGCCACACCACAATGTCACAAAACAGCAAACTATCAATCAATCACAAGCACAAACACAAATATCATCAATCGTCACCAACAACACAGCAGCAAACTATCAATCAATCAGCCACACCAACATCACAAAACAGCAAACTATCAATCAATCAGCCACACCAGCTGTCACAAAACAGCAAACTATCAATCAATCAGCCACACCAGCTGTCACAAAACAGCAAACTATCAATCAATCAGCCACACAGCTGTCACAAAACAGCAAAACTATCAATCAATCAGCCACACCAGCTGTCACAAAACAGCAAACTATCAATCAATCAGCCACACCAGCTGTCACAAAACAGCAAATATCAATCAATCAGCCACACCAGCTGTACAAAACAGCAAACTATCAATCAATCAGCCACACCAGCTGTACAAAACAGCAAACTATCAATCAATCAGTCACACCAACACGTCACAAGACAGCAAACTATCAATCAATCAGCCACACCAACAATCACAAGAACAGCAAACTATCAACCAATCAGCCACACAACATCACAAACAGCAAACTATCAATCAATCCACAAGAAAACAGCAAACTATCAATCAATCAGCTCACACCAACAATCACAAACAGCAAACTATCAATCAATCAGTCACACCAACTATCACAAAGACAGCAAACTATCAATCAATCAGCCACACCAACATCACAAAACAGCAAACTATCAATCAATCAGCCACACCAGCTGTCACAAGAACAGCAAACTATCAATCAATCAGCCACACCAGCTGTCACAAAACAGCAAACTATCAATCAATCAATCCACACCAACATTCACAAAACAGCAAACTATCAATCAATCAGCCACACCAGCTGTCACAAACAGCAAACTATCAATCAATCAGCCACACAACATTCACAAAACAGCAACTATCAATCAATCAGCCACACCAGCTGTCACAAAACAGCAAACTATCAATCAATCAGCCACACCAGCTGTACAAAGACAGCAAACTATCAATCAATCAGCCACACCAGCTGTTCACCAAAACAGCAAACTATCAACAATCAGCCACACCAGCTGTCACAAACAGCAAACTATCAATCAATCAGCCAACACTTCACAACATAACAACTCACAAAACAGCAAACTATCAATCAATCAGCCACACCAGCTGTCACAAACAGCAAACTATCAATCAATACAGCCACACCAGCTTTCACAAACAGCAAACTATCAATCAATCAGCCACACCAACAATCACAAAACAGCAAACTATCAATCAATCAGCCACACCAGCTGTCACAAAACAGCAAACTATCAATCAATCAGCCACACCAACAATCACAAAACAGCAAACTATCAATCAATCAGCCAGCTCACAAACCAACTATCAATCAGCCAAACTTACAAACAGCTATCAATCAATCAGCCACACCAACATCACAAAACAGCAAACTATCAATCAATCAGCCACACCAGCTGTCACAAAACAGCAAACTATCAATCAATCAGCCACACCAACAATCACAAAACAGCAAACTATCAATCAATCAGCCACACCAACAATCACAAGACAGCAAACTATCAATCAATCAGCCACACCACAATCACAAAACAGCAAACTATCAATCAATCAAGCACACCAGCATTCACAAAACAGCAAACTATCAATCAATCAGCCACACCAGCTGTCACAAAACAGCAAACTATCAATCAATCAGTCACACCAGCTGTCACAAAACAGCAATATCAATCATCCAATCAATCCAAGACAGCAACATCAAGCATTCACCACAAACATCACAAGCAAACTATCAATCAATCAGCCACACCAGCTGTCACAAAACAGCAAACTATCAATCAATCAGCCACACCAACAATCACAAAACAGCAAACTATCAATAATCAGCCACACCAGCTGTCACAAAACAGCAAACTATCAATCAATCAGCCACACCAGCTGTCACAAAACAGCAAACTATCAATCAATCAGCCACACCAGCTGTCACAAAACAGCAAACTATCAATCAATCAGCCACACCACATTCACAAAACAGCAAACTATCAATCAATCAGCCACACCAGCTGTCACAAAACAGCAAACTATCAATCAATCAGCCACACCAGCTGTTACAAAACAGCAAACTATCAATCATCATCAGCCACACCAGCTGTCACAAAACAGCAAACTATCAATCAATCAGCCACACCAGCTGTCACAAAACAGCAAACTATCAATCAATCAGCCACACCAGCTGTCACAAAACAGCAAACTATCAATCAATCAGCCACACAGCTGTCACAAAACAGCAAACTATCAATCAATCAGCCACACCAGCTGTCAAAAACAGCAAACTATCAATCAATTTAGCCACACAACCAACTTTACAAAACAGCAAAATATCAATCAATCAGCCAACACCAGCTGTGCAAAACAGCAAACTATCAATCAATCAGCCCCACACCAGCTTTTTCACAAAATCAGCAAACTATCAATCAATCAGCCACACCAACAATCACAAGACAGCAAACTATCAATCAATCAATCACACCAGCTGTTCACAAGACAGCAAACTATCAATCAATCAGCCACACCAACAATCACAAAACAGCAAACTATCAATCAATCAGCCACACCAACAATCACAAAACAGCAAACTATCAATCAATCAGCCACACCAACAATCACAAAACAGCAAATACTATCAATCAATCAGCACACACAACAACATCAAAACAGCAAACTATCAATCAATCAGCCACACCAACAATCACAAAACAGCAAACTATCAATCAATCAGCCACACCAACAATCACAAAACAGCAAACTATCAATCAATCAGCCACACCAACAATCACAAGACAGCAAACTATCAATCAATCAGCCACACCAGCTGTCACAAAACAGCAAACTATCAATCAATCAGCCACACCAGCTGTCACAAAACAGCAAACTATCAACCAATCAGCCACACCAGCTGTCACAAAACAGCAAACTATCAATCAATCAGCCACACCAGCTGTCACAAAACAGCAAACTATCAATCAATCAGCCACACCAGCTGTCACAAAACAGCAAACTATCAATCAATCAGCCACACCAGCTGTCACAAAACAGCAAACTATCAATCAATCAGCCACACCAACAATCACAAAACAGCAAACTATCAATCAATCAGCCACACCAGCTGTCACAAAACAGCAAACTATCAATCAATCAGCCACACCAGCTGTCACAAAACAGCAAACTATCAATCAATCAGCCACACCAGCTGTTACAAAAACAGCAAACTATCAATCAATCAGCCACACCAGCTGTTACAAAACAGCAAACTATCAATCAATCAGTCACACCAACAATCACAAGACAGCAAACTATCAATTAATCAGCCACACCAACAATCACAAGACAGCAAACTATCAACCAATCAGCCACACCAACAATCACAAAACAGCAAACTATCAATCAATCACAAGACAGCAAACTATCAATCAATCAGTCACACCAACATCACAAGACAGCAAACTATCAATCAATCAGTCACACCAACAATCACAAGACAGCAAACTATCAATCAATCAGCCACACCAACAATCACAAGACAGCAAACTATCAATCAATCAGCCACACCAACAATCACAAGACAGCAAACTATCAATCAATCAATCACACGAGCTGTCACAAAACAGCAAACTATCAATCAATCAGCCACACCAGCTGTCACAAAACAGCAAACTATCAATCAATCAGCCACACCAGCTGTCACAAAACAGCAAACTATCAATCAATCAGCCACACCAGCTGTTACAAAACAGCAAACTATCAATCAATCAGCCACACCAACAATCATAAAACAGCAAACTATCAATCAATCAGCCACACCAACAATCACAAGACAGCAAACTATCAATCAATCAGCCACACCAGCTGTCACAAAACAGCAAACTATCAATCAATCAGCCACACCAACAATCACAAAACAGCAAACTATCAATCAATCAGCCACACCAACAATCACAAAATAGCAAACTATCAATCAATCAGCCACATCAACAATCATAAAACAGCAAACTATCAATCAATCAGCCACACCAACAATCACAAAACAGCAAACTATCAATCAATCAGCCACACCAACAATCACAAAACAGCAAACTATCAATCAATCAGCCACACCAACAATCACAAAACAGCAAACTATCGATCAATCAGTCACATGGTTTAAGCTTTTAAGAACATGATGTGCCTATGTGCATGCTGTTAGCTAAGTAATGTGTGTATGTGTGTGCCAAGGATTAAGAGGTACAATGCAACTGGGATCATACGTAGTAAACATACAAGTGAACATTTTTAATCACTCTGAAATTCATCTTCCTAGTAATCCTACTGCACTATGTAAAATTTAAACAAACAAAACAAAATCCTAGTAATCTTAGTGTAATATGCAAAACAAAAACAAACAAAACAAAAAGCATTCTGTTACATACATTTATTAAAAGTATTGGGAAATAATCTCATTGAAATTTCCTATTTCCACCTCAACCTGACTATAAACCCACAAACGCAAATTTCGAATCAGACAACACAGTAAACTGAAAAGGTAGATCAAAAATTAAATGAAGTGCCATCAGAAAAGCCACAAGTTCAGTTGTAAAGAGGAAATGCTACTTGAAAGACAAAATCATTTTCACACTTTAAAATTTGGAATTCAAAAAACAGCATCTACAAAAGCAGAAGAACATATTGATCCATCGATGTATATTTGTAGACAACTAAACTAATAAAGATATTTAGCTTGAGTTCTTTCCTGTGCTTCAACAAACAGAAAAAGAGGATTTGCCTTATTACTGGAGTGAGAACAATCAATGTCTATGCCAGACTTTTCACATAACAAAGATGTAGGGGTTATTTGGAGCTTTACTGAGCTTTCTAAGGTTGACTTCAGACAGATTAATTATAGAGTATAAGAAAGAATCCAAAGAAGCACTGATAATTTTTTTAACCTATGGGAAGCATGAGCAGCAATGTCAATCTCTAAAAGTACTGAATCCAGAACTATCCTCGCATAAACAAAATATTTACTTGCTGCTAGTCTGTTATAGACAAACAAAGGCAACATACCAGTTTTGGCTTCCCTGTAAGTTTTATTGCTAAATGCCCAAGGTGATATTCCCACTGAAATTCTAAGGACCTGGGAATCTATACTAGATAATTTTTTAAAGTCTGATTTAGATGTGGCAAAATAAACTTCATTGCCATAGGAAAAAAGAAAGAAAAAAGACAGAAGAAAGCAACAGAGACAATGAAAAAGATAAGAGAGACGCAAAACTGAGAAGAAAGCAAGAGAGAGGAAAAGTAACAGACACAAAATTGGACAAAGAGGTTGAGACAGAAAAGGAAAGATGGAGGGCAGACAGACATGAATATACATTTGCAAAACAAATATACAAAAACAAATTACGTGGCGTCATTGGCGTGTCGTTCAACACTAGTGTGCAACTGTAATGCTCCCAGAGTCATGTTGTCAGAAGCTGTCTTCTCAAACCAGTCTGCAAAATCTGCAGGCTCTGAAACATACAGGCGCAGGACATGATAACCATTTTATAAAGAAGTGGGTGCGACAGGAACAAAAAAATCATGAACAAGGAAAATGTATGCGCTCCTATACACAGAGACAAATACACATACACTTCCAACCAATGATACAATCAAGACTAAAGATAACACACTTTTTTTAATTCACAGAATGCAGTATATTCATTTACATACACACAGACACACACACACACATACACACATTTCAAAAAATGAATGAACAGAACTACAAGTTCACAAACACCACAAAAACAAGCAAACAATGGATATGACAGACTGTGCTTGATTCGATACAGCACCAATGAGGAATGACTTTTTTTTTGTTTTGGTTGTCTCGAGAGAACACTGCAAGGAATAGAAAGAAAAAAAAGATATATATCTATATAAATATCTCTCTATCTATATATGTATATACGTACACATATAAAACACATTAAGTAATTGAATAACATTTGTTTCAAAGACAGTTCCTGCACAATCCTCCGATCTCCACAAGCATGCAATGAAATGTAACGGAGCCTGCAGGAGTTTCTGTGTTGGGAGCCAGAATGAGGTGTGAAGAAAACGTCACAGAGGCAGTGCAAACAATGGCCTGCAACAGGTACAGTCATGTGTTTGCACATGTGTGAGGAGAGAAAGGGGGAGAGGAAAGCTAGACAAAACATATCCACTGTCCAGCTGAAGGGAAGCACAACTGACCGATGGTGGCAGGTGGGACAGGGATAAGCTCAGTCCCCAGCAGTATCTCAGAGGTGGGTTCGCGATACACAGCCTCCAGGACTTCCCGGGTCAAGGCCGTGACATAGTCAGCATCAGACTCGTTGCACACAAGGGAACCATACAGTAACTGTAGACACAAGACAAGAAGTAAATGAAAATAAACAAGACATTTCTCCTGAACTGTTCAATTTATCACTGGTAAATTTCATAAGCATTTTAAATAAGAATAAGGCTTTGGGAGAGGTGGAAAAGGATTAATGGGGGAAAGACCTTAGGAAAGAAGCGTAGATGATGCAGGTAAAATATGCATACTGCTGTGATTGATTTTCAGAAACTCATACAGATGATCAACGGTGTTATTCTTGTCAGTATACTCCTAGTAAATGTGACAATAATCATCAAATTCACATTATTCTGAATTAAAAAAGCTAATTTTTTTTTTTTCAAACCATTTCAAAACACAATGAAGTGCAATCTTTGTCCCTGTATGTTTTTCATGTCTTGTAATCATGTTTTGTATTTGTGGTTGTAAGAGTAACAGCTGCTGGTATACCTCAGCTCCAAGAGAGAGAAAACAGTTACCTGACATGGTAATGGTAAACAAAGACAAACAAAAAATGGACAACCAAGGAAAGTCCATTACATTCACAAAGTGACAATCATTTCAATTTGTATAGGACTTGTTAGACATACTGCCACACATAGCAGCTAAAGAGAATCATTAACCCTTTCCCATTCGCAGATTCTGCTCAGAAACTCTTCCTACTATTCGGAGATTTCCGAAAGCGTGTGAATGAAAAGGTCAGACGCTGACCGATATCTTGTAAATGAGGCGATGTGTGGTACCAAACTCAGTATCATTCTTTCATTGGTTTATCCTGACTTTCGCGGGAAACTTCATTCATGAGGTGTGTGTAACCCCTAGTGCTTAGAGCGTGATGGAAATTCCCCACCAGGCCTAAGTGACAGGCGGCGGGCTGTGGTGGGCGTAAATAAAAAGCGGGGTTTTCCGGTCGGCGGGCTGCGGCGGGATAAAATGGGAAAGGGTTAACACATGCAAAATAAGCCACCCAAAGCTTAGGTGACAGCATACAAAGTGCAGAGACCTCACCTCAATGACTAAATGAGCATTCAGTGAGAGTAGAAGATAAAATCTACAAATCAGGTATAAAGGCAAAACAACAAACCACAAAAACAAAACAAAACAAAAAAAAGGGAATTAGAATGCATATTTAGCATTTCAAAACAAGACAGGCACAAATTCTAGGCCAATTGGCCTTTGTCAAGCATATGCAAAAGACAAAGAATACATGCACAACACTTAGCACAACACTTAGCACAACATTTAGCACAACACTTAGCACAACATTTAGCACAACACTTAGCACAACATTTAGCACAACACTTAGCACAAAAAAGCAGTAAACTTCTCAAATGTGGCATCCGGAAGGAGAAAATGGCAGATGTTTATAAGACAGGTCAATTGGCCAGAAATTTGCACCTGTCCTTGTTTTATTAAATAATGTTACAACTCTAATTTTGTCATTTTCTGGTTCAAAATACTCGTGATGTTTTTTGCTGAATACCCGAAGATCAACATGCATTTGTGTTCACTGCACTGTCAACGTCCAGGTTTGTTTTCACATTAAGTGAGTACAATGCAGTATTTTCATGTTTGTTCTATATCTCATGTGCAATCACTTTACCAAAAAAAAAAGAACAACCAACACACAAAAACAAAACAAAACAAAAAAACCTGAAACCAGAAGAACAAGCAAACCCAAAAAATGCGTGTCCAACACAACAAGACAAGACAAGCGCAAATTTTCGGCCAACCGGCCTTTGTCAAGCGCGAATGCATGATCACAAAGAGACACCAACAACGGATAATAACAAAAAGACTAAAACTTCCCTGCTGCCTCGTCCAGTGGATAAAAAGTGACCAAAATCCGTTGTTTGGTGTCTGTTTGTGATCGTGCATTCGCGCTTGACAAAGGCCAAGTTGGCCGAAAATTTGCGCTTGTCTTGTCTTGTGTTGGACACGCATTCTTTTTGGTTTGCTTGTTCTTCTGGTTCCTGTTTGCTTGAATGCAGGCAATTGCACTTGTTTTGGATCTAAAAAAACCTGACACAACAAATATAAACAACATGAACATTATCATACCTGGCCCACACAATGACACAGGTCATCCAATCCTGGCTCAGAGCCATCCATGGTGAGCAGCGGACGCCCGACCAGGAACCAGATGGCGTTGACAATTTGGATGGATCCCAATGGATACCAACGCGTCAGCCCAGCACTGCCAAACAGTTGTCTAGCGACCATACAGCCCTGGATGACGGCCATAGCAAAGGCCAGGTTTTTGATGAGGGTGGATTCCGATTTGATCTCTTCCCACACTTCCAGTGGCACTTGACGCAGTGACGTCAGGATGGCTGCACAGGGAAAAATATGATGGTCATGCCATGATTATAACCTCTGATTTAATATGTTCCGCGTGATTGCGAATTTAATTGTCATACAATAGCTGTTCAATCAAAGCTCAACCAGATATTTTACAAGTATAGGTAGATTTGATTTTTTTCTTTTTTAAATCATACAGATCTATCTATCCTTCAAGTTACTCTGGGAGGAGGCTGTCCCAGTGGCTGACAAAGAAAGAGCTGAGCAGCAAATAAGGATCAATCTCGGTGTGATCAGAAGATCTGAACCCTTGTACTCCCAGTCAGTCGTCCATTGCACAGACCATTTCATCCTGATGATTAGTAAAAGAATTCTCTCTCTCTCTCTTTTTAAAGCATTCTGATTTCTTAAACATCTGTATGCACCTTATTTTACCCACTCTGCGCAGGTGGTATGTTGTTGTACAGTTTACATACTCTTTGGGGCATGCTGCATGCTTGACATTTTCATACAACACCAGACACTGCCAATGACTCAAAGGATCTTTAATGTGAATATCTGATGTTCTGCACGAGTACACAAACGAAGAGGATTTAGGCACTAACAGGTCTGCACACATGTTGACTCTGGAGATAGAAAATGTCTCCATCCATTACTCATCAGGCAGGAGATGCACGGGCAGGATAGAAGTAAAATTTGTGGAAACAGTTAGTTGGTGCGTAACAACAGGATCACAAAGGAAAGTTAACTTGAAACTATTGTCACTGCACAATTACAATTCCTACTGACCATCAACTCCAGCACCATGCCACATCAATAAATAATCCCACCACAACCAGTTTTGGCTTACTCACGATGACTCATGTGTGCTAACATCACAAATGTGACAGAAAAGGATTCAGAATAATCATGGCAAAAGCCATCAGGTTTTGTGTGTGCACACCCTACGTACTGGTGTGTTGTTGAGTATCTGAATTTCGTATTTTGTGTTTTTTGATACACACTATTGTCTATTGACATTGGCATGTCACAGGAACAATCTACAACATCCTGACATACATAATGCCATCAGTACTCCTATCCAATGCCACCCAGTTACAATGGAGTGCACCTATAACAAATTTCGGACAGTAACTTACTCTTTTACTTTCCCCACCCACTTTGCTTTCTTTCCCTCTTGTAAAATACAGTCAATAACGAACAAAATCTACTATTGTGCAAAAAGAATTCCTCTTTGTATGAACAAAGTGTCATTTCCCAAAGGCCAAGCTTATAGTCTTTGCCCTACAATTAACAAGCACTCAAGACTGGTACAACTGCACAGCATTGTAAATCTACACTGTGTGTACAGCACAGTAATCAGTGTACTTGTGCCAGATTTCTTCAAGCGATAATAAAAACTGTTGCCAGTCATTTGCCTGTCCATGACATAACATCAGCAGCAGCATGTGTATGCCACGTGTGTGTATGTGTGTGTGTGTGTGTGCGTGTGTGTGTGTACTTGTATGCATGTGTGTGTGTATGTGTGTGCGTGTGAGTGCACATGCGCGTGCGTGTGTGTATGTGTGTGTGTTTGTGTGTGTGTGCTGTCTGTGTGTGTGTGTGTGCGCATGTGTGTTTCACTGATAGCATCATAATGGTGATATAAGAAATAAGGAAAATGTTGCGAACATCATAACTCCACCAACATGGCAACAAACAATCAGCGTTATGTAAGGTCACTGATTTTTCTTACCTGTAGCTGTTACGAACTACTGCTACGATGAACTCATATCCATCTTCCTTCTCTGTTGTAGGAAGGCTCCAGAGCATAAGGATAAAACACCTGCCACTGTTATCAACTTGACCAAACAGAATACTGACCACAATACGGTCTATGTTTGTTGCAGTAACAGACTAATGCAAGTACACAAACAACCCATAAATCTGGCACACCCTCAAGACCTCATCGACACATAGGAGTCCTACTTGAAGCACAGACTTATGTGATTTGCCATGATTATTTTGGATCTTTTTCCATTGCAAGGCATCTGTGCTGTTGGTGCATATGGAGATCTCCTGCTATGGTAACATATGTTGACAAAACAGAATTTTAAAAACCAAACACAACTTGCCTTCACGCAGATATTTCTGTGGAGTGGTGTACGAATCGACAGCACTGTCTGCTGTCGTCTTTGCCGCAGGTGATGATGCCGCTACCGGCCCCGAAACTTCTTGCGAGGGCGTAGGGGTCCCGAGAGGCTGTGGGGCCTGGGGGATTTCAGGTTCGGGTTTGGCGAGCGAGAGGACATGTGTCCAGGAGACTTTGTGCAGTCGTTGGAGGAGATGGTTGGGAACGTTGCTGTCTGTCTTACATGTCATCCACACACAGAAATGGCTGGCATCCCTCTGTTCCTCCGATAGGTTGGCTGAAAAGTCATGATGATGATGATGAGCAGGAGAATGATAACACAATTCACATACACAAGTGAATTCTTTCTCTACTTCCAAGCATTAAGTATACACTCACTGTCTCTCTCTCTTTCCCTCCCTCTCACACCCCCCCCCCCCCAAAAAAAAAACAACATACAGGCACATCTTTCAACACAACTACTCCACCGATCCACCCCCTTTGTTATTCCTCCACGCATACATACATAAATGCATACAAGGTACCCTCTCTCACAGACATACACACAGACACAGACACAGACACACATACACACACACAGAGTGCATTTCTTATAGTGGTATTCATTCAGATCAACTTGATCAGCTAAAAAAAACTGACTCACTCATTACTGGATCTTTTCAAATTGCTACCTCCTGGCAATCACGTTTTCAATGTATGTCAACAGAATCACGTAAACACTGGTTATTCTCAATATTATTATGTCGAGTAAAAAACCAATTACAGTTTACTACATGGAGAAAAGAACCCATCACAGTTTACTACATGGAGAAAAGAACCCATCACAGTTTACTACATGGAGAAAAGAACCCATCACAGTTTACTACATGGAGAAAACCCATCACAGTTTACTACATGGAGAAAACCCATCACAGTTTACTACATGGAGAAAAGAACCCATCACAGTTTACTACATGAGAAAACCATACACACATTTCACATGAGAAAAACCATCACATGTTTCCTACGTACATGAAAGAAAAGAACCCATCACAGACATTACAACATGGAAAGAAAAGAACCCACACAGTTTACTACATGAAAAAGAACATCACAGTTTACATTACATGATAGAAAAGAAATACAGTATACTCATATGGATAAACACCTCAATCACAGTTTCACATGGAGAAACAGAACATCACAGTTTACTAAATGGAGAAAAAAACAATCACAGTTTACTACATGGAGAAAAACCCATCACAGTTTACTACATGGAGAAAAGAACCCATCACAGTTTACTACATGTAGAAAAGAACCCATCACAGTTTACATGTGAAAAAACCATCACAGTTTACTCATGGAGAAAAACCCATCACAGTTTACTCATGGAGAAAAACCCATCACAGTTTACTACATGGAGAAAAGAACCCATCACAGTTTACTACAGGGAGAAAAGAACCCATCACAGTTTACACATGTAGAAAAGAACCCATCACAGTTTACTCATGGAGAAAAGAACCCATTACAGTTTACTCATGGAGAAAAGAACCCATCACAGTTTACTACATGGAGAAAACCCATCACAGTTTACTACATGGAGAAAACCCATCACAGTTTACTACATGGAGAAAACCCATCACAGTTTACTACATGGAGAAAATCCATCACAGTTTACTACATGGGGAAAAGAACCCATCACAATCACACTTTTATACTTCCGGAAGGTTCGTGTTGTGGTGTATGAAGTGCCACTGTAGAATTTCAGTTTTCCTAATTCAATGTTGTTAACATCGCAGAATATCATTCACTCACACAAAAACTCAATCTTATCCTCACATGTGTACAACTCCACCTACCTTCCCTTCTCACTCACCCCTACCTTGCTCTCCCACCCTCACCATACGCCCTCTCCTATCACCTAAACCCTCCTTCTTGCATCTCCCCCTTTTCTCAAAAAAGTCGTCCATCACTGTGGTACCTCGGCTCTTGTGAATCCTGTGCAGGTGTTGTCTAAAGGTGAGGAAGAAATGGGGTGGGGCCAGGTGAAGGCCCTCCACTACAAGCCACTGGTCTTTCTTGTCTGCCTGATGCAGGGCCTCCTCCACTGCGTACTCACAACCCTCCCCCATCATCACTCGTGTCACATCAATCTTCACCGCCTGCCCACATCATAATGAACAAATGTTCCGAGCATTCTCCAAAATTATCAAACCAACTGAATCAATAATTTCCAGAATAAAAGAAATGCTTTGACAATCAAGAAGATTTTTCTTTTCAATATACTTGAAACAGACGTTAACTTGAAAAAGACATTGGTTTTATCTACAGCGTTTACCTCCTTTTTCGCCCACAGGATGTGGCTTTTCCCCTCAACTGTTTACCCTTGCATTCTATCAGCTGTGTGCATCTTTTCAGTACATGAGTTGTGATTTCTTTAAACTTGACAGCTCAGCTTTCACAGGCTGGGTTTACATATTTCATAATAAAGTTAAGAACAACTCAGTCACAATTCCTTCAATGCAAATATAGATTGGCAGTTTGATCAGCATTCTGGCAGGCATTCTGTCACACTGCATCTGACTGACTTATGGAAATGTAACCATGACAAAGACCAAGCAACTTGAGTATAATGTAGCGATTAAGTTATAAATGATGGAACATGCAGAAGAAAAAGGCATCTAATGTGCTATATGCATCTTATCAGTGCTCTGATTAAGGCTGTCTTTAAAAACTAGTGGGTGGTGTTTTTTTTGTTTTTTTTTTTTGTGCTGCAGTATTTTGTAGACCGAAAAGTACAGTACTAAATGTTAAATTACCTGTATGCAAACTGAAATTAAAAAAAAACAGTTTGATAAACAGAAACACAAATGACTAACTAAATCAATCAATCAATCAATGAAAAGTGATTAAATATATATAAATAGTAAACAAACAAAACCAACCAACACACACACTCCAAACCAGGATTGACTGTATACACAAACAAGCATAACACACAATGAAAACAGAAATGAAACCACTACACAAACAACAAATACTACAAAACTAGTCTCAAACAAGAAATCCACCTCAGTGACACACAAAAAAAACCCACATCACTCACCTTAGCAACAGCGCACAGACAGACGTCCACAGGATTACTTGTCAGTTTCAGCCGAGATTCTGGCACCATGGTGGAACTTGCAGCGCTGGTTGGTAGCAGCAGCAAAATCCCCAGGTGGGATCGAGCGTCCAGTAACACTTCTGCCATGTTCATACTATCCTCCAGCGGGTCGTGAAGATTGAGACGTCTGTCAGTGTAACGAGCGAGAGCAGTGGGCAGACGATCAGGTCGCAGCATGCGAAGGATCAAAAGCTGGTGGAAATCGTTGAGAGGACCCAGATCAGGGGCACCTGATGCCACCTGTTGGTTGGACCCTCGCGTTCCTTCTGGTACTGTGAGCATGCAGAAAACATGCAAATTAACCAATTTCTTCAATTAAAACAAAACAAAACAAAACAAACCAAAACAAAAACAACGACCAACCAACCAAACTAAAATGCACCAAGTAAATGAGAGATGTTTAAAAATATTATGTCAATAGTTACTGATTGTATTAAACATGACAGGCAAATTTTCAGCCCAAAGACTTTTGTCAGTTGTACAAAAAAGACAAAAACAAAACAAGATCACCAAATTCAAGACGTAAACATTTTCTGCTTCTGATTTACTTCAACCTTGTCTGTCACTTTGGTTCAAAAAATAAGATCTATGAAAAAAATTAACTTCTGATCATGGAGATTAACACTTGCCCCCTCTCCCTTCCAATACTTGTCAGCATACATAAGTATATATACATATATACGTATATGTTTATTTGTTTGCATACTGTTGAATAAATATATATATATAAATGATAGGAATGGAACATATTCACTTCTGACAAAAAGACAAAGTTTTCAACCCTGCCCCCTCCCCCTTTTTTAATTTACATTTATTTTATTACATTTTTTCCCTTTTTTCCTCCAACGATTTTCCATACATGAAACATTTACCAAACCATCTTACCTTCCTGAAACAAACCAACCTCATCCCATATCAGGTACATTAAAATGCCTACCTGTCCCTTACACCTTCAATCACTACATATGGTAAAATCAGCAATCTAGTCTACATCATTCAGAAAGTAATAATATTGCTTGAGTCACGAAGCCAGTACAAGGGAGTGTCCTTCTCAACTGTTAGGACCACCATTATGTTGTTTGAACTGCAACAGTGAATACACAAGCTCAAAGGCTTTGGGATAATGTTTTCTTGTCTTATTTTCTGTCTGCAACAGCAGTAATACCTTCATGCCTCTCCTTCTGCCTCCAGCTACACACTATTGCATCCATGTACCTTTCTTCACTATACTGTCAGGAGTTTCACGACACAAAAAGCTATGAGGCCACCCTCCAAAGAAGATCTTGATCTTAAGTAATCTGTCTCTTTTTTCTTGCAGATCAACCCTTTTGTTGTCAGCTCTGAATGAATTTCTGATATGGAAAGAAAATAAACAAAACGTTCTAGTTTCACTCATGAAGATGACTGATCTAAGACTGTAACAGGTTTTTCAGTGTAGATCCTGATGATTTTGCTGGTGGGTACCAGTAGTAAAAAATGTTTTTCCAAGTGGAATATCTGTCTTTGGGGAAAAAAAAAAAGATTAATATTTCCACAACCACAACTGAAACCTGTATCAGGTACTCACCTTTATTTTCCTGTGCCTTTATCGCCTCACTTTCAGCCAGGGGTAGTGGTTCTTGTTCTGGGTAGGGGGCAGTGTACCACTGATGCCATGTGTCAGAGGCCGCAGCAAAACTGACGCACAGTGAGTCAAGAGGTCCAGGCAGCACAGAGAGAGCCAAAATGTCCTCCCACTTGTCTTTGGACAGCCAATCAGGCGGACTGTCTTTGCTGTCAAAGTCAGACAGAGTCAGCTGCATGCCCAGCCCTGGATTTCCTGTTACGGCAAAGACAGAAACTTCATAATGATTATCATGATAATTATCATCACCATCAACATATGTAAACTAACAAATACTCCAGCATCACAGAATTGTTAAGTCTGATAAAGACCAGGGTCCACATAGGCCTTGGATGGTACTGGGGCAATGCTCTGCTGGGTAGGGAGGGGGTGGGGGTGGCCATGAAACTAAAGAAAAATTGCAAGTAAATGAGTATTACAGGGCCTCTCCTGAAAACATATTAAAGAGGGAAAAATGCAGTAAAATGTTTCACCAAGTCCAAACATTTCTTATGCACCATGTACACTAACATTTCTGAAAAGCTGACAATGTGCTGAAAAGGGGTTGGTTAAATGAACAAAAGGACATACTGCATCATTTGGGACAAACTGCAAGAATACACACATGCTCTGCAAAACAAAACCAAAAAAACATAGGTTACAGAAACAATTCCAAAATCGAAAGTCATTAATGCTCTAAAATCTGTGGATCCACTGATCATTCTGATGCCCGATTACTGTCATAAAAATCATAAAAAAGAAAACAGAAAAAAAAAACCACCAAATAAACACAAAAATGTATAGTTCCCTATGGATCAAACTTATGACCTCTGTGTTATTAGCATGGCACTTTAATATTATGACGAAAATAACAAGAGTGATGATGACAGTAATCATTACTGTCAAAATAGAAACAACAGTGAAAAGAAGAAGAGTTTTTAGGAAAAGATAAAGAAGAAGAAGATAATGATGATGAAGAAAAACAATTATAACAACCATCATCACGTGCATTTTATCATAATTATATTGACATTACAAGAGAAAAAAATCACAAACACATTAACACACATCACAGATCTATTTCAGTCCACACACAGATGGCAACATTAACACAGACACAGACAGATACCTTGCAAAAAGAGAGACATTTCCTCTGAGGAGAAGTCTTCACCAGCCTCCAGTTGGACATTCAGACACAACAGTGTACGGAACAACAGATGATCCTCTTCCAGCAGACTCCTGAACAAATACACATGGTCAAATTACAGTGGAGAAACAAAGACGACTAAAATAGGCAGAAAGGAAAGAAACAAAGGGAAGACAATGTCATGTTGTAACAAAGGCAATGTGATTTTTGGAAATCTAGGGTTTCTTCAAGACATTCATCGCATTCAGAAAGTACATACGCCTACACCAAAATCTGCCAGCACTTTATGTGACAGACTCCTTAAGCCTGCACAAAACCCTATGCACTGAGATCTTGAACAGGCAAGGGGAACAGAGCATCTGAAACAATGACACCACCACAATGACTGGAGTGTTACAATCAGCAGTGAACAAAGCAACTTTCAATGTTATCAGATGGGACTGAATCTGAGACATGAGATCTTGAGTCCATCATTGTATCAAAAAGAGCCAGCCTCTCCAAGTAATTTTTGGACTGTAAGGCAATATGTTTTCTCTTTAATTCTGGCTGGTACATCTTAGAATTAATTGAAGCTTACATGAACTACAATTTATTTGTAGCTTCTGAATGTAAGAGCACATGCAGTTTGTACACATGGTTTACAAAAAAACAAAAAACACAAAAAACCACCCTGATTTATTTGTTTAAGAAAACATCAAAACTTCCCACTATAATGGTAAAACCAGACTTCCATCTGACAGAAGCTTATCCAGAACACATTCACACTTAATAGGCTAAAATATTTGCCTGTAACAAATATCTTGATGTTCTGTGCTGTTGTTGTTCAGTTTGTTCTTATTATTTGTTGCCATCCAGTGTTCCATGTTTGTTTTCAATATCTCTTATTCACAACAGGAGAAAAAAGACACTAAGTAAGGCAATACATGAATTCATAACACAGAAAGTAGGGTTATCTGCCTTGGCAAAAAAAAAAAAAAATAGACAAACAAACAAGTATGCCCTGAAGTCAAATTGACTGTCAGCTCTGTGATAAAAAAAACAACCTGTAAGAAAGAATTCACTGTCTGGGCCCAGATGCACGATGCAAATCTCCTAGAAGCAAACTAATTGTCAAAATTGCTCATGAAATTTTCCCAAGAAAGTATGTGAAACTGAAATACTTTTAACATTTGAAATGTTTTTAGAATATATAAACATGCTGTACATGTAGGCCCTGGTCTGTAATGATAATGATAACAAATCGAAAATGAATTTCAGGAAGATACAGCAACAACACAAACAACAAGGCAGGGCAAATGAAGACAGGAAGAGCCTAGTGACACTCTCAAAACACTTTGTCAGTCTTGAGGGACTCTACAGGGAGGTGCAGTATGTTCCTAAAGCAAGCGATGATCATTTTGTCTTGTTTACATCTAGCAAAGCACGCAAGCGTAACTGGAGAAAGACAAAAACAAGTGACACACATGAACACTATTTTCCAACATACTGTTTCACACGATGGAACACCATTGTCATGACGGAATCCATCAGCTGTTTAATGCGTGGAATTTCCAGGCTGGAATATTCCACATCTGGTGTTGGTAGCTGAACTGTGTCTGGGAGCTCCACAGGTGGCATTTCCTCTGAGTCTGATCCATGGATCAATTTGTGAGCTGCTCCTGTGCTGGCGCTCGTGCTCTCCGCTGGAAAAAAAGATGGGAGCAATATTGGTGGTTTCTATGTTGTTGGGGGGGGGGAGGGGGGGGGAGGGGGGGGGTCTGTTTTCATGGTGACTGGCTTGTGCAAGCACACGCGCATGTAGGTGTATGACCATGTTTGTTTGTGTTGTCAAATTTAATGGATTATTTTCCTTATGTGAGAACAAGCAGATATTCATGTACGTAAACATTCTCACATGTGTATGTACACATCAACCTTCTGACTCCAGCACCCTGCCCACCAGCATCCAGCACTGTCAACCGTTCTAGCAAAGCAAAAAGTTAACCCTTTAACTCCCTCACCCTATCCACTAGCTTCTTGCAGAAAGCTGGTGGACAGGGTGAGGGAGTCAGAGGGTTAAGTTTTTGCAACTGGTGGTTATCATGCTGAAGTCAAAGGGTTATGCAGGAGTCAAAGGGTCAAACAACATAGATAAACATACATACCTGCATGTGTTCTTCCTTCCCTGCTCCCTCCAACCCTTACACCCACATACATTAAGCATTAAACCCCTCCCCCCTTCATGTGTAAAAACATGCAGAATGTCAATTATGTATGTAAAAGATCTTGTCGGTCATGTCAGTGACTGGTGGTTTATGGAAACACGACAACAATGAGCATGTGTCCCCACCACAGACGCAGACTGTGCAACAACACAGTTGAATATGATCAGCTCATCTAACAGCTCAAGTTCTCTGTGCTCCACAACAAAGGCTGATCATGTGTACTGCACAGTAAGTTTGTTGAATGCCACTATATAAAAACAAATAATAACAACAAGCAAAAACAAATAATAATAATGATAATTTTAATATCAATAATAATATAATAATGACAATAACAATAATAACACTACCACTACTACTATTGCTGCTGCTGCTGCTACCACCACCACCACCATCACTACTACTACTACAACTGATAATCCACACACACACACAACCAAACACAGACACATGAAACGAAGCAAACAAATATTGAATGAGGATTTTCATCTATTATTTTTCTGATTATCTTTTCTGTTGATTAGAGTACTCCGATAGCACAATTATTATTTTCTCTTCCATACTCTACCTTCAGTGCCCTCTGGTTGTTGTTGCTGAGCGCTCTCCTCCTCTGCACCACTGGTGGCTCCCCCTTCTGTCTCTGGTCTGGGGTCAGCCGTTTCCCGACCTTTTGGACAGATCACAAAACATAAGTAAGAAAGTAAGATACCTCTTTGGACACTGTCTACTGGTTATGCTGCTTGTATTTAGTTGACCCAATACATTTTAGCCAGATCAATACTTTCTGGACTGATGTGAAACAAATATAACGAAAGTATTCAAAAAAGTCCAAATTTCAATTCAACCTTTATTCAAAAGCCAAATTTCAATTTCCATCTATGTTTGAATTAGCAACAACATGAAGCCTATACATCGCCAGAATAAAAACGTGACATATTGTGTTAGTTAACATTATCACATGTAAGTGTTGTTGTGTGCGCACACAAGTGATTCTTTTAATTTAAGCACAAAATAATGTTGGAACTTTCAGACACCTTGAATTCAATATTACCAATGAAAAAAAAATACTTGTGTAAAAATAACTGTGGGGACATATTAACACATTGGCAGTCTCATTCACTAAAACTGAAGACAAGAATAAATGAACAAAGCTGCTAAACAGATGAGTGAACTTCCTGTCTTGAACAAGCAGCACCTAGCCATCCAGCCATATATGGGTAATTGGGTAAATCTTTGGTGGAAGATAGAGCAACAAAGAAGAGATGGGCACAGCCCTAACAACGCTGGCCCTGAGACAAGTTGAGGTCTCTAACGTTTCACGTTTTACAACTGCTTAGACAATGGGACAACATTTACATTTTATACCACCACCATCTTACCATCAACATCAACAACCATTCATCATCATCATCATCATTATGCGCTCTGCTGCATGGCAATCATGGCCTCCATATGAATCTATCTCTTGTCGCTGCAAGTACATCTTCTGCAAGTCCATCCAATATTTTCTCCCTGGGCCTACCTGCTATTCTCTTCCCCTTCAGCTTTCCTGTTGTGACCAGATGCTCTAATTCCCCTTTCCTCATAAAATGGCCTATAACTGTTGCTTGTCCTTTCCTTATCTTCTTTATCAATGATTTCTTGTGTCTGTTTCCATCAAGACTGTCTCGTTTGTTTTCTTTGCTGTTCATGGAACTCTCAACATTCTTCTTAGAAACCACATTTCCGCTGCCTCAATCTTGTTCTGGCTTTGCGTGTTGGCTGTCCACACCTTGCAACCATATAACTGTACTGGTTCTATATGACATTCACGAACTGTTTCTGACTGACAGGCACTTTTGGTAAAAACGCTTTTCATCTTCTTGAATGCTGTTTTGGCTTGGCTCATTCTGCTAGCTATTTCTGATGTACATCTGCCATCTGGTGAGATGACTGTTCCCAGATATTTAAACTTATCAACCTGTCTCAAGGTTGTGCTGTTTGCTGTTATTTTGCATGAGGGGGATTTCATGTTTTTTACTGATTACCATGACTTCAGTCTTCTTGCTATTTAATTCCACCTCTTTATTTTTGCTTTCTATTTCTATTATATACACAAGAACCATTACCAGACAGAAACAAGTTGACAACTTACCTGCCTGTTCCCCAGCTGACAAATGTGAAGTTGTACTTCCTGGTCGCTGTGGGGGCTTCTTTGTGTCACTCACACTCTCCTCCTGTTCATAACCCTGGACAAAAAGTCAACATGACACTGTAAACAGAAACACAAAGATATGGACACCATTGTTTTAACCCTTTGACTCCCACATCGTGTCCACCAGCATCCTGCATTGTCAACCAAGCTAGCAAAGCAAAAAGTTAACCTTTTGATTCCCTCACCCTATCCACCAGCTTCCTGTAGGAAACTGGTGGATAAGGAGAGGGAATCAAAGGGTAAGTTTTTGCAGTTGGTGGATAGGGTGCAGGAGTCAAAGGGTTAAAATGGTATGTAGTTATTATGCCATTTCTGCTGACTGGATAAAACTGAATGCTTCATTCACCAGTCTGGTCTGTTCACTTGTAAAAGCTTCCAACAACAACAAACCGAAATCAAACAAAACACAGACCCACAAAACAAAAACTACCCAAACAACACCACTCAAGAACAGAGAGACAAAATCATCCATTTCGCTGTATTCCTGATCATAATTATTTAAAGAAAGAAATCTTGTGGGATGTGATATTTGGTTTCTAAAGTACACTTTCATTGTTTCAACCATCACAATTCATTTTTGTGACAGGCTTTTAGATAGAAAACAAAACGTCATCAAACAAAATATCAGAACTCTGAGGCAACTTTTTCTACAATATACAAAGATATTAGTACAATAAAAATAATGTTGTACCATGTGTATACGTGTAGTCCACATAAGCAAACATGTTTTGAAACAGTTCACAAAACTTCAAGTTGACATTACAAAGAAGAATCACAAAATGTTACTCAAACTGTCACTGTCACTTTTATTGTTACTATCATTTTCATCATCATCATCATCATCATCATCATCATCATTTTACCCTGTCATACTTATGATAATTATCATAACTATTATTCATCCTCAATTGTCAGTATTAGTCATCATCATCAAAATCATAATTAAAATTATAATTGTTATCATATTCATCATTATTTTTAATTTTTATTTATCCTTGCCATAACTCTCATCATCATGCATATGTTACATCATAATTGTTATAATATTCATAATCATTTCAATTAACTTCATCATTTTATTCATAATAATTTCAATTAAATTTATCTTGATAATACAACTCTCATCATCCTTAATATGTGACTTGTTCTCACAAACTGAGACATACATCACATGCAATGTCGGTCTTTGATCTTGATTGCTTCTCATCTTTATTAAAAACATAATCATTATTCATCATCCCATCATCATAAATCATTAAAAATATTTATCAATCATTATCATCAATATTATATATATAATATATATATCTATATGATCATTATCATCAATATATGTACACACACAACAATATATATATATATATATATATATATATATATATCTACCATCACCAATCAATCAATCAATCATTATCATCTATCATCAACATCACTCACTCTCATTCAGTCAATCAACCACCACCACCACCACCACTCACATCATCTTCATCCTCTCCCAGTCCAAAGCCAGGGGAAGTTCTCCACCAATGGCCTCATCAAACAACTGCAGGAAGTAGTCCAGAGTAAACTGGTACTCGTGTCGCACACTAGCCAGTGACCTCATCAGCGCAAACATCAGGGCACCGCGTCGTGCCACCGGGTAAAGTTCATCCTTCAGCGTGTCAAGGTCATTCAGAATCGTCTGTGTCTTTGTCAGTTCCTCTGCCAGCTGGAAGTATGCTTTCATGGTGTTACTTTATCAATTTAATCGGTTTTTAACTTCATAACATTATTCGATAAGTTTTTATACACACTCATATAAGCTTGTATACTCACACACTCTCACATACACAGACTCTTTCCCCTTTTCTAATGTGTAACTTATCCAATCCTCACACAAAACTGCAACATCACTTTACTGGCAACAAACTGCAACATCACTTTACTGGCAACAAACTGCAACATCACTTTACTGGCAACAAACTGCAACATCACTTTACTGGCAACAAACTGCAACATCACTTTACTGGCAACAAACTGCAACATCACTTTACTGGCAACAAACTGCAACATCACTTTACTGGCAACAAACTGCAAAAAATTAATTTGTTCGCCCTCCCTTTTACATGTACATGCATATGGAAATTCATATGTACATACAAACACTTCTTCCTACACATACACAAGGTGTCACACACACACACACACACACACACACACACACACACACACACACACACACACACACACACACTTACACACATATACTCACACATGCGCACGCACACACACAACACACACACAAATTCCTTCCTCCCCAATTTTTTTTTTAAAAAAAAGCTCTACCTGCAGTCTAGCCTGAGTGATGTTGGTAATAAACTGCAGTGACTTGGGACTGCTCAGCATCGCCTTCTGACCCGAGGTCAACACGCGTCCTTTTAACACGCTGGAGAACTGATACAGTGTGTCCTTCAGAAGCTGCAAGTTCCGCAGGCCCGTGATCCTCTCCTTGTGCAAGTCAGGACGGATTCGAGCAAACGTGCGAGCTAGCAGATCCTCGATAAGCGTGTCATTACTGACACCAAAGTTGATGAGCGTTGTTGTCGCAGCGATGGCAGCACAGAAGCGTGGTTTGGGCAGTTTGGTCGATAGGTAGAATCGGAAGTCCTGGTGGCACAAGGTACGACGACCGCAGAAAAGAATCATGCGAGGATCTGCAAGATACAATACAACACGTTATTTCTTTATCGATCCAAATCTGGAATTGACATGCGCATCCACCAGGCTCACACCACACATACACCATTTTCACAAATATTAAATCACATGTAGACACATAGACACACACACACACATCATTTTCACAATTACTTAAACCACACACACACACGCACAAACACACACACCATTTTCACAACTACTTATACCACACACACACACACGCTCACCATTTTCACAACTACTTAACCCCCCCCCCCCCCCCACCACACACACAATTTCAACATCTACTAAAACCACATTATACACACGCATCATTTTCTCTACTACTTAATTCAACACACACCACACACACACACACACACCATTTTCACGACTACTTAAAGAATAACATACCATTTTCACAACTTTTACAACCAGTTTAACGACAAGCACAACACACATTTTCACGACTACTTAAACCGCACAACACACATGCACTACACACACATCATTTTTACAGTTACTAAAAAACACTACCTTTAAAGTTACATAAAATAAAATGTTTTAAAAACAAAACAAACAAACAAAAACAAGTGAGAAAGGCTATCTCCAAACTGGTTGTGGGACAACCATCCCAAAACCAGCAGGATGTAGGTGCCGGACGGTGGATGGCCTTCAGATATACAGATTAACTGTGAAATAAGCCAGGCTTGTCTGGACAAACAAGCAATGTCAGACCTTCAGATATACAGATTAACTGTGAAATAAGCCAGCTTGTCCGGACAAACAAGCAATGTCAGACCTTCAGATATACAGATTAACTGTGAAATAAGCCAGGCTTGTCCGGACAAACAAGCAATGTCAGACCTTCAGATATACAGATTAACTGTGAAATAAGCCAGGCTTGTCCGGACAAACAAGCAATGTCAGACCTTCAGATATACTGATTAACTGTGAAATAAGCCAGGCTTGTCCGGACAAAGAAGCAATGTCAGGCCTTCAGATATACTGATTAACTGTGAAATAAGCCAGGCTTGTCTGGACAAACAAGCAATGTCAGACCTTCAGATATACAGATTAACTGTGAAATAAGCCAGGCTTGTCTGGACAAACAAGCAATGTCAGACCTTCAGATATACAGATTAACTGTGAAATAAGCCAGGCTTGTCCGGACAAACAAGCAATGTCAGACCTTCAGATATACAGATTAACTGTGAAATAAGCCAGGCTTGTCTGGACAAACAAGCAATGTCAGACCTTCAGATATACAGATTAACTGTGAAATAAGCCAGGCTTGTCCGGACAAACAAGCAATGTCAGACCTTCAGATATACAGATTAACTGTGAAATAAGCCAGGCTTGTCTGGACAAACAAGCAATGTCAGACCTTCAGATATACAGATAACTGTGAAATAAGCCAGGCTTGTCGGACAAACAAGCAATGTCAGACCTTCAGATATACAGATTAACTGTGAAATAAGCCAGGCTTGTCCGGACAAACAAGCAATGTCAGACCTTCAGATATACAGATTAACTGTGAAATAAGCCAGGCTTGTCCTGGACAAACAAGCAATGTCAGACCTTCAGATATACAGATTAATCTGTGAAATAAGCCAGGCTTGTCCGGACAAACAAGCAATGTCAGGCCTTCAGATATACAGATTAACTGTGAAATAAGCCAGGCTTGTCTGGACAAACAAGCAATGTCAGACCGACTGGCATGGTTTCTGTCAGGACAGGGCAGGTGGTATCTGGCAAAGCCACAGCTAAGAAATACTCTGTATGTCCTATGACGAAGCCATCAGGTGGACATGGGCTGCATAACACCCCAGCAGCCCCCCGAGCTCATAGGTCTTTTGGCCATGAGCTAAGGGCGAGTAACCCTACAGAAAATTTAAAGGGCTGAAATCAAAGGCACCAAGCCTGAAGGCGCATTCTAACAAACCATGGTACCATGCAGAAAAAGGCGATCCTCTACATGGTCATCTACATCAGATGAGTCAGGCGATGGCCCACTGAGGTCACTTCAGGGTGGAGCATCACCCGGTCCTGTGTCTCTACAGGGTCCACCCTAAGCTACTGGAGGTCCTTCCCATCAGATTGTTGCACTATAGGGGCACAGGAAGAAAGCTACTCTTGTCTGGCTACTAGACTCCATGGTAGCCAGCAGGAACTAGTAAAACCTGTCACATTCACTGCCACATATGGCCTGACCATGTAAACAGCCATAGAAAAAAGAAGTCTCAATAAAAGAACACCAAATGATAATTATTAACCCTTTGACTCCCGCACCCTATCCACCAACTGCAAAAACTTACCCCTTCGACCCCCTCAGCCTATCCACCAGATTTCTGCATGAAGCTGGTGGATAGGGTGAGGAGAGTCAAAGGGTTAAGTCTTTGTTTTGCTAACATGGTTCTTCTTCTTCTTGTCTAACGCCGTCAAACGTGGAGACCAGATCTCATGACGAAATCGGCAGTCTTCTGCAACGCCTCCACACAGCCATGCAGCTTCTCCAGGAGTCCGGCAGGCTCTGGCCAGATCTCGTCCCTCAGCTTCCGTAGACCAGGGCAGTCCTGCAATATGTGCTCAGCTGTCTGCTCTGCCAGTCCACAGGAGCAGAGTG
Organism: Monoplex corrugatus; assembly: GCA_030674185.1. Taxonomy (NCBI): domain Eukaryota; kingdom Metazoa; phylum Mollusca; class Gastropoda; order Littorinimorpha; family Ranellidae; genus Monoplex; species Monoplex corrugatus. Next base: position 7,318,986 of record JAPXFY010000029.1, read on the forward strand.
GAGAGGGTGCAAGGCGGAGCTTTCTGGACATGTGGTGATTTAAGCGGTTATGTCCAGTTCGTAGGCGGAATATGGTGACTTGCTGTTGCCTGGACAGCTGGTGGTAACTGTCCTCCGCCTGTGGCTGGTTGTGCAGGGACCTGATGATGGTGGTCATCTCTGCAAAGGTCACAGGGTTGTCTTCCTGCTCTTGGCTGGCACCCTCCTTTGCTGCTCTATCTGCTGCATCATTGCCAGCAATGCCGCAGTGTGCTGGCACCCACTGCAGTACTGCTAGCATGGTTGACACTGAAGGATGCTGGTGGATAGGGTGAGGGGAGTCAAAGGGTTAAGTTTTTGCTTTGCTAGCATGGTTGACACTGAAGGATGCTGGTGGATAGGGTGAGGGGAGTCAAAGGGTTAAGTTTTTGTTTTGCTAGCATGGTTGACACTGAAGGATGCTGGTGGATAGGGTGAGGGGAGTCAAAGGGTTAAGTTTTTGTTTTGCTAGCATGGTTGACACTGAAGGATGCTGGTGGATAGGGTGAGGGGAGTCAAAGGGTTAAGTTTTTGCTTTGCTAGCATGGTTGACACTGAAGGATGCTGGTGGACAGGGTGCGGGAATCAAAGGGTTAAAGGAAAACAAAAACTAAATCTGAGCATTTCACAAACGAGACATACTAACAACTCAACACATACTGAACTACCCGTAACATTCAATATCAAGAAGGGACTCTACATTATCTTCATCATTTTACATCATCACTCATCACAGACCTTCTTCCCTGTCCTTGGTAATGGCCGTGTTGCGATGATGAATGAGGGGTGTGATGAAATTGTCGATGACCTCTTCGCAATTCTTGATCACCACCGGCTTGCCCTTCGTGATGGCTCGTTCCAAGGTCAGGATGATGTGCGGGTCTGTCCTATAGGTTCAGACAATGTCACATCATTTTCTGTTGGATGATTTCTTGTTAACTGCTTCACACAATGTAACGACATTTGCTAATGGACGATTTTATATCAACTGATTCAGATAATGTGAGGTCATTTTCTGCAGGATAATTCATTGTTTATTTATTCAGACAGTATAATGTCATTTTCTATTGGAAGATTTCTTCTTAATTACTTTTGGATAATGTAATGTCATATTCTAGTGGACAATTTCTTCTCACTTGGATCAGATAATGTAATGCCGTCTTCTACTGGACAATTTAGTGTCAACTGGTTTCAGACAATGTAGCGTCATTTTCTACTGGACGATTTCTTGTCAAATGATTCAGACAATGAATCTTTGTTCTTGCAGTGGGTGATTTCTTGTTAAATGATTCAGACAATGAATCTTTGTTCTTTTAGTGGGTGATTTCTTGTCAAATGATTCAGACAATGAATCTTTGTTCTTTTAGTGGGTGATTTCTTGTTAAATGATTCAGACAATGAATCTTTGTTCTTGTAGTGGGTGATTTCTTGTTAAATGATTCAGACAATGAATCTTTGTTCTTGTAGTGGGTGATTTCTTGTTAAATGATTCAGACAATGAATCTTTGTTCTTTTAGTGGGTGATTTCTTGTCAAATGATTCAGACAATGAATCTTTGTTCTTGTAGTGGGTGATTTCTTGTTAAATGATTCAGACAATGAATCTTTGTTCTTGTAGTGGGTGATTTCTTGTTAAATGATTCAGACAATGAATCTTTGTTCTTGTAGTGGTGATTTCTTGTCAAATGATTCAGACAATGAATCTTTGTTCTTTTAGTGGGTGATTTCTTGTCAAATGATTCAGACAATGAATCTTTGTTCTTGTAGTGGGTGATTTCTTGTTAAATGATTCAGACAATGAATCTTTGTTCTTGTAGTGGGTGATTTCTTGTTAAATGATTCAGACAATGAATCTTTGTTCTTTTAGTGGGTGATTTCTTGTCAAATGATTCAGACAATGAATCTTTGTTCTTGTAGTGGGTGATTTCTTGTTAAATGATTCAGACAATGAATCTTTGTTCTTGTAGTGGGTGATTTCTTGTTAAATGATTCAGACAATGAATCTTTGTTCTTTTAGTGGTGATTTCTTGTCAAATGATTCAGACAATGAATCTTTGTTCTTTTAGTGGGTGATTTCTTGTTAAATGATTCAGACAATGAATCTTTGTTCTTTTAGTGGGTGATTTCTTGTCAAATGATTCAGACAATGAATCTTTGTTCTTTTAGTGGGTGATTTCTTGTCAAATGATTCAGACAATGAATCTTTGTTCTTTAGTGGGTGATTTCTTGTCAAATGATTCAGACAATGAATCTTTGTTCTTGTAGTGGGTGATTTCTTGTTAAATGATTCAGACAATGAATCTTTGTTCTTGTAGTGGGTGATTTCTTGTTAAATGATTCAGACAATGAATCTTTGTTCTTGTAGTGGTGATTTCTTGTTAAACGATTTAGATAATGAAGTGTCATTTTCTATTGGATAATTTCTTTTTAATTGGTTCAGATTTAGATAATGTAATGCCATTTTCTACTGGATGATTTAGCGTTATTTAGATCAGGCAGTGTACTGTTGTTACCGGACAATTTCCTGTGCAGTTACTTTCTGTTGAGCAGAAATGTTTTCTGATGATATTAGGTCATCCTTGTGAAACGCACAACAGATTCTTTTATATTTATCTTTTATCGAAGAAAATGGTTCATGCAAATTTTCTTTCATTTTGTATACTTGATCAGCGGTTCTTTTATAATTACAGAATACTTCAGTTTGTTTCACATTCAGATTTTTTTTTGCTTCATCATTTTCTACTGGACTGCTCCATTTTTTCTCTCAAACATTTACTATTGCATATAAGTTATATTTACTATTGAACAATGCAGTTTGCGTAATGATTAGTCAACAAATGCTGATTTTACTGTAATATTTACCACCAGACAACTCAATTTGCACTATCTTTTATGACCCGACAGCTTAATTTTTCTTTCCATCCACTAGATTTGCTTTATCATTATATAGCAACTCAATCTGTTTTATCATTCACAGTTGGACAACTTAATACACTGTTATCATTGACTATTTGACAATTCAGCTGTTTTATTGTTTGTTGATTTTTTTAATTAAGCAACTCATTCTACCATACCTGACATGGACAATGAACTGTTTCATTATCTTTAATGAACAACATGTTACTGTTGTTACTATAACATATTGAGGTCCAATTGATGCCAAATTTGGCACTTGGCTTCTAATCTGACTCAAGGTATGAATCTCACTCACGCAGAAACTAGTCTGCGTGGCCCCCAGTCTACCTAGCTGTAAATGGGGTACCTGACTTTCCCCAAAGTCTGGAAAAGTACAGCAGCAATGATAAAAGAGATGGGCATCAGCATCCCCATGATGCTGGCCCAGGGAAAAGTTTTGGTCCTGACCACATCACTCCCCTAAGACCTGAGGGTTTGGGACAACACTGATTTTAGATCTGTAACATATTGGCTTGATGAAAATGGAAAATGCACTCCATGATGTTAAAACTCACTACTACATTTAGTGGTCTTCTTTATAACTGCATAATGTAATTCAGTGCTTGCACAGAATAATGTATGATTACGTTACTTTCCTACACAGGAGGCTACAACAGTCACAGCTGACTGACGCATTCAATAAGCCTATCGCATTCTTTGGGACACAGTTGGATTTCTTTGGCACAAAAATAATACCAAAAAAAATACAAAACGTTTAGTACAGTGTTTTTTTAAACACTAGACATCTTAACAAGTTAATCATTAGAAAGAAAAAAAGAAAACTATTGTTACAACCACACACAAACACATGTAAATAAAACTCAGTTTTTTTTAATTTTACAAGAACAACAGAAGCAATATTTGTTAAAAAAAACTGCTAACAATGCAAGTAAAGGCAACATTATGATGATACACTACAAGAGGAGGGCATCAAAGAATGTACAGTTTACCAGATCACAAAACCAGAACAGAACAGAATACTGAACATCTATTGGGCAACCACCATCAAGGAGATGAAGAAAACAGGGAAAAGGAAATAAAGCAAAAAATTTTCACCACCACCGCAATTACAAACTAAACAAAACAACTAAAACAAAACAACTAAACACATTCAAGTAAAGAAATGCATCAAAGTTCAAAACAACAAATTAAAAATACTACATATACTGATGTAAAAGACAAAAATTAAAACAAATAAAAAATAAAGTGTACATATCTAAATAATTTAAAACAAGAATATCAATAAAATAAATCTTCAAAATGCATACCTATTTACAAGAAACAAATGAATAAACTAAATATTTCAAACAAACTACAATTAGAAAAACAAACAAATAAATAAAAATTATGAAGACCTTTTTTTCTGTGCCACATCATCATCATGTTAATGAGGAATTCTATAGGGGATAGAATCTTGCAGTTTTCCTCATTAACATGATGATGATGATAATGATGATGCTGATGCTGATGAAAATCATGATGCTATGGAGTTCCATCTATGACTGAGACTATGTGACATGGCTGTACCCTATGCTTACTGTCATAATGTATTCTGGAATCAACCAGGTCTGGGAGATACAGACACCTGTGGTGTTGGTCAGCACATTTAAACAACACTCTCACTGACGCATCCATGAAGTGGACGAGACTTGACTGTGTGGTCCCAGTCTTCCCAATAAGCTTATAGCCCACTCAATCTTAAACATGAGCCGATTTGGCAAAAAAGAAAAAAAAAACGTTTCACAATGTTTTTGTCAGGCCTATGAGACTTAGAACCCACAACCTTTCAGTCAGTAGTCCATTACGCTAACCACTAAGCCACAGTGACTAGTGAACAAGCCGTTCTAGCAATCTCCCTTTTTATTGAAACATCATTAAAGAAAATACGGATTTTGTATTTCTCAGGATCACTGTGACCTTGAAGAAACTTTGGTGGAAATTAAATGTGAATTGAGAACAATAGCAGACAATCACAACAGTGAAAAAGGATTTTACAGACTGCCAGGAAGTTTTCTTTTTAAAAACGTGCTGTACACACACTCTATAAACATTGCTGATTTCAGAAACATGTATTTTTATTTACTATTTGTGTGACCCTGACCTTGGTGCTGATTTTAGACTTTTTTTTTTTTTGGTATTGTAACCTTGACTTTGGAGTGTTACCTTCTAAATGAATGATTTTGTTTCAACTCAACAATCCACAGCTTTGACCAAAAGTTGGTAAAGTTCCACTCTAGAAAGTCTTGTTCACACATTTTTGTTATAGCCAGTCAGACAGACACTGCTCTCTTGTTGATATGAAACAATCCCCTTTAATGGAAATTTCTTTAACTGGAGTTGGAAAAAAATGACTATTCAGAATAACAAAACAAAAAAATCACAGAAAATATTCACATCTGTTCAACACATAATTATGTACCCTACCCCCCCCCCCCCCCCCAAACACTATCACCCATCCACCCACACATTACCCCCGGACACATCCACCACCACCACTTCCCTCCCCTCCTCACATGCACACACAAACATATACACACATGCCCCCCCCCCCTTCCTCGACCTCACCCCCCATTCCACCATGGCCCACATCTGTCCTTAAGCACGTCCCCACCCCTTCCCCCTCTCAGACACATTACTACCCCCTATCCCACCCCCACTCCACATATGCCCATTCTTCATCTCCCAACCAAAAAAATCTATCACAAAAAAAATCAGAGGCGACAAGAAAAACTAATAATAATAGCAAAACAAACAAACAAACAAAGGTGTGGTTGCGAAGGGAAGAGGCGTAACTGTGAAGGTAGCATCACGGATCAGACTCAATACCTACCATCTGCAGAAAGGAGGGAAGAAGGGACACAGCAGCAAGCAGGGGATCAGGTGACGTGCGCAGAAATGTGCATGACACACAACACGCAGTGCAGCGAAGGGTACACGTATATACGCATAGCAGCGACCACAACAGCACAGCACACGTCACCAGCACACCGTGCAAAAACACACCATATGTGGGTTTGTTTTTGGGAATTATGAACGCACAGTACAAGGGGGGAAAGATACACAGCAGAGTCCACAACCCTGCCTAGAATGCATTTCCAGCGATAATGTACTCTTTTATTTTCCCTGCCAATTTCCTTCTCTTTCCCTCTTGTAAAATACTGTCTATAATGAACAAAATCTACTGTTGTGCAGAACGAATTACTGTTTGTATGAAAGAGGTGTTGTTTCCCACAGGCCATACTGCTATGTATAGCCTTGGCCTACAGTGAACAAGCGCTCAAGACTGGTACAATTACTAAGCACTGCACATTGTGCATATAGCACAACAATCAGTTTACTGTGCTTGATTTCTTCAAGCCCCATTGAAAACTGTGTTGGCCACTTTGCTGTGCTACACCAGCAGTGATCTGTGTAAACTGTGTGTGTGTGTACATGACTATTTCTTTTTGGATTCTTCAATGACTGAGCCATAAGACTGACTGATAGACATCAAAATGATGATGTATGAAATAGGGAATGTTGCGAGTAACATCTAAACTGCCGGCAAGGCAATAAACAATGAATGTTGTTTAAGTTCACTGATTTTTTCTTATTTGTAATTACTACAAACTACTGCTATAACAAACACATATCTGTCTCTTGTAGGCAGACTCCACAGTATATATATATCTGTGTGTGTGTGTGTGTGTGTGTGTGTGTGTGTGTGTGTGTGTGGTGTGTGTGTGTGTGTGTGTGTGTGTGGGTGTGTGTGTGTGTGTGAGTGTGTGTGGTTTTTGTGTGCGTGCGTGCGTGCGTGTGTAAGAAAGTTCAAACTAAAAAGCTGCATGTGTGTTACTACAATTCCTCCATATTTTTTTCTGTTTCTCTCTCTCAGTCAAGGGAAGATTGAGTTATGCTGCTAATACGGATGTGTGTGTACATGCGTGCATGTATGTATATTCGTGTGTGTATGCATGTATGTATATTCGTGTGTGTATGCATGTGTGTGTGCAGGCATATGTGTGTGTGTACACACGTGTGTGTGCGTGTGTGAGTGAGTGTGTGTGTGAATGTGTGTATGTGTGTACGTGCGCATGTGTGTGTGCGTGCGCACATATGTGTTGTGTGTGTATGTGTGTGTGTGTGTGTGTGTGTGTGTGTGTTGTGTGTGTGTGTGTGTGTGTGTGTGTGTATGTGTGTGTGTGTGTATGTGCATGTGTGTATGCATGTGGTGTGTGTGTGCGTGCATGCATGTGTGTGTGTATGTGTGCGGGTATATGTGCAGAAGAGGAGAAGAGGGAGAAACATGTCCCTTTGTCATATTTTACCAAGTGTTATGTAATTTTTTTCACACTAAATTTTCATTCAGTGTAACATTAAAGACAGAAACCTGAAAAATACACCACATGAAACAGCAACTCAAACATGAACAAGAGAGCTCAGGGGAGTACATAAAGTTCACTCAATTATAGTTCTGAACACATTACTGAAATGTGTATAATTCACAAAGAGTTACCACAATTTGGAAATGCACAAAATTACAACTATTTGACGGGTAAAACATGATATACCCAAACACTATGCATACACTGATACAATTAGAGTAACAGCAACACATATACAGTAATGTGTGTGTGATGTGCACACACACACACATCCCTGTATATGTGTTAGACACACACACACACACAACACATACACACTCCTCTCTCTCTTTTTTTATTTTTCTGAAAACACTACCAAATATAACAAATGAATCTTTTATCACTGTCGCTAATATTTTTGTTTCAAATTTGATTTAAAACTAATTCAACTATGTTATTATATCAAAGAAATGTATTAGTATGTTTTCTTTATAAGTAACAACAAAACAATAAAAACAACAAAAATCTTATTATCATATTGATGATAGTGTTGTTATCTTTGATTCAACTTCGCTTTGTTTTGTTTTTGTTTGTTTTTTTGTTTTGTTTTATTTTATTTTTTCTTGCCATACAACTTTGTAGTAAATTAAGAAATAACAATAAGACCATTTTTGCTACCAATAATTTTCAAAAATGACCAGTATTAATAATTTTTCTTTTAAAATAAAAACAGATCCTATTAGTAACTTGACAAATATATCTCTGTAGCATTTAAATCCAGAAACAAACGATAACTGTACATCAATACACATTTATCAATAACAGATAATGATGATTTATCAATACACACTAATGTCAAAAACACTTCCAGCTGTAAATTAAAAGAAGTCATTCATAAGAATAACCAAACTACACAACACTGCATCAGATAATGAAAGAGTGCGTATGTACACAACCTCACACTGTGATAATAAAAAGCCAGCACACAAACACACCAACACACTAACGTACCTGTTTTCCATGTCAACGGAAACCAGTTTGCGACGGTTGAGAAGTTTGTTCAAACGACCCAACCACATCCCGCCTTCCCCGTTAGGGTCAATCATCATAGGAGGCCGCTGCCATGATGAGCACAAGATGGCTGCATTCTCAATTTGCCGAGGTCCAAAATCTGGAAGTTTCCCAGTCAAAATGAGGTTTGATTCTGCTACAGGTTATCCAATACACATAATTATGGCAATGGAGAGATGTTATGGTTTTGGATATATCTGGTTTTTTGTTGTTGTTGTTGTTTTTTCAATATCAAAATCAATGTAACTGCCAGCATGAAAGCAAACAGGAATAAAAAAAAAAATGCAAAAACAAAATCAGAACACGTATTTACTACATTATATAGAACCAATAATGTTATACGGTCGTGAGGTGTACACAGTCAACACGCAAAGCCAGAGCAAGACTGAGGCAGCCGAGATGTAGTTTTTAAGAAGAATGTTGAGACTTCCATGGACAGCAAAGAAAACAAGTGAGACAGTCTTGATGGAGGCAGACACAAGATCATTGATAAGGAAGACTAGGAAAAGACAGGCAACATTTATAGGCCATTTTATGAGGAAAGGGGAATTAGAGTACCTTGGTCACAACAGGAAAGCTGGAAGAAAAGACAGCACCAGGTAGACCCAGGGAGAAAATATTGGACAAACTTGCAGGGTGGCTAAGGACAGAGAGGGTGGAAGATGTGCTTGCGGCAACAAGGAATAGATACATATGGAGGACCATGATCGCCAACACCATGTGGCAGGGCACATGATGATGATGATGATGATAATTTACAATGACAAAACAAGGATCAAATTCTTGTCCAACTGGCCTTTGTCAAGCATACACAAAAGACGTCAAAGAACAAATACACAAAATTTACATAGAAAACAGCCAGACTTTCCTGATGTTTTGTCAAACATGAGAAAAACGTTTCTTTTCTGTTAATTTTTGATGTGTGTGTGTGTGTGGTGTGTGTGTGTGTGTGTGTGTGTGTGGTTGTGTGTGTGTGTGGTGTGTGTGTGTGTGTGTGTGTGTGTGTGATGTGTGTGTGTGTGTGTGTGTGTGTTGTGTGTGTGTGTGTGTGTGTGTGTGTGTGTGTGGGTGTGTGGTGTGGGTGGTGTGTGTGTGTGTGTGGTGTGTGTGTGTGGTGTGGTGTGTGTGTGTGTGTGTGTGGTGTGGGGTGTGTGTGTGTGTGTGTGTGTGTGTGTGTGTGTGTGTGAGTGTGTGTGGTGTGTGTGTGTGTGTGTGTGTGTGTGTGGTGTGTGGTGTGTGTGTGTGGTGTGGTGTGTGTGTGTGTGGTTTGTGGTGTGTGGTGTGGTGTGTGTGTGTGTGTGTGTGTGTGTGTGTGTGTGTGTGTGTGTGTGTGTGTGTGTGTGTGTGTGTGTGTGGTGGTGTGGTGTGTGTGTGATGTGTGTGTGTGTGTGAGTGTGTGTGTTGCTTTACTGCTATTGATTTGTTGAATCTCTTTCCTGTCACAACAGATTTACCACTTGAAATTTAAGCTGTTGCTTTAAGGGGAATAGCATCATCATTACGCAGTTGTAACTTTCTTTCTTTTCTTCTGTATGCATGTATCTATGACAAGTGAAGTCATTGAGACTGAAGTCAAGTGGCAGAAATCTCAATACTCTTAGGGTCAGTTTTAACAACAACAACAATAATAATAATAACAAACAAAACAAAAAAAAATTATAATCAATAATAACAACAACAACAACAATAATAACAATTATAGTATATGGCAACAAATCTTCATAATTCAAATCAAAGCGTACTCACGCACCAGACATATGTGTGTGAGCAACGGAAACTACTACATACAATATATAAAAAAGACCTACACAAACTGAAGATAAGGAGTCGAGGAATTCATTGTTGAAAAAAGAGGTGGGTTTAAAACCAGAAAGGGCAGGTGTTAGGCAAAGGGAAGGTGAATCTTCTGAGGACAAATCTCTCTCATCTTCCTTGCTGCTTTATTTTTCCTACTTGTGAACAGTCAGGTAACCATTCACAGCTGGGTGAACAGGAGGCAACATGTATATGTTTTATAAGCTTGGCTGGAACTCATACAATCAGACTAAAATACGTTATGATTAAAAAACAAAAAAATATGCCTTAATCGAAGTATCAGAAAAAGCACGAAAAAAGAATAAGAACGCGTCTTTAATAAAACCAGACAAGTCAGGCACAAATTTTTGGCCAACTGGCCTTTGTCAAGCGTAAGATCACAAACAAACACACACCAGATACAAAAATTAGGAGAGAAAGACTGAAACTTCGGTCCAGTGTGAGAAAAGGAATATATTGACTAAAATGACATCATAATGAACTTTCCTGCTGCTCGGTCCAGTGTGAGAAAAGGAATCACAAAGCAGCAGGGAAATTTCAGTCTTTCTCTCCTAATTTTTGTATCTGGCGTTTGTTTGTGATCTTACTCTTGACAAAGGCCAGTTGGCCAAAAATTTGCGCCTGTCTTGTCTTGTTGTATTATTAAATATGTGTTCTTATTCTCTTTTTGTGTTTTTTCTGGTTCCTGTTTGCTTGAGCACGGGCAGTCACACTTGTTTTGGATTTCTCAATCAGAGTATGTAATGCCAGTCATCCCACCGATGGACTTCCTTTGGAAAAAGCGGAACTGTATATTTCTACAGAATGAGCAATAAATCATTTGGCAAAAGTGGAACTGTACATTTCTACAGTATAAACAATAAATCTTTTGAAAGTGCTATGTATTGTCTGCCTTTGCTTTTCTATTTGTCTGCCCTTTTGAATCAATTTTCATCTGTCATTTTGTACATTTTATTTGGGATACCAACACAGTCTCAATTTTTGGGGCCAAATAAAATATCTACATCAAATATTCTGTTTGGTTCAAAGTTCAAACCTCAAAAGTTTTCCAAGAAGATGCAAACCTTTTCTGATCCAGTCATTGAGAGTTGTCTCCCCCACCAGCAGTTTGATAAGGGAGCGTAGGTAGCGACTGTACTGGGAGGTAGTGAGGATGGGGGCTGAGCTTTCCGTGAATTGCGTCTGAGCATCATCATCATTGTCTAGGTCCTCTTCAGGGATCTGACTCAGTGTGGCATCTGCTCGACCTTCTCTGTTTGACTTGGGTGTCTTGGGTAGAGGATCTGGAACAGGCAGAATGAATGTAAAAAGGATTAAAAGAAGAGGATCTGGAACAGGCAGAATGAATGTAAAAAAGATTAAAAGAAGAGGATCTGGAACAGGCAGAATGAATGTAAAAAGGAATAAAAGAAGAGGATCTGGAACAGGCAGAATGAATGTAAAAAAGATTAAAAGAAGAGGATCTGGAACAGGCAGAATGAATGTAAAAAAGATTAAAAGAAGAGGATCTGGAACAGGCAGAATGAATGTAAAAAAGATTAAAAGAAGAGGATCTGGAACAGGCAGAATGAATGTAAAAAAGATTAAAAGAAGAGGATCTGGAACAGGCAGAATGAATGTAAAAAGGATTAAAAGAAGAGGATCTGGAACAGGCAGAATGAATGTAAAAAGGATTAAAAGAAGAGGATCTGGAACAGGCAGAATGAATGTAAAAAGGATTAAAAGAAGATCTGGAACAGGCAGAATGAATGTAAAAAGGATTAAAAGAAGAAGATCTGGAACAGGCAGAATGAATGTAAAAAAGATTAAAAGAGGATCTGGAACAGGCAGAATAAATGTAAAAAGATTAAAAGAAGATCTGGAATAGGCAGAATGAATGTAAAAAGATTAAAAGAGGATCTGGAACAGGCAGAATGAATGTAAAAAAGATTAAAAGAAGATCTGGAACAGGCAGAATGAATGTAAAAAGGATTAAAAGAAGAAGATCTGGAACAGGCAGAATAAATGTAAAAAGATTAAAAGAAGATCTGGAACAGGCAGAATGAATGTAAAAAAGATTAAAAGAAGATCTGGAACAGGCAGAATGAATGTAAAAAAGATTAAAAGAAGATCTGGAACAGGCAGAATGAATGTAAAAAAGATTAAAAGAGGATCTGGAACAGGCAGAATAAATGTAAAAAAGATTAAAAGAAGATCTGGAACAGGCAGAATAAATGTAAAAAAGATTAAAAGAAGATCTGGAATAGGCAGAATGAATGTAAAAAGATTAAAAGAAGATCTGGAACAGGCAGAATGAATGTAAAAAAGATTAAAAGAAGAGGATCTGGAACAGGCAGAATGAATGTAAAAAAGATTAAAAGAAGAGGATCTGGAACAGGCAGAATGAATGTAAAAAGATTAAAAGAAGATCTGGAACAGGCAGAATGAATGTAAAAAAGATTAAAAGAAGAGGATCTGGAACAGGCAGAATGAATGTAAAAAAGATTAAAAGAAGAGGATCTGGAACAGGCAGAATGAATGTAAAAAGATTAAAAGAAGATCTGGAACAGGCAGAATGAATGTAAAAAGATTAAAAGAAGAGGATCTGGAACAGGCAGAATGAATGTAAAAAGATTAAATGAAGAGGATCTGGAACAGGCAGAATGAATGTAAAAAAGATTAAAAGAAGAGGATCTGGAACAGGCAGAATGAATGTAAAAAAGATTAAAAGAAGAGGATCTGGAACAGGCAGAATGAATGTAAAAAAGATTAAAAGAAGAGGATCTGGAACAGGCAGAATGAATGTAAAAAAGATTAAAAGAAGAGGATCTGGAACAGGCAGAATGAATGTAAAAAAGATTAAAAGAAGAGGATCTGGAACAGGCAGAATGAATGTAAAAAAGATTAAAAGAAGAAGATCTGGAACAGGCAGAATGAATGTAAAAAAGATTAAAAGAAGAGGATCTGGAACAGGCAGAATGAATGTAAAAAAGATTAAAAGAAGATCTGGAACAGGCAGAATGAATGTAAAAAAGATTAAAAGAAGATCTGGAACAGGCAGAATGAATGTAAAAAAGATTAAAAGAGGATCTGGAACAGGCAGAATAAATGTAAAAAAGATTAAAAGAAGATCTGGAACAGGCAGAATGAATGTAAAAAGATTAAAAGAAGATCTGGAACAGGCAGAATAAATGTAAAAAAGATTAAAAGAAGATCTGGAACAGGCAGAATAAATGTAAAAAAGATTAAAAGAAGATCTGGAACAGGCAGAATAAATGTAAAAAAGATTAAAAGAAGATCTGGAACAGGCAGAATAAATGTAAAAAAGATTAAAAGAAGATCTGGAACAGGCAGAATAAATGTAAAAAAGATTAAAAGAAGATCTGGAACAGGCAGAATAAATGTAAAAAAGATTAAAAGAAGATCTGGAACAGGCAGAATGAATGTAAAAAGGATTAAAAGAAGAGGATCTGGAACAGGCAGAATGAATGTAAAAAAAATTAAAAGAGTGGATGAATACATAAATTAGATTTGAATTTTAAGTGGTTGGAGACTGTGAATGAATAAATGAACTAACTAGAATTGTATTTAAGATAGATAGAATGAGACACTGAACAAACTGATGACAGCATAATGACTGATTGACTGAATGAACAGGGCTTGTAATAAATGGATAAACATAATGAGATTGAATAAATCAGTGAACACAGAGGTAAATTACATGTAAACATAATGAGATTGAATAAATCAGTGAACACAGAGGTAAATTACATGTAAACATGATGAGATTGAATAAATCAGTGAACAAAGAGGTAAATTACATGTAAACATGATGAGATTGAATAAATCAGTGAACACAGAGGTAAATTACATGTAAACATGATGAGATTGAATAAATCAGTGAACAAAGAGGTAAATTACATGTAAACATGATGAGATTGAATAAATCAGTGAACACAGAGGTAAATTACATGTAAACATGATGAGATTGAATAAATCAGTGAACACAGAGGTAAATTCAGACCTGCCAACCCTGACTTTTAAGTTGGAGTATTTGTCCAGGAAAAATGGAGTATTTTTGAAAATATTGGTGTATTCTGAGTGCGCAGCGCCGAAGGCGCAAGCTAACTAGGGGGGTCCGGGGGCATGCCCCCCGGAAAATTTTTAAAGAATTGGTGCAAATCTGTGCAATCTAGAGCATTCTGAGCCCAAAAATTCACTTTCTAATGGTACTTGATTTTTTTATCTTTAATTTTTTTTTCGTCGTATTTTTTATTAAGTCGGCGTATTGGTCGTATTTTGAGTAAACTGGCGTACTAAATACGCCAAAATCGTATGGGTTGGCAGGTCTGTAAATTACATGTAAACATGATGAGATTGAATAAATCAGTGAACACAGAGGTAAATTACATGTAAACATGATGAGATTGAATAAATCAGTGAACAAAGAGGTAAATTACATGTAAACATGATGAGATTGAATAAATCAGTGAACACAGAGGTAAATTACATGTAAACATGATGAGATTGAATAAATCAGTGAACAAAGAGGTAAATTACATGTAAACATGATGAGATTGAATAAATCAGTGAACACAGAGGTAAATTACATGTAAACATGATGAGATTGAATAAATCAGTGAACAAAGAGGTAAATTACATGTAAACATGATTGAATAAATCAGTGAACAAAGAGGTAAATTACATGTAAACATGATGAGATTGAATAAATCAGTGAACAAAGAGGTAAATTACATGTAAACATGATGAGATTGAATAAATCAGTGAACACAGAGGTAAATTACATGTAAACATGATGAGATTGAATAAATCAGTGAACAAAGAGGTAAATTACATGTAAACATAATGAGATTGAATAAATCAGTGAACAAAGAGGTAAATTACATGTAGGAAAGTGGGCAAAACAGAGAAAAATTAGATAAATGAATGAATGAATCAATCAACTGGATCCATATATGGGTGAACAGAACGCAACCAATGAATAAATAATCATTTGCATGAGGGGGAGGAAATTCAGATGAAAGAAATGCTTGACTAAATGAACAAACAAAAAAGAATGAATGAATGAATGAATTAGAACTGTGTATGTGGGGGTGTGTGTGTGTGTGTGTGTGTGTGTGTGTGTGTGTGTGTGTGTGTGTGTGTGTGTGTGTGTGTGTGTGTGTGTGTGTGTGTGTGTGTGTGTGTGTGTGCATGCGTGCGTGTGCATGTGTGTGTGAGAGGGTGGGTGGGTGGGAGAGTGCATGTATTCTGAAGTGTGTGTGTGTGCGTGTGTGTGTGTGTGAGAGGGTGGGTGGGCGGGACAGTGCATGAATTCTGAAGTGTGTGTGTGTGGTGTGTGTGTGTGTGTGTGTGTGTGTGTGTGTGTGTGTGTGTGTGTGTGTGTGTGTGTGTGTGTGTGTGTGTGTGTGTGGTGCGTGCGTGTCTGTAGATGAGTGCACACATTCATGTGTGTGTTGCATGTGTGTGTCTGTTTCAGTGTGTAGGTGAGAGAGAGAGAGAGAGAGAGAGAGTGTGTGTGTGTGTGTGTGTGTGTGTGTGTGTGTGTGTGTGTGTGTGTGTGTGTGTGTGTGTGTGTGTGTGTGTGTGTGTGTGTGTGTGCGTGCGTGTCTGTAGATGAGTGCACACATTCATGTGTGTGTTGCATGTGTGTGTCTGTTTCAGTGTGTAGGTGAGAGAGAGAGAGAGAGAGAGAGAGAGAGAGAGAGAGTGTGTGTGTGTGTGTGTGTGTGTGTGTGTGTGTGTGTGTGTGTGTGTGTGTGTGTCTGTGTGACATACTCCTTGCTCTCCATGACTGCCACCATTTGGTCTGTAACTGCTAAGCAGCTAACGTCCATATCTGGGGGTCACTACAGTTATAGTGTGGGCTACCAAACCTAATCCAGCATGTCCCCATAATGTATTACATTTAATTATTTCCACATTGAGTTATACTTACTTTGGAGTATCAGCACAACATTTAAGTAACCTGATGACAAATGGCTTGCGATGATGGTATGTGTGTGATATCAGTGTTTCTGTATGTATCTTGCAAACAGGTAATATGCGGTGAGTCCAAATTAGTTTGGAGCACAGCACATTAAAAACCACTTAAATCAAAGAAATAAAAATGATCACTCACAAAAACACATAAATCTCTCTCTTTCTTGCTTTCTCTCACACACACACACACAACACACACACCAAACACTAGTAAAAAAAAAAATCAACTAGCCAGTAACAGGAAATAAATACCATCAACATGATGCTCACAACAACAAAGAAAACAACAAAAGTTCACAATGATGTGGACCAACCCTCAGCCTCTGTATCTGTCTCAGCTGCAGCATCATCTTTGGGTGTCTTGGGAGTTGTGGGTTTTTCACCATCAACGGGTGTCCGAGGAGGATTACCCTCCTCCCCACCCTCCTTCTCCATTGGGGATTTTGGTGTTGCTGCCTTCTCCATCGGAGACTTTGGTGTCTGTGGTTTATCCAGTGGTGATTTGGGCGTGCGGGGTGGACCATCACCCTCTGTTTGAAAACGCACACACACACATTTGAAATTAAACCACTGTATAGGTTTGCGTGATACAGAACTGTTTTGTAAGCTTGTGTGCAAAGCACTATTCTGCCATCCAATCAAGATCAAACTGATTTTTTCCCAAAATTTAATTTAAACAAAGATATGTATAGACTGACTAGTGCCTGAACTCCTTTTACATGTCTGTACACACAGATAATCATAATGCCTGAACTCCTTTTACATGTCTGCACACACAGATAATCATAATGCCTGAACTCCTTTTACATGTCTGTACACACAGATAATCATAATGCCTGAACTCCTTTTACATGTCTGTACACACAGATAATCATAGTGCCTGAACTCCTTTTACATGTCTGTACACACAGATAATCATGTGCCTGAACTCCTTTTACATGTCTGTACACACAGATAATCAGAGTACCTGAACTCCTTTTACATGTCTGTACACACAGATAATCAGAGTACCTGAACTCCTTTTACATGTCTGTACACACAGATAATCAGAGTGCCTGAACTCCTTTTACATGTCTGTACACACAGATAATCAGAGTACCTGAACTCCTTTTACATGTCTGTACACACAGATAATCAGTGCCTCAACTCTTTTTACATGTCTGTACACACAGATGGACTGTAGTGACCCTACATTACTAAACATAGAGGAAGCTTGGGGCATCTTCAAGACAGTCCTCCTGGACACTATAAAAGAAGCCTGTGGCACCAAGAAGACAGGAGGAAGAAACAGAAAGGCAACAGCTTGGTGGAACAAAGAAGTGAAGGATGCTATCAAGGAAAAGAAGAAACTATACAAGATCTGGGTCAAGTCAAAGGATGAAGAGGACTACATCAAGTACAGACTTGCAAGAAGACACAGCAAGAAAGTTGTGAGAACAGCAAAGGAAAAGTCATGGACACAGTATGGTGAAAAACTCTGTGAAACATGCAAAGCTTCACCAAGAGAGTTTTACAAGAGTGTGAAAGCGATGAGAGTGCGAGATGAACCTTTCGATCCAACCACTATCATCAACGATGCAAACGGGGAAACATTGCATGGAGAGGAGAAAATAGTGAAGAGATGGGAAAACTATTTCAAAGACCTACTCAACCCATCAGGAGTATGGGCACAAGACACACAGTCCCGGTTCACCCCCAGCCACCCAGACCACTCAGAACCTACCATCCTAGAGAGTGAAGTAAGAAAAGCAGTGAAGACCAGTCCTAAAGGAAAGGCAGCTGGAGACGACGGCATAACAACTGAAGCCATCCATGTGTGCGGTGAAACCGGAATTCAGTGGCTCACCACCATCTTTCAGAAAGCTTGGGAGGAGAGAAAAGTACCAGAAGACTGGCAAAATGCAATAGTGGTGCCAATATGGAAGAAGAAGGGCAGCAAGAAAGACTGCAGTACCTACAGAGGCATATCACTACTCAGTCATGTAGGGAAAATGTACGCAAAGATCCTGGAGCAGCGCACTCGAGCGAAAACAGAACATCTCCTCAGTGACGCCCAATTTGGCTTCAGAAAAGGAAGAGGGTGCACCGATGCAATCTTTGCACTACGACAAATGTGCGAGAGGGCGATCGAATACGACCGAGATCTCCATCTTGTATTCGTTGATCAAGAAAAGGCCTTTGATCGAGTCAACAGAGACAAGCTATGGAAGGTCCTCGAGCAGTACGACGTCAAGGGCCAGCTGCTAGACAACATTCGGGCCATCTATGCCAACAGCAGGAGTGCAGTCCGCACCGCCAGTGGAACATCTGACTGGTTCCCAGTGACATCGGGAGTAAGGCAGGGCTGTAATCTCTCCCCTCTTCTCTTCGTGATCTATATGGATCAGATTACGAAGGAGGCAAACCCAGACCCTGAGGCACTCAATGAACTCATGTTTGCGGACGACCAGGCAATGGTGAACAATGACAAGATACAGCTACAGGAGCACACAGACCAGCTCAGTGAAAGCTGCGAGACATACGGCATGAAGATCAGCATCAGCAAGACCGAGGTCATGACTGTCAGTAAGAGACCAAACAAACTGGATATCAACATCAACGGAACCCAGTTGAAGCAAGCCAGTGAATTTAAATACCTGGGCAGCATCTTCACTGAAAATGGCAAACTAGACAGAGAAATCGAGACCAGATGCCAGAAAGCCAACGCAGTCAGCTACCAACTTGCCCCTCTCCTGAAACACCCCAGCATTCCCACCAGCACTAAGGCGAAACTCATCAACACCATTTTTCTACCAACGCTGACATACCAGTGCCAGACATGGTCCCTAACTAAAGTCCTCGAGAGAAAACTGGTCACCTGTGAAATGAAATGCCTGAGGAAAGCAGTAAACAAGACAAGGTGGGACAAGATCAGAAATGAGGTGATACGAGACATGGTAGGAGCAACACCAATCCTACAACACATCGAACATATGAGGATCAAGTGGTTCGGACACCTCACACGTATGCCCCTAAACCATCCAGCTCTTCGGGCATACAACATCAGATACTCTGGCTGGAGAGCCAGAGGAAGACCAAGACGACAATGGAGTGACTCTGTGGCAGACACCCTCAGAGCTCACGAGATGTCCCTTCTCCAGGCCACCCGCCTTGCTGTTGACAGACGACTGTATCTCCCTGCGACGCCCACCGGTACAAGGGAAGGAAAAAGTAAAAGTAAAAGTAAAGTAACACACAGATAATCAAAGTGCCTTAACTCCTTTTACATGTCTGTACACAGAGATAATCAGAGTGCCTGAACTCCTTTTACATGTCTGTACACACAGATAATCATAATGCCTGAACTCCTTTTACATGTCTGTACACACAGATAATCATAGTGCCTGAACTCCTTTTACATGTCTGTACACACAGATAATCAGTGCCTGAACTTTTACATGTCTGTACACACAGATAATCATAGTGCCTGAACTCCTTTTACATGTCTGTACACACAGATAATCAGTGCCTGAACTCCTTTTACATGTCTGTACACACAGACAATCATAGTGCCTGAACTCCTTTTATATGTCTGTACACACAGATAATCATAGTGCCTGAATTCCTTTTACATGTCTGTACACACAGACAATCATAGTGCCTGAACTCCTTTTACATGTCTGTACACACAGATAATCATAGTGCCTGAATTCCTTTTACATGTCTGTACACACAGATAATCAGAGTGCCTGAACTCCTTTTACATGTCTGTACACACAGATAATCATAGTGCCTGAACTCCTTTTACATGTCTGTACACACAGATAATCATAATGCCTGAACTCCTTTTACATGTCTGTACACACAGATAATCATAGTGCCTGAACTCCTTTTACATGTCTGTACACACAGATAATCATAGTGCCTGAACTCCTTTTACATGTCTGTACACACAGACAATCATAGTGCCTGAACTCCTTTTACATGTCTGTACACACAGATAATCATAATGCCTGAACTCCTTTTACATGTCTGTACACACAGATAATCATAATGCCTGAACTCCTTTTACATTCTGTACACACAGATAACCATAGTGCCTGAACTCCTTTTACATTCTGTACACACAGATAATCAGAGTACCTGAACTTTTACATGTCTGTACACACAGATAATCATAGTGCCTGAACTCCTTTTACATGTCCAGATAATCATAGTGCTTGAACTCCTTTTCCATGTCTGTATACACAGATAATCATAGTGCCTGAACTCCTTTTACATGTCTGTACACACAGATAATCAGAGTGCCTGAACATTTACATGTCTGTACACACAGATATAGTGCCTGAATTCCTTTTACATGTCTGTACACACAGATAATCAGAGTGCCTGAACTTTTACATGTCTGTACACATAGATAATCATAGTGCCTGAACTCCTTTTACATGTCTGTACACACAGATAATCAGAGTACCTGAACTTTTACATGTCTGTACACACAGATAATCAGAGTACCTGAACTCCTTTTACATGTTTGTACACACAGATAATCATAGTGCCTGAACTCCTTTTACATGTCTGTACACACAGATAATCAGAGTACCTGAACTTTTACATGTCTGTACACACAGATAATCAGAGTACCTGAACTCCTTTTACATGTTTGTACACACAGATAATCATAGTGCCTCAACTCTTTTTACATGTCTGTACACACAGATAATCAGAGTACCTGAACTCTTTTTACATGTCTGTACACACAGATAATCAGAGTACCTGAACTCCTTTTACATGTCTGTACACACAGATAATCAGAATACCTGAACTCCTTTTACATGTCTGTACACACAGATAATCAGAGTACCTGAACTTTTACATGTCTGTACACAGAGATAATCAAAGTGCCTGAACTCCTTTTACATGTCTGTACACACAGATAATCAGAGTGCCTGAATTCCTTTTACATGTCTGTACACACAGATAATCATAGTGCCTCAACTCTTTTTACATGTCTGTACACACAGATAATCAGAGTACCTGAACTCCTTTTACATGTCTGTACACACAGATAATCAGAGTACCTGAACTCCTTTTACATGTCTGTACACACAGATAATCATAGTGCCTGAACTCCTTTTACATGTCTGTACACACAGATAATCATAATGCCTGAACTCCTTTTACATGTCTGTACACACAGATAATCATAGTGCCTGAACTTTTACATGTCTGTACACAGAGATAATCAAAGTGCCTGAACTCCTTTTACATGTCTGTACACACAGATAATCATAATGCCTGAACTCTTTTTACATGTCTGTACACACAGATAATCAGAGTACCTGAACTCCTTTTACATGTCTGTACACACAGATAATCAGTGCCTCAACTCTTTTTATATGTCTGTACACACAGATAATCAGAGTACCTGAACTTTTACATGTCTGTACACACAGATAATCATAGTGCCTCAATTCTTTTTACATGTCTGTACACACAGATAATCAGAGTACCTGAACTCTTTTTACATGTCTGTACACACAGATAATAAGAGTACCTGAACTTTTACATGTCTGTACACACAGATAATCAGTGCCTCAACTCTTTTTACATGTCTGTACAACACAGATAATCAGAGTACCTGAACTTTTACATGTCTGTACACACAGATAATCATAGTGCCTCAACTCTTTTTACATGTCTGTACACACAGATAATCAGAGTACCTGAACTCTTTTTAATGTCTGTACACACAGATAATCAGAGTACCTGAACTCCTTTTACATGTCTGTACACACAGATAATCAGAGTACCTGAACTCTTTTTACATGTCTGTACACACAGATAATCAGAGTACCTGAACTCTTTTTACATGTCTGTACACACAGATAATCAGAGTACCTGAACTTTTACATGTCTGTACACACAGATAATCAGAGTACCTGAACTTTTACATGTCTGTACACACAGATAATCAGTGCCTCAACTCTTTTTACATGTCTGTACACAGATAATCAGAGTACCTGAACTTTTACATGTCTGTACACACAGATAATCAGAGTACCTGAACTTTTACATGTCTGTACACACAGATAATCAAAGAAATACACAAATGAAAGATACCGTAAGCCATGTTAATATTCTGCGTTTATGGAAACAGTGGTGGAACCTCTTCAAAAAAGATCCGAGGAAGAGAAACTCTCACCATCGCCACATGGAATGTTAGAACACTTGCACAGCCAGGCAAATTGCACGAACTTACGCATGAGCTGGAAAGATATTCCTGGCATGTAGTTGGACTGAGCGAAGTCAGGTAAAAAGATCATGGAGAACACCAAACTGAGGAAGGACATGTATTGTACTACAGTGGAGACTTGAAAAAACACATCCATGGCGTAGGATTTCTTGTCAATAAGAACGTCAAGAACTCAATACTCGGGTGCCGCCCAATATCCAACAGGCTCATTTCCATCCGCCTCCGAGCAGCACCATTCAACATCACAGCGATACAAACCTATGCACCGACAACAGACTATGATGATGAGGATGTGGAGGAATTCTAACTTCAAGAAATCATTGACGAGGTTGACAAAAAAGACATCCTTATCATTCAGGGAGACTGGAATGCTAAGGTGGGCGCTGATGCATTAAAAGACTGGAAGAACCATTGTGGGCCCTCCTGTAATGCAATTTCCAACGAGCAAGGACTGCGCCTACTTGAGTTCGCCGGATACAACAACATGACACTGGCTAACACCCTTGGTGAACACAAGGCGTCACGATGCTGGACTTGGCATGCACCAAATGGGACCAACCACCAGATCGACTACATCTTGGTCCCAATCCGTTTTAGATCTGGAATCTGCAGAGCCAAGACGGAACATTTCCAGGTGTAGATGTGGGTAGTGACCATGACCTGGTGATAATGAACTTCAAGGTCAGGCTGAAGAAGATCAAGAAGCCCAAGAACACCAGACTGAAGTTCAACTTGGACAGACTCAAGGACCCCTCCATTGCAGAGTCCTTCCAAGCAACAATAGGCAGAAAGTTTGCAGCATTGAGCACACAAGAAGAAACTGCGGAGGAAATGACCACCAAGTTTAACACAGTGATGACAGAGACTGCAAATGACCTCTTAGGAAAACAACGCCGGAAAACCCAACCCTGGATTACAGACGAAATCCTTGAAATGTGTGACAAAAGAAGAGAAATCAAGAAAGTCAAAAATACAACAGACGGAGCCCTAGCCTACAGAAACATCAACAAAGAAATCAGAAAAGGCATGAGGGAGGCCAAAGAAGGATGGATACAAAATAAATGCACAGAAATAGAAGACAGCCTAAGCAAGAACAACAGCATAAAGGCGTACAAAGTGGTGAAAGAACTCACCACACAGAGACAGGCAAGGATCAGTACCATTCAAGACAAACAAGGAAAGTGCCTGACAGAAGATAAAGAAATCATCCATAGATGGACAGAATACTGCTCTGAACTCTACAACCACCAGACACAGGGTGACTCAACTGTCCTTACATGCCAGGAATCAACAAATGACGATGACCACGCTATTCTACGCGAAGAAGTCGAAACAGCAATACGATCGCTGAAAGATGGCAAAGCTGCTGGAGTGGACAACATCCCAGCAGAACTGATCAAGCATGGAGGGGAGGCAGTGACTGACATCCTCTGAAAAATCTGCAACAAAATCTTGCAGATGGGAGAATGGCCGACACCTTGGACCCAGTCACTAATCATCACACTTTCCAAGAAAGGCAATTTACAACTATGCCAGAATTACAGAACGATCAGCCTTATCAGCCATGCTAGCAAAGTGATGCTGAAAGTCATTTTGAACAGACTGAAACCACAGGCAGAGGAGATCATTGCCGAAGAACAAGCGGGATTTCGCAGTGGTAGAAGCACAACAGAACAAATATTCAATCTCAGAGTCCTATGCGAAAAATATAGCCAACACCAACAGGACATCTACCACGTTTTTATCGACTTCAAAAAGGCATTTGACAGAGTATGGCATGAAGCACTGTGGGCCACCATGAGGAAGTACAACATGGAAAGGAAGCTTATTGACACCATCACACAGCTATACGCAAAAGCGAGCAGCGCAGTTCTTGTTGAGGGCACAGTGGGGGACTGGTTTCACACATCAGTTGGAGTTCGCCAGGGCTGTCTCCTCTCTCCAATCTTGTTCAACATCTTCCTTGAGCGCATTATGACGGATGTCCTTGAAAACCATCACGGCTCAGTCAGTATTGGAGGAAGGACAATCACCAACTTGAGATTTGCCGACGACATCGATGGGTTGGCTGGAAATGAAGACGAACTTGCCAACCTGGTGAAACACCTGGACGAGACATCATCCAGATATGGCATGGAGATCAGTGCCGAAAAGACAAAGTTGATGACAAACAGCACAAAACCAATAGAAAAGAAGATTACAGTCAGCGGGAGTGAGCTGGAAACCGTGGCTCAGTTCAGATATCTCGGAGCCATTATCAGTGAATAGGGATCGAAAACCGAAGTTCTTGCAAGAGCAGCACAGACAACAGCAGCACTAGCCAAGCTGAAGCCCATCTGGAGGGACAAAAACATCGCCCTCACTTCCAAACTGAAGCTAATGCACGCATTGGTCCTGTCAATCTTTCTCTACGCGTGCGAGTCATGGACACTAACAGCAGAACTGCAAAAGAAGATCCTGGCAGTAGAAATGAGATGCTTTAGAAGAGTGCTTGGCATCTCATACAAAGACCACATTACCAATGAGGAAGTGCGAAGAACAATTTCACAGCATGTCAAAAACTATGAAAACTTTCTGACAACAGTAAGAAAAAGGAAACTTCGGTGGTATGGTCACGTGACAAGAACTAACGGACTATCAAAAACAATACTCCAAGGAACAGTTCAGGGAGGAAGAAAAAGAGGCAGACAGAGAAAAAGGTGGATGGACAATATTGACGAATGGACAGGAAAAAGCTTTGCCACGACCCAGACCCTTGCTCATGACAGACAGAGGTGGAGACAGACGGTGCGACGTTCATCCATGTGGAGCCCCCACGACCCTGGATAGGGTTAAGGGACAGGAAAGAAGGAAGGAAGGAAGGAAGGAAACAGTAGAACAACCAGCATACATATCGTGAAAAAGGTGTATGATTTGCTTTACATGTTATCACAAAAGAAACTGATACATTTACAGATATGATAGGAAAAGGTAAAGTTAACCCTGAGGATGTTGGGGTGTGATGTGATAGAGACCTGAACTTTTCTCTGGGCGGGCATTATGAGGGTGGTGCCCATCTCCTTACTCCATTAGCTCACTCGGTTAGAGTGCCATGCTGTTTACACAGTCATACGTTCAACCTCAAGCAAGCTTTTTGTTTTCACACAGGCTGCTTGGGTCTTTTGATAGAGCCATGGACTCAATATCTGGTATCCTGAGTTCAATCCTAGACTGCAACACTGAAAACTGGCCTGTCCACTGCCCATCTGAATGTTTCCGTCATTCTGGTGGTGTCAGCTTAATATTTCATTGATGCTTCCCCTTGTTTCCATATTTTAAGACCCTGCCAGCATACAGGCTTTCATGCAGAACCAGCGAGTCAGCCAGATGGCTGCTGACAGATTTGGATGGAGTGTGTATGGAACTGTCCGAGTGCGATGAATCTGTCTTGAATAAATGACAAACTACTCACTCTTGCTGTTTCACCTTTCCTAACTAAAAAAAGGATCAAACGAAGGTTGCTCACACTGAAGTGTAAGGGTCGAACTTGAGTCATCATATTAGGTGGGAGCTCTCATCTATGCCAACCAGGTCTTACAGAAAAACAAAAAGACAGACGGACAAGTAAGCAGACTACCGAACACCATGCACGTACCTGTGCACACAAACAGGCCAGAAGAATATCAGAATGTACACTCACATTCAAACACACATCTCTCTACCTACCCCTTACCCATTCCGAAACATACACATACATGTGCATGCATGCATGCAACACACATACACACACACCAAAACATCCATCAATCACCACCATTACCCCACTAACACAGCAACAAAACAAACTACCTTCACCCTCCTTCAACGGTTTTTCTTCATCTGTTTTCTCTGTCTCTCCTTCCTTCTCTTTATCTGTCTCTGGCTTCTCCTCTGCTCCAGCCTGTCCCTCTGTTGCTGCTTGCTCTCCAGCGCCACCTATAATCTCCCCCTGGCTCGTAGGACGACTGGCGGCTTCAATTTCAGCTGCTTTTTCGGCATCAGCCATGCTGGCAGCTCGTTCTGTCTCTTCATTTTCCTGCTGTATATGGATGTACAGTAATGATGTTGATGATGATGATGATATAATAATCATAATTATGATAATAACAATAGACAATTGAAGTTTGGTTTCCTAAGTCTCAAAGGACTATGGTGATGCATTGCTAGATAATTAATGTTTCTAAGGCACATATCTGGACATTTTTCTGTGGGGATGCGAGGCATTCTTTCAATATAAACAGTCCTCTCACCTCCTGCTAAAAATTTCCTCTTCTCTTGTTTCTGCCTTGCTCTTCTGCTTTCTGTTCTTTTCCTGTCATTTTCTGCCTTGCCAGTTCATTCACCTGTATATGCTCTTAACAGCCTTACATACTTGCTATTAGAATTGATACCTGGGTACATATACAAAGTGCCTTTTGGGCTCTAAGGAAATGTGATGTGCATAAACAATTCTATTAGGGTACATGTATCAACTACATTTTTGGCTCTAAGGAAATGTGATGTGCATAAACAATTCTATTAGGGTACATGTATCAACTACATTTTTGGCTCTAAGGAAATGTGATGTGCATAAACAATTCTATTAGGGTACATGTATCAACTACATTGTTGGCTCTAAGGAAATGTGATGTGCATAAACAATTCTATTAGGGTACATGTATCAACTACATTTTTGGCTCTAAGGAAATGTGATGCGCATAAACACATTTCAGGAACTTAGGCCTGTTTTTATGTATGTTTTAGTGTACTAACTTTTATATTTATTTTTCAAAACCCTTGGTGAAAATTGAGCAGAATGTTCAACACTAATGGCATACCCTGAGGTTATGTGTGTGAATGGACCGAAATGTGTATTGAATTTTCTTTTCTAGATGTTTTTTTTTTTCTGGGTCAGGTGTTGTGTGTGTTCGAGATGGTTATAGCCCTAATATGGCTCTGCACTGTGATAATGATAACAATAAAAAGCCAGGACAAAGTGATATGGACCTGTGTCCATGCAGTAGGCTCCCTTCTCTGTGACACCAGTTAGGCCAAGGGAGAGGCTAAAGCCAGCACAGTTTAAACCCAATGGAGATATAAAAGCACATCCCCACAGTACAGATGTTGTTGTTGGTGGTGGTGTTGTTATTGTTTTTTTCCTTTAGTTTTAAGATAATTACGCATACATTTTTGTTTTCCCATGAAACTGGATTTTTTTCAAGACAATCTGCCTGGGGCAACTGTTTTGTTGCTAAGGAGTCTTTAACGCATATTAACTGCATGCTGCACAAACAGCCTTAGTTTATCATCTCATTACAAAGACTAGCACCCAGACCTCCACTCAAGGTCCAGTGGGGAGAGAAGATAAATTCCTGTATAAGCACTAGGCCACACACTCCACTCAAGGTGATTTTTACCATTTCCCTTGTCAACACACACACAGACTGCCAGTGCCTGAATCCCTTCTTGCATATACACATGGGGAACACAAAACACCTTGTCAACACACACACAGACTGCCAGTGCCTGAATCCCTTCTTGCATATACACATGGGGAACACAAAACACCCTGTCAACACACACACAGACTGCCAGTGCCTGAATCCCTTCTTGCATATACACATGGGGAACACAAAACACCTTGTCAACACACACACAGACTGCCAGTGCCTGAATCCCTTCTTGCATATACACATGGGGAACACAAAACACCTTGTCAACACACACACAGACTGCCAGTGCCTGAATCCCTTCTTGCATATACACATGGGGAACACAAAACACCCTTGTCAACACACACACAGACTGCCAGTGTCTGAATCCCTTCTTGCATATACACATGGGGAACACAAAACACCTTGTCAACACACACAGACTGCCAGTGTCCTGAATCCCTTCTTGCATATACACATGGGGAACACAAAACACCCTGTAAACACACACACAGACTGCCAGTGCCTGAATCCCTTCTTGCATATACACATGGGGAACACAAAACATCCTGTCAACAACACACAGACTGCCAGTGCTCTGAATCCCTTCTTGCATATTAACCCCATGGGTGAATTCACAAAACAACACCTGTCAACACACACAGACTGCCAGTGCCTGAATCCCTTCTTGCATATACACATGGGGAACACAAAACACCTTGTCAACACACACACACAGACTGCCAGTGCCTGAATCCCTTCTTGCATATACATATGGGGAACACAAAACACCCTGTCAACACACACACACAGACTGCCAGTGTCTGAATCCCTTCTTGCATATACACATGGGGAACACAAAACACCCTGTCAACACACACACAGACTGCCAGTGTCTGAATCCCTTCTTGCATATACACATGGGGAACACAAAACACCTTGTCAACACACACAGACTGCCAGTGCCTGTATCCCTTCTTGCATATACACATGGGGAACACAAAACACCCTGTCAACACACACAGAGACTGCCAGTGCCTGAATCCCTTCTTGCATATACACATGGGGAACACAAAACACCCTGTCAACACACACAGTCTCCCAGTGCCTGAATCCCTTCTTGCATATACACATGGGGAACACAAAACACCTTGTCAACACACACAGACTGCCAGTGCCTGTATCCCTTCTTGCATATACACATGGGGAACACAAAACACCCTGTCAACACACACAGAGACTGCCAGTGCCTGAATCCCTTCTTGCATATACACATGGGGAACACAAAACACCCTGTCAACACACACAGTCTCCCAGTGCCTGAATCCCTTCTTGCATATACACATGGGGAACACAAAACACCTTGTCAACACACACAGTCTGCCAGTGCCTGAATCCCTTCTTGCATATACACATGGGGAACACAAAACACCTTGTCAACACACACAGACTGCCAGTGCCTGAATCCCTTCTTGCATATACACATGGGGAACACAAAACACCCTGTCAACACACACACAGACTGCCAGTGTCTGAATCCCTTCTTGCATATACACATGGGGAACACAAAACACCCTGTCAACACACACACAGTCTCCCAGTGCCTGAATCCCTTCTTGCATATACACATGGGGAACACAAAACACCTTGTCAACACACACACAGACTGCCAGTGCCTGAATCCCTTCTTGCATATACACATGGGGAACACAAAACACCCTGTCAACACACACAGAGACTGCCAGTGCCTGAATCCCTTCTTGCATATACACATGGGGAACACAAAACACCTTGTCAACACACACAGAGACTGCCAGTGCCTGAATCCCTTCTTGCATATACACATGGGGAACACAAAACACCTTGTCAACACACACAGAGACTGCCAGTGCCTGAATCCCTTCTTGCATATACACATGGGGAACACAAAACACCTTGTCAACACACACACAGACTGCCAGTGTCTGAATCCCTTCTTGCATATACACATGGCGAACACAAAACACCTTGTCAACACACACACAGACTGCCAGTGCCTGAATCCCTTCTTGCATATACACATGGGGAACACAAAACACCTTGTCAACACACACACAGACTGCCAGTGTCTGAATCCCTTCTTGCATATACACATGGCGAACACAAAACACCTTGTCAACACACACACAGACTGCCAGTGCCTGAATCCCTTCTTGCATATACACATGGGGAACACAAAACACCTTGTCAACACACACACAGACTGCCAGTGTCTGAATCCCTTCTTGCATATACACATGGCGAACACAAAACACCTTGTCAACACACACACAGACTGCCAGTGCCTGAATCCCTTCTTGCATATACACATGGCGAACACAAAACACCTTGTCAACACACACACAGACTGCCAGTGTCTGAATCCCTTCTTGCATATACACATGGGGAACACAAAACACCCTGTAAGCCATGACAGTGTTTGCTGGCTTATGGAAACATCAGTTTCAGTTTCTCAAGATGACATCTCCGTGCTGTAAACGAATTCCATATGCACTAATGTCACAGGTGCCATGTGTATGGTGATCATGGCACAAGCCTTAAGCCTGCGCATAAACCCATGAGCTGGCCAGGTCCTGAGGCCCTACCCAGACTGTTTTACGTAGTCTATATTTTATACTGGTATTTTATCAGCTTTCCACTGGAATAATCTTGTTTACATATAAATGACATTTGTATCTGTGTATCTTACCTTCAAAAAAAAGGAACATATATATAAAATTATATATATGTAAAGTAAATAAATAAATAATTAATTAATTAAAGGTCTGAATCACAACACAACCAGCTAGTCTGTATAAACTCAACTCACATGACAGACCCCCCCCCCCCCCCCCCACTCAGTCAATGCCCAAATGCTCAGCTGTTTATCAACTAGGTGAAGACAATATTTTCTAAATCATAGATAGGTAAGTAAGTAAGTAAGTAAGTAAGTAGGTAAGTAGGTAGGTAAGTAAGTATATAAGTGAGTAAGTAAGCAAGCAAGTATGTAAGTGAGTGAGTGAGTGAGTGAGTGAGTGAATAAGAAGTAGGTGAATAAATAAATACAAAATAAAGGATGGAAACATGAAAACATCAAGTGTGCACATCTCTAAAGATAAAGTGCCATAGTAGCAGAGTAAATTTTAAATACCAGGCAGTTCACATAAAAGACTGCTCGTGTATTCAAATGTAGGTGGGATATGCAGCCCCTTCAATACATATTTATCAGTTTCTTAAAGTTCAGCTTCTGTAACAAGTGGAATATACTCAAAACCACACTTCTGTTGTATTGTGGTGGTATTTTCTTCACTGCTGGGGCCAAACCTTTACATATCACTGCACAATATACTGAAAATTAGACGCAACAATAGAAAATAACTTCTGTTGCTAAGTTTGTACAGAAAGTCAATTCCTTGCATTTTTGGCAATTTTTATTTCAGACAGTGAAATCACAGATGGTCTAGAATAACAATCAGTATGACCTTGAAATGGCTTCACATGAAATAAAACTTAATATGCATTGAGGCCAACAGCAGACTGTTACAACATGAAAACAGATTTCACAAGTTGTCAGAAATTCCTAGATCCTGTGAAAGTGCTGTTTGTAAACACATCTTCCGCAAAAAGTACTATTTCAGGCACTTTTTTGGTCCATGTGACCTTGGCCTTCATGCCTTACTTTTTAAACTTTATCTTTCGTGAATCCACAATGATCCACACCTATGACCAAACCATGGGAGAGAACTCCTTACAAGGAGCTGAGAAAAATCATGTCCACACATTTCTGCCGCAGACAGACAGACACACAGCCTCTCTACGGTCAATATGAAATAATCTCCCTTTTTAAAAACAATGCAATAAAAAAAGAAAAGAAAGGAACAAAACAGAATTGTTGTTATTGTTATTGTTGTTTAAAGCCCAGCCGACTGCGTAGAGCATATCAGGGCTGTAACCAGCTCAAAACACACACAATACTTTAACAGGAAGAAAAGGAAAAGAAAATTAAGTACACATATCAATGCATTCACACACATAATCTAAGAAGATACCCTGGCATTGACCATTCCGTCCAATTTATCACACATGGGATTTAAAAAACATACCTGAACACAAATTTAAACATAACTAAGGACACTAAAACATATAAAAACAGGCTATATAAAGAACAAAGTAAATAAGAAATAACAGTGATCATGAAGAGTACAATTAAACACATGATAGAAAATGAAACAAAAGAAAATAGAATAATACAAAATAAAACTGAATACCTCGTTTGTTTCCAAAGCTTCATTTTCACCCTGGATGATTGATGTGAAGTCGACCTCATACACGGAGCTGGCACCAGACGCTGTCTTCAGGAAATTGATGGACCAATCAATGACTCGACCTGATAACACCAAAGGTTAAAGTAAAACATCATCACTCTTGTAAGGAAGCTGGGGACTCTTTCAGCATAAACAGTGGACTCTTTCAGCATAAACAGTGGACTCTTTCAGTATAAACAGTGGACTCTTTCAGCATAAACAGTCTCTCCACCTTCTGGAAATTATATGCAAGGAATGTTCTCTGTTCTATCACTCTTTTTTTCTGTCACATTCTTCCACTCAAACACACATCCCTAGAACACATATCTCCCACACCATACTAACCTTTGAGAACGTCGACAGAGTCAATGACAAGGGGAATGCCTCTCTCCCTCAGACAGTTGGGCCAATGGACGGTCAGCATGACACGACGGAAGTTGTGGTGGTAGGGACCCAGGTAGGTGGCAAACCCGGCTGCCATTGCACAGCCGCCAGAAACTGCTACCAGGCGCCGCTTGTATGAGTCAAAGATCTGCTGGCTCCTCTGTCTCTCTCCTCGCAGAATCTGTCCACACAAGATTATGATGTCATTCTAGTCAGTTAAGCCCTTTTCTCACACTGGATGAAGCAGCAGGGAAGTTTCAGTCTTTTTCTCCTAGTTTTTGAATTTGGTGTTTGTTTGTGATCTTACGCTTGACAAAGGCCAGTTGGTCGAAAATTTGCACCTGTCTTGTCTGGTTGTATTAAAATATGCATTCTGATTCTTCTTTTTGTGTATGTTTCTTCTGATTCCTGTTTGCTTGAACACAGGCAATCACACTTGTTTTGGATTAAGAATAATTTTGTTTGTATGAGATTTGTTGATGTTTCTGTTTGTCTTTTTATCTGATTAATAAACTGTTCCTTTTGAAAACCTGGCTCATAGAATCTCTCCTTCATTCACACATATAACCATGTAGAGATTTGCATTATAACATCGTGTAAGCCATGTCGTTGTTTGGTGACTGGTGAAAACAGGAAAATAGCACATCCCTTGAAGACATAAGTATGCAGACTGTGCAGCACATAATTCCTGCACAGTATGGCTCAAACAATGTGCACACATGCATCCCAGACAACACTGCTCTGAACAAAAAATAATATACACACACATACAAACCAAGCAAGGTCAATGAAATCAGCTACCTTCATTCTCTCAAAAATAAAAAACAAATACATAAATAAAAACAAATGAGTAAATAAATGAGTATTCGGATATATAAACACAAAAAACATAAATACACAAGATAACTGAAACAGATAAAAAGTTTTATAAACACAAAAGACAATAACTAATGAAACAACTTTTATGTTCATATTAAAGAATAAATAATAAAATGGACAGAAATAGAATATCAAATTAATGAATTAATCAATCAAATCAGCCATCAAAGAATATCTGACCCTTCTTAGTTGTGCTGCTGTGTCAAGAGTCTTCCTCATGTTGATGGTTTTGTCTTCCTGTTCATTTTTGTCAATGGTCGCCTCCTCGAAACCTCGTGCCAAGTCCGCAAGTCGTACCTCCAACGTCTAAAGAACAAGAAAACATCTAACAATACTCATACCAAAAAATCGGTTTATGTAATGCAAATGGTCTATGTCAAAAACATGCTCAAATGCATTTTACATTAAGAAAACTTTTGCGAGTAGTTGTTTCTCGACAGATTTATGGCGTCATCACACTTTAAACATGTCAAAAGAGACAATAAAACATGAAATGAAAATAAGTATTGGGAAAAAAAAAAGTGACAGCATGATAGTCAGGTGGGTAACATGTTGAACATCCAATCAGACAATGTGGGTAAAACCCTGCCCTTGTACCTCCTGCATGATGGGTAATAGGCAGAGATTTTCCTAATCTCCCAGCTCAACAAGCGTACAAGCCTGCTTGTACCCAACTCCATTTGTGTGCATATGTATGATGAACATCAAATGTTCATGTTAAAGGTGCTGTTAGTCATGTCAGTTCTGGTTGCTTATGGAAACATGACACAATCAACAAGCATGACATGAAACGTCATTTTTATGTAGATGACTCACAACTTAAGAATAGCACCACCCCTGAAAACATCATTTGCCTATTCTCAGAAGCATACAGCTGCTATGTTGATATTCACAACTGAATGGTACAAAACAAACTACAGTTAAATGGTGATAAAACTGAAGCCATGTTCATAGGCACCAAAAACAAACTTGCCTGTATTACACTGAATATCATCCAGCTAGGTGACAATACCATTCTTCTCTCTGATTCTAACAAGAACCTGAGTGTGACCTTGGACAACACTCTTCCCATGCAGAAGTTTCTAACACAGACCTGCCAATCATGCTACTATCAGATTTAACGCGTTGGTTACATTCGAAGATATTTTTCAACTGAGGCTGCATCTAAGTTTGTGACATCTCTTATTTTGTCTCATCTAGATTGCTGTAACCCTCTCCTTTCTGGACTACCAGCTGCTTCTCTCCTCTGTCTGCAACACATACAAAACTCAGCTGTTCGTCTTGTCCTCAGAAAGACACAGTCTGATCATGTCACTTCTCTCCTCAGATCTTTGCACTGGTTGCCTGTTATGAACAGAACTGAATATAAGCTGGATACCTTGTGTTACAAATCTATTCACCAGTCTGCCCCATCATACCTTTGTGACAATATCAATATTTATACGCCAACTTGCATCCTACACTCAGCTTCAGATACTCTTTATCTTCAGGTTCCTAGATTTAAACAATCAACTGTCAGCCAGCATTCTTCTCCTGTTTCGGGACCATCTGCTGGGTATAAACTTGCATTCTCCCTTCACCTATCATCTACCCTTTCTGCTTTTAAATCCAATCTAAAACCCACCTTTTTTTCCTGAAAATGAATTCTGCAACTGCCTCTTTCCATCACTTTGTGTAGATTTTTCGCATGTTATAAGGTGCTCTGTGTTGACCACATGAGTATGTCTGGTGCGTAGGTACACTTTGATTTGAACCATCAAGATTTGGTGCCTCATAAATACTGTAATTATTGTTATTATTATTATTATTATATTATTATTATTGTCGTTGTTGTTGTTATTATTATTATTATCAACAAGATGACTGTGGTCACTGTACCTTGCGTTTGGTTTCCAGCGTGTTCATTTTGTGCTGTGCGTTGTCCACGGCCTGTGTTGTCTCCTCCACCTTCTGATGTAGGGGTTTGACCTTGCTTAGCATCATGCGGTGGTACCTGTTGGACGTTTCAATACCTGCATCATCTATTTGTCTGTATGAAAGAGAGAGAGAGACAGAGAAAGAAAGAGAGAGAGAGAGAGGGTATGTGTGTGTGTGTGTGTGTGTGTGTGTGTGTGTGTGTGTGTGTGTGTGTGCGTGCGTGCGTGCGTGCGTGCGTGCGTGCGTGTGTGTGTGTGTGTGTGCGTGCGCGCGCGCTCACATATGTGTGTCTCAGTGCAGAGATTTGATCTTGCCAAACATCATCATAAATAATTTATTTTCAGGATTGCTACGCATCACATAGTAGCACACACACACAAAACAAAACTTCAACTAAAAGCATGTATGTAAAAATCTAAACCAGTCCAATAATGCTACTGCTAGTAACAAAAGTGGTACTAACAGGACCCCCGTTTGTTCTCCCTTACTCCATAAACAGTCACAGGGATGCCGCAACAAAGAAATGTCACATTGCACTAAAGAACTGTTCATCAGACTCCTTCAGCTTTATCGGTTGTGTGCCAAAGCCGGGTCTCTACAAATGGTTCCTCTGTCCATTTCACAATGTTGTCAGTCCATTGTTATTTCTGTCTTATAATAATAATAATAATAATTACAATATTTATATAGCGCAAAATCTTGATAAAATCAAATCTAAGCGCTGAAACAGACACACACGCACGCACGCACGCACGCGCACACACACACACGCACACACACACACACACACACACACACACACACACACACACACACACACACACACACACGCATGGCTATAAATGGGGAGAAAGAATAAAAGCAATAAAAGCAAGAATAAAAGCAATGGAAAATTATAGAGAGCATATCATACACAATTATATATTATAACAATGTGATTCCCCTCCGAGCGGAGACAGGCTGCAGAAGGGGGTTGAGTGAGGTTAGGATTTTATGCAGAGGAGAAAAGGTGAGTTTTGAGAGCGGACTTGAAGGAGACAAAAGTAGGTTGCTGACGGACTGAGAGAGGAAGTTTGTTCCAGGAGAGTGGACCAGAAACAGAGAAGGCTTGTGGACCATAAGTATTGAGCTTAGTGCGTGGAAAGCGAAAAGTCAGAGGATCGGAGGTAGAGCGGAGGGTACGTGAGGGAACATAGATCTCAAGTAGGCTTGACAGGTAATCGGGGGCTGCGTTATTGAGGCTTTTGTAGCACATGGTGTCTAGTTTGTACTGTATGCGCTTTGATACAGGGAGCCAGTGAAGTTGTGCCAAGAGAGGAGATATGTGGTCAGCTTTTTTCTTTTTGAGTACAAGGCGTACAGCATTGTTTTGAATGCGCTGTAGGATGTGAATGGTGGAGGCAGGAAGACCAGACAGGAGTGAATTGCAATAGTCAATGCGAGACATTATGAAGGAGAGAACGAGTTTTGCAGTTGTTTCGACAGAGAGATACTTCCTGATCAGGCTTATACGATGGAGGTGATAGTAGCAAGATCTGGCAGTTTGAGAAACAAAGTTGTTCATGGAGAGGGTAGAGTCAATGCAGACACCAAGGTTTTTAGCTGAATCAGAAATTGGGACTGATGTGTTACATAATGGGAGAGAAAGAGGAGGCATGCTGAGAAAGTTTCTGACGGGTGCCAATGAGGATAGCTTCTGTCTTGTCATCATTAAGCTGAAGTTTATCGTGTGTCAACCAGTTCTTAATGTCCGAGTAACACTTTCCATTTAATGTCCGAGTAACTCTTTCCATTATCTCTCTCCTTTAACAGTTCCCTGAGCACTGATTCACCAAGGTCATTGGATCTTGTTACATGGCCATACCAGCATAGTTTTCTTTTCTTGATTGATGTCAGTTATATCAGTGGTGATGGTAGTGTTGTGGCTGGCCATTAACTCGGTGTAGCTGTAGTAACATTATTACTGCCATTATCACTGTCATCAACAGGCAGTAAATTGTGCTGCATTAACAAATGTATGTTTTTATTAACCTTTTATTCCCTAACCAAATATGTCGACTTTCTGCAGTAAACAGGTGGATAGGATGCAGGAATGAAAGAATTAAGAGACTACGGGTAACAGACCTGACGACACCTCTGACCCAGCGACACAAAGAACCACAGGCAGAATTGCCCGTCTTGCGTTCCATGGCTTCAGGTTCAAAGTTTGGCTTTTTCAGGTACGGCTCTACCAACACCAATGTTGATTCTGGCATCTGCGTGTCATCAAAGGTCATCAGCTCTTCATCAATGAACCTGGAACACAGAATGAATGAATACACGAGTTTGGAGTTTGTTCAAGAGGGATTCATTGCACTCGGACAATTCCACATGTGCTCTACCCAAAGCTGCCAAGAATTAACTGACAGAGTCCCTAGGCCTGTGCAAAACCCTATGCGCTGGCAAGGTCTTGAAATTGGGGAGGGGGGGGACTTTTGAAACACTAAACTGACACCACCAGAATGATGGAAACATTAAGATGGGCAGCAAACAGGCCAGTTTTTAATGTTGCAGGCAGGGGCTAACTCAAGACATCAGATCTTGAGTCCATGACTCTATTAAAAGAATCAACCAGCCGGCGGTGAATATATGAATAAATAAATACTAACTCTCACATCGGAAAAAGAAGAAACTAAAAATTTTCAAAACTTCAGTGATAGGGGGGGGGGGGGGGGGGGATGTTTGATGACAGGGGGTTGTTTGGAATTTTCATTTAAAAATACAATCTAAATCAGAGGTACGCATCTTGTGGGTCCTGGAAAACCGCTGGTCTTAGCACTCTTGGTTTACATCTCTCACGACAGTGAAACAGCTTCTATGGAGGCTGAATAGTCCCACACAGAATAGACAATCTTTTTGATACAGGACAGACAATCGTTTTGAAAAAGGTTTTACAGTGAATAAATACATGTATTAATAAATGCATAAAAAGACAGACAAGACAAAGACTGAATGAATTTTAGGAATATGAATTAATTAACAAATCATACAGTCTCTTTCACAAAACATAACAGGACAGACAGGAGGAAGTCAGAAAGAATCAATAGTACATGAATTAATTAATCAACAGATCAATAAATTACAACAATAATTTGTGTTCATTTTCAGACAAGCTTTCCTGTACTCTTTTTCATGTTATTTTACATCTTCTTCAAAGAAGGCTAGTGCTTATCTTAAACAAATTGACTCTGTGTGTGTGTGTGTGTGTGTGTGTGTGTGTTGTGTGTGTGTGTGTGTGTGTGTGTGTGTGTGTGTGTGTGTGTGTGTGTGGTGTGTGTGTTGTGTGTGTGTGTGTGTGTGTGTGTGTGTGTGTGTGTGTGTGTGTGTGTGTGTGTGTTGTGTGTTTGCTGTGTGTTGCGTGGTGTGTGCGTGGTGTGTGTGTGTGTGTGTTTGTGTGTTTGTGTGTGTGTGAATGTGTATGTGCATATGTGTGCAAAGTGTGAAGCAGCAGATCAAATCAGAAATCATTTGAAATGATGCAGTATAATGTCAGTTTGAAGACAGCTTTTTCTTTCCTTCATGAAAATTAAGAACACACATTGAAATCGACAGTCACATCACAGCCACACAGCACACTGCACACGTTCGCACACAACGTGCACAAACACACACTTACAGAGTCACACACACACACTTACAGAGTCACACACACACACAACACACAAACATGCACGCACACGCACACACAAACACACACACACACACACACACACATACACACACACACACATACACACACACAACTACTCACCTGTCCAGGTTTGCCATCTGTCGCTTTGCACCTTTCTGCCAAGTGAGATCAGCTGACGGAGATTTCACTGAAATAAGTAAACAAAACAAAAACAAGTCAACAAACCAGTCGATCAGTCAGTCTACCTATAAGTCAATGATCAATCAATCAATATTTGATCAACTGACTGATTATTGATTGGAAACCACATGATTTACAGGCAAACCACTTACAAAATGTTTTCCTTCTACCTATACCGCAAGGTGTTACAGGGAGATAAAGGTGTCTGTCTGCGGTAAGGCTTGGGTAAGAAACATGTCACATGTGCCCAGTGTTTCTGCCATCATGTCATTCCAGCATAGCCTTGGAAATCCCTCTGGATCTGGTGCCGGAATATCTGGAGTTGTATGCACACTGGGCTGGTTGGTTGGTGGAAGGAGGGGGGGACATCTTTATCACATGTCTAAATCACTTTATCTGATATCTTTCTATTTGATGCAGGACAGGTATTACTCCTGTTTCTCTGATTGTCTCATTTCCGACCATGTCTCTCATAGTTTTATTAGCTGCTTTCCTGAGACAGTTCATCTCACAGGCTACTAATTGCCTTTTGAATGATGTTGTCAATGACCATGTCTGACACTGGTAGTGACAGCTGGGATGAAGCTAGCATTGATTAGTTTTCTTTTGGTGCCCAAGGAGATGCAAGAACTGATATGAGACTATTCCACCCAATTTATCACCAAGGGGTTTAAAAGACAAACCTAAATACAAATACAATCTATAACAGTATAGAGCATAAAAACTGGCCCAACTTATCTAAAACTGTTTCTTCAGATTATATTTTCTTAGAGCCAAAAATGCAGTTAATTCATGTAGCCAATTAACAATCTTAACACAGTATGTGAGGCTTTAAAGAACATGTACAAGTGAATGGACCAACAAGGCAGATGATGACACAAAGAAATGATAGAAAGCGAAGGAGCAAGGCAGAAACAAAGAGATGAGAGAAATGAAAAAATTTATAGCACAAAATTTCCAGATGATGGGGATACTATTTATGCTGAAAGAGCCCCCAGCATCCCCATGGGAGAAAGATGAAAGAGTGCAGAGCTGACTATGCCAAAACCAACGTACAGATCATGATGATGGATGCCATAAGGTCCTCAATGTCAATGGAAGGTTTGGACATGGCCCGAAGTTCCGCCAGTTTATCACGATCCATCACCTTGACCACCTTTTTCGTGTCTGCCACGATGGCAATGGCTTTGTACACTGCTCGTTCATGTGCCACCTGGTACTCTGGCAACAACTGCACACAGATAATTTTTGTTTATTCAGTTTTTTCAATTTCCCAGTTATGTGTTTTATTTCATTTTTATGGATACCCCACAGTCTGCACTGCCTCAGTGTCACTGTCCCCACTCTATTCATTTTGGCTGTCTTTCAAACCCACCACAACTGAGGTCATCATGACTTGGGGACAGAAAGAGTCACAGTTTCTGTTTCAGTTAAGAGGAGTTTACTGACCTATCAGCAGTTGCTCTTAGGGTCAAGACGTTTGTGAGTACGGCCCACATGCAGTCTAAACCAAGTGTGACTGCCCGCATTCATAATAATAATAATAATTACAATATTTATATAGCGCAAAATCTTGATAAAATCAAATCTAAGCGCTGAAGCAGACACACACGCAAGCACGCACGCACGCACACACACGCACGCACGCACGCACGCACACACACACACGCATGGCTATAAATGGGGAGAAAGAATAAAAGCAATAAAAGCAAGAATAAAACCAATGGAAAATTATAGGGAGCATAGCATATACAATTATATATTATAACCATGTGATTCCCTCCGAGCGGAGACAGGCTGCAGAGGGGGGGGGGGGGGGGGGTTGAGTGAGGTTAGGATTTTATGCGGAGGAGAAAAGGTGAGTTTTGAGAGCGGACTTGAAGGAGACAAAAGTAGGTTGCTGACGGACTGAGAGAGGAAGTTTGTTCCAGGAGAGTGGACCAGAAACAGAGAAGGCTCGTGGACCATAGGTATTGAGCTTAGTGCGTAGAAAGCGAAAAGTCAGAGGATCGGAGGCAGAGCGGAGGGTACGTGAGGGAAGATAGATCTCAAGTAGGCTTGACAGGTAATCGGGGGCTGCGTTATTGAGGCTTTTGTAGCACATGGTGTCTAGTTTGTACTGTATGCGCTTTGATACAGGGAGCCAGTGAAGTTGTGCCAGGAGAGGAGATATGTGGTCAGCTTTTTTCTTTTTGAGTACAAGGCGTGCAGCATTGTTTTGAATGCGCTGTAGGATGTGAATGGTGGAGGCAGGAAGACCAGACAGGAGTGAATTGCAATAGTCAATGCGAGACATTATGAAGGAGAGAACGAGTTTTGCAGTTGTTTCGACAGAGAGATACTTCCTGA
Source organism: Monoplex corrugatus (assembly GCA_030674185.1). NCBI lineage: Eukaryota > Metazoa > Mollusca > Gastropoda > Littorinimorpha > Ranellidae > Monoplex > Monoplex corrugatus. The sequence goes on from JAPXFY010000029.1 coordinate 7,360,534, forward strand.
TCAGCCTTATACGATGGAGATGATAGTAGCAGGATCTGGCAGTTTGAGTAACAAAGTTGTTCATGGAGAGGGTAGAGTCAATGCAGACACCAAGGTTTTTAGCTGAATCAGAAATTGGGACTGATGTGTTACATAATGGGAGAGAAAGAGGAGGCAGCTGAGAAAGTTTCTGACGGGTGCCAATGAGGATAGCTTCTGTTTTGTCGTCATTAAGCTGAAGTCTATTGTGTGTCATCCAGTTCTTAATGTCCGAGTAACACTCAGTGGTGCGAGTCAACAGGCGCTGTATATTATCAGGTGAGTCACTGTCTTGAAGTTGGGTGTCATCAGCATAGAAGTGGTGTTTTATAGAATGGGAGTTGATGATGGTGGACAGGGGGGAGGTGTAAAGAGTGAAAAGAACAGGGCCAAGGACAGATCCTTGTGGAACACCACAGGTCAGGTATGCAGGTTGAGAGTAAGTGCCATTGATGAGAACGGTTTGTTTTCTGTTGGATAGGTATGAAGTGAACCAAGACAGAGCAATGTCAGAGATGCCAAAAGTATGATGAAGTCTAGAAAGGAGAATACCATGATCAATGGTATCAAAGGCTGCAGACAGATCAAGGAGTGTGAGGAGAGAGACTTTGCCAGTATCAGTTGCAAGGAGGAGATTGTTGAGAATGTGTAGTAGGGCAGTTTCAGTGCTATGGCACTGGCGGTAGGCTGACTGGAAAGGATTGAGGAGATTGTTGACAGACAGGTGAGAGTTCAGCTGGTTGAGGACGACTTTTTCAAGGAGTTTTGACAAGAAAGAGAGATTAGAGATAGGCCGGTAATTTTTCAGTTCATTTGGATCTAAATTGTGTTTCTTGAGGAGAGGGTGAACAATAGCAGACTTGAAAGAATCAGGGACAGTTCCAGTTTGAAGAGAAGTGTTGATGATGTCAGTGATGAATGGGAGGAGAGTAGGGAGACAGTCGGAGTAGAGAGAACCTGGAAGAGGATCCAGTTCGCAGGTTTTGAATGACATGGATCTGATTGTGTTGAGAATTTCTTCTTGTGAGACTGGGGTAAAAGTAGTAAGAGGTGTGCCAGAGAAGGAAGGGTCAGGTGGGCATGGTTGACAGGGTGTCCTGTCAAGCCTGTCACGAAGAGTTTGTATTTTGGTGGTGAAATAGTTGGAGAATACAGATGGGAGTTCTTCATTTGTATGTTTTGTTGGGAGAGGTAAATCTTTTCGTGTGCCAAGGAGATGATTCATGGTTGTAAAGAGTTCTTTTGAAGAAGAGGCATTCAGGATTTTGGTTTGGAAATAGCTTGTTTTTGCTGATGCAATGAGGGTGGATACTTTTGTTTTAGAGGCTTGGAAAAGTTGCTTGTGTACAGTGAGTTTGGATTTGCGCCAGCGGCGCTCTGCTCTGCGGCGGGCACGTTTTGCACAGGCGATCTCATGAGTGAGCCAGGGGGTAGGGGGGCGGTCAGGTAAAAGACGGGTTGTGGCTGGAGCATGAGTGTCCAGAAGATGGTGGAGAGTAGTATAGAATTCATCGGCAAGGTTATGTGACTTTTCAGAAAGGAGACGGGAGGCATCAGATGAAAATGTGGAAAGGTCGATAGATTTGAGATTGCGTCGAGTCACTGTGCGCATGGTACGGGAAGGAGGAGAAATGTCGAGAGAACAGAGAATTGCAGAGTGGTCAGATGGAAGGGCTGAAGTTAGACGGGTAGAAAGAACTAAGCAGTTGTCAGTAGCGGAATTGTGGTGATCACGAGAAATGATCCAGTCAAGAATGTGACCTTTTTGATGGGTTGGTTCAGAAATGTGTTGAGTCATATTGTGATTGGACAGAGAGTTGATGATATGTCTTGTGTCATAACGGTGAGTGTTGTCATAGTGGACATTGATGTCACCTAGAATGATGAGATTTCCAGGTAAGAGACAGTAGTAATCAAGAAGTTGATCAAAGTCAGAGAGAAACATGGATGTGGTGAGCTTGTTGGCAGAGCTAGGTGGAGGTCGACAGACACAGGAGAAGGTGATGGGGTGAGGGGTGGATTGGAAGGATACTTCAACGTGCTCGAAAGAAGGATGGGAGAAAGGCAGAGACTGCGAGAAAGACAGGCGGGAATGGAGTGAGTCGTTGTAGAGGATGGCGATACCACCACCTCGGGATTCAAACAAATAGGAACCAGAAAAAACATGAAAAAAGAATATGAACACATATTTAATACAACCAGACAAGACAGGCGCGAATGTTCGGCCAACTGGCCTTTGTCAAGCGTACGATCACAAACAAACAAACACCACGTACAAAAATTAGGAGAAAAAGACTGACACTTCCCTGCTGTGCCTTCAAGTGTGAGAAAAGGAATAAACTGACTGTCTATCTCTTGGGCCTGTTTGACGCCAGGATATATTATGATAGTAAGCATAGAATACAGCCATGTCACGCAGTCTCAATCCTAGATGGAACTCCATAGCATCACGATTATCATCCTCATTGACACCATCATGATCGCATTAAAAAAAAACTGTGCCAGCTTCTGTGGCCATTAAGGTGGCCGGCCTAGAATGGGGCAGGAAAAAAAAGGAGAGCACAAAGATAACCTCCCCAAGTGTGATGATCCTAATAAAAAAAAATTTTATCAAGGAAAATAAAAGGGGATGGAGATAATGTCTTTATGGCAGGTGTACCTTTTTCAGGCGTTCAATCTTCTCCAGCTGGTTCCTGACCACACGGATCTGTTGTTCTGTGATGGCTGTGTCCTGACCAATCTGAGACAGGATCTTGATAGTACCCTGAGTACAACAGACAGGTTTCAACATTATCATTCACTCGTTATGACTTTAAACAAATCACACACATCTTTTACAAACCAAAATCTGGAAACAGCTCTATGCAGCTGGAATAAGCGTGTATTTTTCAGATGTATTAATTTCATGGATGCACGTATGCACACCGATTTGCCCACATTGTACAGGTGGTATGTTGCTGCACAATCTGCATGTTCTGTCCTTGCTGGACATGCACGCTGGGTGTTTTCATATTTCCTTAAAGCCAGCCACTGGCATGACTTACAGGATCTTGAACACGCATCACGCATACTGGATATTCTGTTATGTGTATACATGTGAAAGGTGTTCAGGAACTGGCAAGGTGTGTGTGTGTGTGTGTGTGTGTGTGTGTGGTGTGTGTGTGTGTGTGTGTGTGTGTGTGTGTTGTGTGTGTGTGTGTGTGTGTGTGTGTGTGTGTGTCTCTGTCTGTGTTTGTGTGTGTCTGTGTATATGTGTGTGTCTGCATGTCTGTCTGTATCTGTTGTCTGTGTGTGTGTGTGTGCGTGTGTATGTCTGTTTGTGTCTGTCTGTTTGTGTGTCTATCTGTGTGTCTGTCTGTATGAATGAATGAATAAACAAACAGGTGAATAGGGTGAAGATGTTCTGGTCCCATATGTGCAGACCACTAGAGCCTGAACCCCCTCCTGTGGTAACAGCCTTTCATTGTACACAGTATGGTGACTGTGGTAACAGCCTTTCACTGTACCTCCCCCCCCCCCCCCCTCCCATAAGCAACTTACAGCTTTGCGTTCTTCCAGTACAACCATCTCATGCTCCAGCTGTTTTTTCAGTTTAATGGCCATCTCGTTCTCATGTCGAATCTGCTCCAACGTCTTCGTCACGGCTTGCTGGATTTCCTCAATCTCCATGTGACGTTCGTTGGCCAGAGATATGAACCTGCCATGAAACAAAACGCGAGGGGTTGTCAGGAAACTGTTGGCTGTCAGATGCTTGTGTGTGTTTATGGGAGAGATAACAGGAGGCTGTGACTATTGTGTATGAGATGCAAGGGACAGACAGAGAAAGAACACAAACACAAAACTTACTGTTTGAGGCCAACAACACTGTAACAATCACACAAAAATTAGGTAATTGCAATACAGCAAAATATCAAACATACTGAAACAAATATCACAGTGTAGCTAACATCATGAAAGAATGTAATCGTGCCTTTATGAAAGTACTCAAAATGAAAAACACAGACACACACACACATACAAGTATGCACACACACATAATATACTCTATATACTCAAATGAATTATGCGACAGAACAGCAGTTCAGTTAGTCAGATCACCAACAACTTATTACCTTGGGTGTTTTTGGTTCCTGTTGGCTTGAATGCTGGCAGTCACTTTGACTTAAATTTGATATTTAAAGATTTCATTCTCAGGTCAAGTGTAAGGATGGTGTGAACTCTGTGTATGAGACACAGAGACTAACAGATAAATATACAGAAAAACAAAAAGACAAAGGATGAGAGACAGCCAATGGACACACACAGAAACAAGAGAAAACATAAAGACAAAGGCACAGACACAGCCCCTAAACATTAACACAAACTAGAGAAAAACAAAAAGACAAAGGCACAGACACAGCCCATAAACACAAACAGGAACTAGAGAAAAAAAAAAGACAAAGGCACAGACACAGTCCATAAACACAAACAGAAAGACAGTCAACAGGATAAAGTGCACGCGACAGCAACTGATCGGAAGGTTGTGGGTTCAAACCTCATCAGTCAAAACACATATGAGGGACCCTTCAGCATTGATCGGCTTCTACCTGGACTTGCATGTTTATGGGCTCTTTGGGAAAACTGGGACCACACAACTGAGTCACTTTCACTTTACAGATGTGTCACTGAGGGCGGTGCTTAAATTTTCTGACCAACACCACTGGTATCTGTATTTCTTGAACCAGGATGTTACAAGAATAGACAGCCCTATCAAGAAGTGTACATCTGAAGTGGAACTCTTGTAGCATCATCACTATCATCCCCATTCTCATATCACAGCACTATGAAACATTGTCCCAAATTATGTGGCCCATACCTGTCCTTGCCGTGACCTCAGCTTCTGTGGTCTAGGTATGTGTTGGAGAGATGGAATGAGGAATGTGGAGCTAGTGACACGGAGAGGTGCATAGGATGGGTCAACATCAAAAACAAAACAACACAAACAAAAAAAGTCACATACACATACACACACACAAAAAGACAGATTCACTGTTTTTAGCCATCACTGGTGTTTAACATCGGTTGAAGAAGGAGAATAAAGACAAGGCAGACAAATAGACAGACACTGAGACAGACCAACTGACAGACAATAAAAAGAACAACATGGACTTTCAGTTTTTCTTGCTCAAAACGCCATCAAAGTACATGAATAAATCCATACAGATAACAATAAAAATCAGATCCTCTGAGCCTGCCCATAAACATTATGCATTGGAAACAACAACAAAGGGACTCACACACAAAAAAAGAAACAAAAAAGCAAAACAAATCACAACTAAAATCACCAAGAAACAGACATCTTACTTTTCGACAAACTTTTCATAAGTGGTGTTGGTGACATGACCATACTCTCCTGTTGTCTTCTCCCCTCCGTCCTGTTGGCGTAAAACCAAATGCATGGATGCCAACATGTGGGCCACATTTTCCCTCTGTACACTTGTCATCCACCCCACTCCTGACAATACAAACATGATCATAAAAATCAAATCAAATGAATTGTTCTCCTGACAAGGCTATAAAGAAAAAAAAAAAAGAAGAAAGAAAGAAAGATACAACAACAACAAAAAAAAAGGAAACGAAAACCTACGAAATGTATTTTTCACTTCAAAGATATTAAACATGATTAATCAGGGAATGCTCTGACAAGGAAAAACTTAGGCAGTATTGAAATAACAATTAAAACTGGTCCTGAAGTATATTCTGAATTCCTTTTTTTAAATGAGAATTGAGTAGTGATGGGAGATTAGGCAGAACAGCAGAGAAAGGGAGGAGAGAAGGGGGTGGAACAAATCTCCACCAATTCTAAGATTTCATAATTTCTATCCATTAAAGCTTATATCTTGGATGTGGCATTTGTTGGATAGACATTTTCCTCCTGCCAGATTTCAGATATTCCCCTTTCACGGCCACCATATTACTTTCATATTTTCTTTATCTAGAATATAAATTTAATCTTTTTTAATCTCTCAGCAATGAAAGTTTTCTTTCTTTACCAACACTTCGTAAGTAATAAAATAAAATAAATGACAAAAGTAGTATTCAAACAGAAAATCACATCAACCTTAAGAAAAAGATAAAACAAACAAATCCTTGGGAAAATACCATAAGGATGAAATTTACATGCCCTATTGGTACAACAGTGCTTTATGCAACTGATGACTTTATTACAGTGCCACGATTTTTTCCACTCCATTAAATTGTATTCCTCATCTATTTAATAACAATACTAACAATGAGTGATAATATCAATATTGTGAAAGTAGACTGGTACTAACACAGAGACTGAAAATTTTCTGAGAGAAAACTGAAGCCCTGTGTTTTTTTAAGTACAGCCCTGAGAGGAAAGGTATGAAAAGAAGCAAAAACAAAAATGAGACAAAAGTAAAAAAGGATTTGAACCCAAACACAAAGCGAAAAAGGATCTGAACCCACAGACAAAAGCAAAAAAGGACTTAAACATACAGACAAAAGCAAAAAAGGACTTAAACACACACAAGGACAAAAACGCAAAAAAGGACTTAAACATACAGACAAAAGCAACAACAACAAAAACTGAAACCCGGAAATAAAAAAAAAAAATAAAAAAAAAGAACTTGAACCAAGATACAAAACTGAAAAGAACTAGAACCCAAACCTTTGAGATGGAAAAGTGCATGGTCCACAAGTTGTGTCTTGGACCAATGCTGGAACCAGATGAAGTTGACGTTTTTGGTGAAGGAGGGGTACTGACGACACATGTTTTGGAATCCACTGTCTGTGTTGCTCACAATCAGACACACCCGACAGTTGTTTCTCACAGTTCTGATCACATACACAACTTTGAATAAAATTTCATTGTAAAGCAATTAACAAAAAAAAAAAAAAAAAAAAAAAAAGAAAATTCAATGAAATGGACTGAAATAATATCAAATGAACAAGCAAACCTGTATGTGTGTGTTTGATGGATATATTACATGCATATGTTTGATGGTCTGTTTCCAATGGTTAAAATCACACACATACACATGTATGTATGTATGTATGTATGTACGTTTGTATGTATGTATGTATTTATGTATATATACATGTATATGATACACATAAATCATACAAAAAATAAAAAGCAAACCAGCTAAAGACTACTGATTACCTACAAAAAATAAACACGCAAACTAACTAAAGACTACTAACTGACTGACTTTTATCTCAGACAGAAAGAAGAAACAAAAAACATGAAAAATCACAAAAATATGTTTGACCAAACAAAATTCACCTCACTGTGATACTCAATTTTAGTTTCATCCCCCACACTAAAAAGAAGATAAGGGATTAAAGTCACATTCTCAACGACCAGTCATATTTCACATTTTCTCACGAGATCTGTTCCTCTCAGACTTGTGGGAGACAAATGGTGGCGTACTATGGAGCAAAAGTATGATGTCACAGTCAAAAACAAAAAACAACAACAAATAAACCCCAAACAATGATAGTAAATCAAAAAACCATGAAAAAGTAAATCGACATAGAAAAAAAAAAGGAATGTTCATGCAGTAAATATGTTGTGACAAGAAAGAATGAAATACAAAAAGAAACCAAATCAAATACTAATTCCACCCCCCCTCTTTCACACACACACACACACACATCTTCGCTATACTGACATACTGCAGTTGACCTACCTTAGGAAGAAGTTCCAGGCAACATCACGGGTATAAGTAAGGCCAGCCTGTGTGACCTCTGTACGGATGGAGTTGATGATGGTGGTCTGTTCTTTGTGTGTGAACAGATGTGAAATGGAGCAGGACACAATGAACTCCGTCAAATACACAACAGTTCATCTGTCACCAGCTCTTCTTCATGAATCAGCAATGTCAGCTTCTCTCCCTTTTGTCAAAAATGAATTAAATATACAGATGTACACAAACACACAGTTACACACACATGCACACCTGCAATGCGTGGACACATGCAAGAATACACATGAACATACACATGCACGTACATGCACACACACACACACACCAGCACACACACACACAACACACACACACACGCATGCACACACACACACACATATAGCACACACACACATACACACACACACATGTGTTCATACATGCAACACACCCTAAAAACACAGCACAATCTACAAAAATATGTCAGCACAGCAGGAGGATTGGGGAAGTGGGTACTAATGAAAGGACTGCTGGAAAAGAAATATTTTGGGATTGGCCTTTAAAAAAAGTCAATGTCAAAATGAAAATTACACAAACAATAACAATACTGAGCCATACAAGGAGGACATAAGACATTTCATCACTAGTAGACATCTTACTTACTTGGTTAAAGGCTGAGGCAATTTTCAGGATTTTGTCTCAGCCTCTAAACAACTAAATACTGTATCTACTAAAGTCCATTAGATTTTTGTTTTGTGCCAAAATCCTGTCCATCAGATTTTAGTTTTGTGCCTCAAAATCCTGTCCATCAGATTTTAGTTTTGTGCCTCAAAATCCTGTCCATCAGATTTTAGTTTTGTGCCTCAAAATCCTGTCCATTAGATTTTGTTTTGTGCCCAAAATCCTGTCCATCAGATTTTAGTTTTGTGCCTCAAAATCCTGTCCATCAGATTTTTATTGTGCCTCAAAATCCTGTCCATCAGATTTTAGTTTTGTGCCTCAAAATCCTGTCCATCAGATTTTAGTTTTGTGCCTCAAAATCCTGTCCATCAGATTTGTTTTGTGCCTCAAAATCCTGTCCATCAGATTTTAGTTTTGTGCCTCAAAATCCTGTCCATCAGATTTGTTTTGTGCCTCAAAATCCTGTCCATCAGATTTTAGTTTTGTGCCTCAAAATCCTGTCCATCAGATTTTTGTTTTGTGCCTCAAAATCCTGTCCATCAGATTTGTTTTGTGCCTCAAAATCCTGTCCATCAGATTTTAGTTTTGTGCCTCAAAATCCTGTCCATCAGATTTTTGTTTTGTGCCTCAAAATCCTGTCCATCAGATTTTTGTTTTGTGCCTCAAAATCCTGTCCATCAGATTTTTGTTTTGTGCTCAAAATCCTGTCCATCAGATTTTAGTTTTGTGCCTCAAAATCCTGTCCATCAGATTTTAGTTTTGTGCCATCAAAATCCTGTCCATCAGATTTTTGTTTTGTGCCTCAAAATCCTGTCCATCAGATTTTTGTTTTGTGCCTCAAAATCCTGTCCATCAGATTTTAGTTTTGTGCCTCAAAATCCTGTCCATCAGATTTTAGTTTTGTGCCTCAAAATCCTGTCCATCAGATTTTAGTTTTGTGCCTCAAAATCCTGTCCATCAGATTTTAGTTTTGTGCCTCAAAATCCTGTCCATCAGATTTTGTTTTGTGCCTCAAAATCCTGTCCATCAGATTTTAGTTTTGTGCCTCAAAATCCTGTCCATCAGATTTTTTTATGCCTCAAAATCCTGTCCATCAGTTTAGTTTTGTGACTCAAAATCCTGTCCAGTTTTGTTTTGTGCCTCAAAATCCTGTCCAGGATAATGTCTGTGGAAAGATATCTTTCAAAACATACAAACTCATGTCAAGGTACATATGATTTTATAATTCAAGATTCACAGCACAAAGTCCAGAGATATCAGTATTCAAGGTAGACTGTGCCATTGAAATATTCTTTGTGAATGGAGTTATCTTCAGACAAAGACGAGTAGAAGCTTCCTCACTGATAAAACTGTCAGAAGTATCCATGTCAATGAGGACCATCAATGACTGATCCTTGATTTTTGCTGAAGTAGTGCCCCAGTCAGTCCGACAGGTGGGTGACTGTTAGCAGAACACGGAGCAGAAGAATGTACAGCAGAAGACACACCATCTCCTTTTCAGACCGACAAATCTCTGAAACATGTCCCTTCTTTCTACAAAAACTGTATGCTGCATCACGAGCAGGACAATTTTTCTGTTTTGATGATTTGCGCCACAAAAGAAACATGGCCGATTTCCATTTCTGGATGTGGAAGCAGAAATGGACCTGACAGTCAGTCTTGCTTTATCACATCATGTGAACACTCTGCAATGGGAGTTGTATCAGGAGTAGCAGTTACAACACTGGAATGAGGCTGTGAAGTAGATACTGGACTCTGTGATGAGTAGACTTCTGAATTCTGTTGAGCCTGATCCAGTACACTGACTTGGTCAAAACCAGTTTTCAGATCATATGAGTCTTTCGCCAACAAATGCTGTCTGATGATAGGAGATGACAAAGCATGAATAAAGGCATTATGAATCACCTCTTCATGATATTGTTTACTGAAACTGGCTTGAAGTTGCAATCCTTACTAAGTTTCTTGAGGTCTAGCAAGAATTCAACCATTGATAAATACATCATGAATCAGCTCTTCATGATATTGTCTACTGACACTGGCTTGAAGTTGCAATTCTTAGAGTTTCTTTAGATCTTGCAAGAATTCATCCAAAGACTCACCTACATGTTGTTTGCACATTGCTAGAATCAGACAAGCAAAAATTTCAATGGGAGTCTTTACACAGAGTTCTTGTAGAGTCTTGGTAGCTTAGTCTTGATAGCTGAGCCAAAAGTCATGGCATTCTTTTATGTACTCATAGACTTCTGGAGAAACGAAATTGACAAGAGTTCTAAGCCTGTCAGCCTGTCTAAGCCTGTGGTTTACATTCATCAATAAAGTTCAGGAATGTACAATACCAGTGTTTCCACTGCTTCGCTGAAGCCATAGAACTCGGATCTAGTCTAACTTACAGGTTTCAGGAGAGCCCGAATCTTATCTATGATTTTGATGATGTAAACTTGTTGATTACACTGATACTTTTCAAGTTTTATTTAGTTGGTTAAATTGTCATATTTTCAGGACTTAGTCTTAGCATTTAACCAACTAAATGTCTACTAGAGATGAAGCATTGATGGCAATCATGGTAAAAAGGAAATGACATAAAAGCAAAACCGGAAACACACAAAACAAAAGTATAAAGTCATTTGTGGAAAACAAGTATTACCAGAAGATAATTGTGAAATGTTTGTTGCTGGATGTTGTTAGCTTGTTTTATCACAGTATGGATTCACACAACATGAAAAATGTCACACCGTGAAGTTCAGGATATGAACTGAATCTGCTTGGAACTGAAACTGAAAAAGCTTAGGATATCATAACTAGTCAGAGAATTGATCAATCTAGGAACCAGACATAGGTTTGGTTTACAAAAAGACTTCTGCTATGAGAGTTGTTTTCCTTTATCTTTAGGTGTCATTATAATACATTATAGTAATGAGCAAAATGATCAACTGAGCACTAAGTGAATGGAACAGAAGAAAACAGCAAAATGTTCTTACCTTAGTGCCAGCCCGGGTATATGCCATGACCAGGTCAGACTTGAACTGGTCAAGACGAGTGGTCACAGAGGTGGTGTTGGGGGTGGGGCTGGGCTGGAAGATAGTGAATCCACATAAGTGTGCTGCTAGTTTGACAAGCAAGGAGCAGCGGCCGGGACAGCCTTCAGCCACCAGTACAGAGTTGGCGCCTTCATGTGGTGAGGCAATGGTGCGTGCCAAGCGACACACCTGTTCTACCACGCTCTGTGGACAGAAACAGTGGGCATTTTGACAAAACTGTTTTACTGAACTGTCTGGGTCTTTCTTTTCTTTTTTCCTTTTTTTGGTGATCATTTAGACAAATAATTGTTAAACACAAACACACATTAAACAGAAGGGAGAAGAGTTTGTTAAAAGTGACATGTGTATGTTTGAAGTCTGAAGTCAATTCAAGAGGATTTATCGCACTTGGACGCTCTAACTGGCAGACTCCTTGAGCCTGCGCAAAAACTCTACATACTTGCAAGATGTTGATATGGAAGAGGGAAGGCAGGAGGATCAGGAACAAGACCTATGAAACACTAAGCTGGCACCACCAGAATGAATGGATCATTAAGATGGACAACAGGCCAATGACCAGCGAACAGGCCAAAGGGCGGCAAACAGGCCAAAGGATGGCAAACAGGCCAATGGTCAGCAAACAGGCCAAAGGCAGCAAACAGGCCAACGGGTGGCAAACAGGCCAAAAGGGGCAACAGGCCAATGGGTGGCAACAGGGCAAAAGGAGGCAAACAGGCCAAAAGGAGGCAAACAGGCCAATGGTCAGCAAACAGGCCAAAGGGCAGCAAACAGGCCAATGGTGGCAAGCAGGCCAATGGTGGCAAACAGGCCAATGGTGCAAGCAGGCTAACAGGGCAAACAGGCCGAAGGGCAGCAAACAGGCCAAAGGGCAGCAAACAGGCCAATGAGTGGCAAACAGGCCAAGTTTTAATGTTGCAGGCAGGGACTGAACTTGAGACATCAGACCTTGTGTCCATGGCTCTATCACAAAAGCCCATTACATTTCACACCAACTGCTAAATGTTCTGTGCTGAAACCTGGGAGAAAATGGGGGATCTTTAGATTTTCAGTTAACTCCCTATTTTGCCTGTGTGTGTTTGGAGAGGGTGGTGGTAGGGAAACAGGGCGCTAACATACATTTCCTTATGTGCCTTTTTGACTGATAACAAGTCATACATGTAATGTATATAACCATTTGGCCTATGCTATAGACATCATAATCATACTGAATTATCAGCACTTGTCATGTCTACAAACCGGGTGGTAGGTTTATGCACAGGGGGATCTTGTTAAATTTTTCCACCCCTTTCTCCAGCAGGGTCTATGATTACTGGCACACACACACACACAATCACCCTACCTCCACCCCCGTACAATTACCTGATACTGTGATAGTTTGATACTCAGGTAGATCTTGTTGAATTCTTCCAACATTTTCTCCAGCAACTCTGTGTCCTCCCTCATACCAACACTCATTTCTCCCACCATCCACACATATCCCTCCACCCTACACACATGCATATACCTTGTACAGTGCCAGTTTGATACGAGGGTGGATCTTGTTGAATTCTTCCACCCCTTTCTCCAGCAAGTCCGTGATCTCTTTAGCCCCTTTGGTGGCCTTGTAGAGGTCAGTGCGAGCATCCTCCTCCGTGACGTTGGCACTGCTGCGAGCGTCAATCATGCCGGCCGTCACAATCCCGCTGTCCTGCTCCATGAGGTTGGAAAACAGTGGCATGCGGGGTCGCACGATGCTCTGAATCTGAGTAACATCAGTAACATTTTAAAATGAAAATGCTATCTATGCAGTTTTAACGGTTTTTCTACTATATCCCTATCTTGGGGCCTTGATTCTTCTAACATTATTCTGAGCCTGTACGACTCACTACAGATTAGGCACAAAATAAACATTGATTACTATTATGATAATATCAAATTTACAATGACCCATTACAAAGTGCCACGCGCATGTTTTTCACACACTGTCCACTCTGTACAAATAAAATTACTACTGTTGTTGACTTACTATTATCGTTATTACTGTGGTGTCATTTGAAAGGTGTTAAACACTCAGTTCTGTTCCAGGATATGCTGCTCAACATTTGTTGAGGAAGTACAATGTTCTGTAGTGAGGTAACATTTCTAAATTTTGAATTAGTGATGGTGACAAGGACGACGTTTCTATAATGCCAATCATGGTGATATTGATGATGAACTAGATAATAACAGTAATTATGACAATAATGATCTGGATCAAGACAACAACTGTGACGAAGATGAAACTGCAGTTGATCTGGGATGCAGTTGATGATGTTGTTGTTGTTGTTGTTGTTGTTGTGTTGATGATGTTGTTGCTGCTGCTGATGATGATTGTGACAATGATGACAACAATGATGATGGCAATGTTAACGATGCAGACAATGATGATGATGATGATGATATGGACATAGATGTGGACAATTGAAATGTAATGATATTAGCAAATTTTCTTTTCATTTGTATGAAGAAAAATTCAGAAAAATGGTACTAATATAATAATAATGATGATAATAATAATGATGATGATACTGATCTCAACCTACTTACGTTAAAACAATCAAGACCACAAAGTTCTAAACATTTATACACACACACAGACACACATTTGCACATATTCTTAACACACACTTACACCAATAGAAATAAAACATCATCATCCCCTCCCTTACACACCACACACACACACACACACCACACACACACACACACACACACACACACACGCATTCATGTGCACACGCACACACACACGCGCATTCATGTACACACACACACACACACACACACACCAGCGCGCACACACACACATCTACCTGATCATCATCGATGAACTGCTTGCGGACAGCCGTGGTGAAGGCTTGTCGAAAGCGACGGATGTCAACCTCATTGACCATGCGACGCCCGTACACCCAGTAACACTCATGTTGCCATAGCAACAGCAGACTGCGCTTGTCACACCCAGGCTGTAGGGACAGGCACATGTTTCTGCACACACGATAATGTTTAAGCAATCAGATCCACACAGCTCACACGATACAAACAGGTAGAGAAGGGCCATAAGCAAAGCAGCAACTATGTCATGGTATATGTATCTGTAACTTTCTCTCTCTCTCTTTCTCACACAATGCACACTCACACCTACATACACAAACACACTCAACCTCCTTCATACTTTTTTATAATGTTATGCAAAGTTAAGAAATCTTTTAGTATAAGCAACACTAAAACAATTAAAATGAAAGTGAGACATGAAAATGTATGTATAATTAAATCTATATGCTGTTGGAAAACAGAATCTGAATATACACCGTCAAAGATCTAATAAAGTTAGTTTAAAGCAGCCCTCACCTGAAGATGTTTGCCAGATCACGAGCAGTGAAGATGTAATGGCACCGCTGAGCAGTGGGAAGGAACATGGTTCTCAGCCGATTGTGCAGCTCTACCGTCACACACACCAAGGAGCTGATAACTCCACGCATCATTTCTTCCCCTTGCAGCTTGGCACTCACTTTGTCATCTGAGAAGCCCAAGTGTTGGGCTGCTGAGGAGGAGGTGGTCCCCCCACCTGCTGTCTCCGGCGTGAAGAAGTGAGTTCCCAGAAGAGTGGTGAATACTGTCTGCAGCTCTCTGTCTCTGTCAGTGTCATTATCATAGTTAATGTTAGTGTCACGTTTGAATGACTATATATTTAAGATTTTTTTTGTAAAGTTATTGTATATACTTTATGGTTAATGTGTCCATTTTGACATGATCATAGCATGTCATATTTGTAATCTTTATAAGTCAGATACTGAAAACATAGTTGTTATCATGTAGTTATATATTTGATTTATTCTAAACATTTCATTTTTGTTATTGTTGGGTTTTTTTTACACACACATACATTGGATTATGTGTATACACTTTTCTGTATTCATCTCTTCTTGTGCTCATATGTAAAAAACAAAATGAAAAATATAATCTAATAAAGATTGTAGCAGTTCTGTCTTCATTGTGTTTTACATAATTAAAACTGATTGCTAAAGGTACTATTATGGAAACTGTTAGTGTCACTTTTGAAATAGCCACTGTCTTGTATCAACACTGTAAAAGCTGTTTTAAAAAGTATATATGTTCTATGCTTTTTATGTGTTGACACTAGCTTTCTGTGTTTATGACTTTATATAGTTGTTATCACATTCCTTGAAATTTTGTGATGTTCAATTTTAAAACATGCTGGAAAAAGTCCTTTCACGCAGTTTGATAAATCATTAAACAACGAAATTTTTTCAAACAAAACAAAATCCTGTAAGTTATACCTCCTATATTCCCTTCTTTTTACACATCACAAAACTCCATGTATGTACTACCATCGCATGCACACATATGCTCTCTCTGTACCCACACACACACTTGCACACCACATATACAAACTAACACACATATCACCCACTTTCCCACCCACCTACGCACACACATGCTCGCGTGCACACACACACTCACACACGTGCACACGCACACACACACACATGCACGTGAACACACACACACACAACTTCCCCAACCCCCCAGACACCCACTCAAACACTCACTACCACCACTCCACACATACACACTAACAAGCACAACAACGAACAGCAAAAATAACAACAAACGACTCACCCTGGGTATGGACAACCAAAGATGGCAAAATGTCTCAGAAGACGAGAGCTTGGTCTGGGGGTAGAAGCAGTGGTGTCGGGATTGATCGTCGTGACATATGTGACGTTTTTCACATAACGCCATGCGTGAGTGGACGGGCTGTAGAAACCTCCATCATCCAGGTGTTCACGTACCAGCTCACATGCTGTCTGGTGGCCGAAACTGTCCACCTGGTGAGGGGATGAGGAGATAAGCAAGGAATCATATTTCATCTAGTGATCCATGGAAAAATATACTACAGTTTGATGGAAATCTTTTTTTTTCGAAAGTAAAAGAATACAAAATGAAACAAGGGCGCAATATGGCAAAAACAAAAATGAACAAAGGGGGGAAAACACGGAGCTGTTTGTTGGGGAACACATTATTACACTGAACAATTGAATGGATGTAAGTTGTCCAAGTGAGGCATGCAATACAAAGAAAAACTGTATATCAATTGCAATAAACAAATCCATTATAAAAGTATTTACATGCAAGGAATTGTCATAACTGAATATGTGTAATGGATTCTGTTCTGACATTCAATATCATTTCAGCACAATACTAAACAGTATGGCAGTTGTTTCTGTAATACAGGTTCTTTGCAGCCATTTTCTGATTGAATATTATTTTAGTTATTCTTTTTTTTTTTTTTCACTCAGCCACATTCTGTGTGTTTGTATTGTAAGAGTATGTGTGAACTGAACAAAGAATGAGAAAGAGAGAGAACACCAGAAGCAAATATGCATTCAGACTGACAGGGAGACAGATAAACAGAGAAGACAGACTGAAGGAAACACACACACACACACACACACACACACACACATACACACACACAAACCCACATATACATATATGCAGGTACACATGTACATACACACTCATATATACACATACACATTCTCTCCGACCTCTCCTTCACAATTCACACACATACATATACACACACCTGTGACAGGTTGATGTCATCAATCAGACACAGCAATCGTTTGTTTCCCTTGGGAACATGGGTGCGGCCATGTTTCCACTCCAAGCGTTCATCCACACGGTCGAACAAGAGACGAGCGTTTGTGAACCTGAAAGGTCAAGGTGACTCATTAAAGAAGAATGGACAACCCAGTGGAGAACAACACTCCCCCCCCCCCCTCCCAAGGAAGCTAGAGAACCAGAGGTCCGGGGTTTGAATCACAGATGGACAGAAATTTTCCTCCCCCACCCACCACTAGATCTCTGGGTGCTAGTCTTTCAGACAAGATGATAAACCATGGTTCTGAGCACAGCATGCGCTTTGGTGCATATAAAAGAACCCATGGCCACAGAAAAGTTGTCCTTGACAAAATCCTGTAGAAAAACCTACTCTGGTATGTCAATGCAAAAAATTATGATAAAAAAACAAAATTGTTAATTGCATGCCTACGTACACTACCCATCAGAGATGAAATATGCCCACCGTACCAATGTGATGCCACACAGTGTGGGTCATATAACTAGACCAATATGCATACAAAAATTCCAGACAACATTGCTTAAATACAAAGAAACATAAATTATTTACCCTTTGTACGGTCATTTTCATAAGATTTACTATTACAGATGTAGATCATACTCAAATTCAATGATCACAGGATGTCTCATATACACCATTAGAACTGTGAACCCACAGACTATCAACTAGAAGATTGTGGGTTTATATCCCATCAATCTTATCAAAAGTCATCAGGTGATTTTCAGTCCTGTCAGTTTTACCTGACATCTCAGCAGAAGATAAACTTTTGAAGCAATCCGTCAATGGTACCCGTGACGTTAGTGCATGTGGAATTCATTCCGAGCGCGGAGATGTCGTCTTAAGAAACTGAAACTGGATAACTTTTCGGCCCAAACTGGCTCCTATCCAGAGTGGAGTACACTATGGACATGTTGGGAAGACTGGGACCACAACCCAGCCATGAATTCATGGATATGTCATTGCAGGTATTGCTAAAATTTCCTGACCAACACCTCAGGCGTCTGTGTCGCTCAGGCCTGGTTGACACCAAGATATATCATGAAAGTAAGCATACAGTGCAGCCCTGTCATCTAATCTCAATCCAGAGTGGAACTCCAATGCACCATCATTATGTGTTATAGTACTGTACACAAGTTGTCCTAGCTTCTGTGGCCATTCATGTGGTGTACAGAATGGGACAGAAAAAAACAATAGGTAAGCAAAAATGTAACTGTGTAACTTTATAGAAATAAAAAACAAAACAAAAACCAATGAACTCTGAACTTATACCATTTCAGGGATGACTTTTATGCTCACAGCCCCTGAGCACACACACACACACACACACACACACACACACACACACACACACACACACACACACACACACACATCTCAACACTATACACATATAGATCACTCTTTCACTGTTTTGAAAGGGGGATAAATCATCATGATGTTGATGACGACAATGATGATGATGACAATGATTATGGACACTCCTATCAATTCTACAGATGAATACTCATGCTGGTCTTCAATGCATAGTGTGGGTTGCCCTGTGGGAAAGAAGACAAATCCTGGATGTACATGTTCTTCCACAGGTACTACACAGAAAGAAGCCCTGTAGACCTGGGTCTTGGATTCCTCAATCCCTCATCATTGAGTAGAGCTCTTCAAACCTGTGCTCTGCATACACCAGGGCTGTTAGTGGTAAAATCTGTTTTTCCCTGAAAATTGGCCGGGGTCCAGGGGCCACCCAGGCCCCGGTGGGGGGTGCAGTGGGGCGCAGCCCCCCGCCGAAAATTGAAAATATGACATTTTGAAGCCAATCAGAGGGCCTATCCTGGCAGCAAACTGGGTAATTTTTAGTTTTTGGTTTTTTTTTTGTTTTTTTTTTTTTTTTGCTTTTTTTTTTCTTTCGCGGAAGCACTTTGACTTTCCCTGAAATGGGATCACTGTATTCGCGGATTTCCGCGAAATCGCTGAACTCTAACAGCCCTGATACACTACTGTCACCAGCATTCTCAGTTTCAGGCAATGGGGTGATAAATCATATATCCACAAGCACACTGAAAAAGGTCAGAACTCACTCGCCCTCTGAACTGGCATGTTTGTGGAAGATTATTCACAAACTGACTGATCTGACTGCAATATGCAAAACATCACAAAGACACTTACAAACTATTCACCAAATACAATCTCCACACTTCATTAAGAAAAAGGGGAAATGAGCCAAAATGAGGACAGTGGGGATGAGGAATAATATCAGCAGTACACAAAACCTCCCCCTACCTGTTGGCATACACTGTGAGAGACAAGACCTCTGCCACCTCCCCAGAACACACTGTGCGGATGCGCTCGTTGATTATGGCCGTTTTGCCGCAACCATTCTCGCCCACCAGCATGACGGGGCGACCTGCGTCCGTCAACACTCCCACCAGGTGAAGGAGTTGCTGTGTGCCAGAAAAGCACAATGTTAGACAACAATATGCTGCAATTTCTTGAATGTTCTCTGTGACATATGGATGTGTGTGTGTGTGTGTGTGTGTGTGTGTGTGTGTGTGTGTGTGTGTGTGTGTGTGTATTTGTGTGTGTGTGTGTGCGTGCGTGCGTGCATGCGTGTGCACACACGTTCACGCATGCATGCATGCGTGTGTGTGTGTGTGTGTGTGTGTGTGTGTGTGTGTGTGTGTGTGTGTGTGTGTGTGTGTGTGTGTGTGTGGTGTGTGTGTATGTCTGTGTGTGTGTGTCTGTGTGTATGTGTGTGTGCATGTGTGCATGCATGCGTGGTGAGATTCAGACTCATATTCTTTTAATTGTCAGAAAAACCATCAACAGAATCAAGGACACCACAAAAAATAAAACAAAAGAGAAAAGGCATGAAAACACCCGTTCACTGGCAGTCTACAAGAGCTGAGTACGTGTACTTATGTGTCATCTAGTTTAAAACATTCATATGCCCATCTGGCTAACTAAGGATAATGGTAGACTGTCACAACAGTGAAAGCAAAATATACATATTGCCAGTTGTTCCTGAAAGGAGCAAATAGTATGAACTTTCTTTTGGTCTATGTGACCTTGATCTTGGTGTCATGACTTCCAAACTTATGCGTTTGTGACATTTTTTATCAATGTTTTTTAAGATGTGTCCAGAAACTGCTGATAAAGCCTTGACAACACATTTCTGTAACACACACACACACACACACCACACCCACACACAACACACACACACACACACACACACACACACATACATACACACAAACACACACACATCTCTTTCTCTGTGGTAAATATCACACAATAACTCTTTCTCTGACAAAAAAGGTGTGTGTGTGGGGGTGGGGTGAATTGAAAACGACATAAGATTAACAGATAGGAGGTTAGTGTGTATGTATGTATGCGAATATGTGCAAATGTGCCTGTCTCTGTGTCAGCTGCATATATGTTCATACATGTACATGTTCAACTCCTGCTTCTGTTATCTGTCCACCTGCACCATTATTGATGTAGCCAGAGAAAATGTTGAGGTCAGCAGAAAACCTGAGATGGAGAAAATGCCATGTGATGTCAAGGTCTCTTTCATACCATCAATCCTGGTCTTCCTCAGTCTGCCTCTGCAGTTACTTTAAATATCTTTTTGTTTTGTTTGTTGAGCCAATGGATAGGGTTGCAGTCTGATCTGGTGATCAAACCAGTTTGTTTTCTGTTGATGTATATGATGGTGGACTACTGTTGTTCCACCATTTCTGTGATCTTGGTGTTTTTGATCATACTACATCTGGTCTGGCTGGCAGCTCTTCTCAAGAAATGCATCTGACAGGTGGTAATTTTGAGTTCTAAGGCCTTGGTCAGGATACAGGTTGGCACTGGTATGTTAACCCTTTGCCACCTGCACCCTATCTACCAACTGCAAAAACTTAACCCTTTGACTCCCTCACCCTATCCACCAGCTTCCTCCTGCAGGAAGCTGGTGGATAGGTGAGGGAGTCAAAGGGTTAAGTTTTTGCTCTTCCAGCATGGTTGCAAAGAAGGATGCTGTTGAGCAGGCTGCAGGAGTCAAAGGGTTAAGGTGGGGATGACAATGGGACTGATGAGCTTGGCTTTTGTTTCAGTAACATTTAGGTTGTTTCGGAAGTCAAGCAAATTGACAGCTGGATTCTGGTTTTGAGCTGTGTGTTGAGTCTTCTGTCTTCTGTGAAAATGCTACTGATGTATTTGAATTCACTCACTTGTCCGAGTTTAGCGTCAATGATGTTGATGCAGGGTTGCCAGATGTTTTGCTGACCTGCATCGTCTGCTTTGCTGCTGATAATTTTCATGTTCAACATGACTAAATATTCAACATCAATACCCCAAAGATAACATGAGTTACCTCAGTATGAACGGTGTGCACGAAGGCATCGTAGGGGATGCCCTGGTGGGGGGTACCAGTGTAGGAGGGGACCAGGTCTGACCACTTGCAGAAGTTATGGGTCTCATTGTCCACCACATAGTCAAACACCTGAAACATGACATTCAGTGATGATGATGTAAAGGGATAGCACTTCTAGTAAGCTGCAGGTGGCTGATTCAAACTTTACAATTTGGTACAAATATATCAAAGCATGAAGTTACAGCAGTCATCTACTTCCTTGTTACAGACTATCAGCCCCTCTTGGGGCTTTCATCAGGCTGTGCACACTGTCTTGGGAGTATTCAGTCACCGGAATCAAAGGGTACCACAATGTTCTGACTATAAGGTAACAATTTCTTCCTGACTTTGATACATCACCTTATAAGGTTTAAAAACAGAAATGACTGGCATTTCCTAGTTCATGTAATATGATACCACAGGGCTATTAAGGCTTTGTCTTGATGAAATATACCATACTCATTCAGAAATTGATGGTTCTACTTCGTCAAGCAAACTGAGAATCAGCTGAAAAGTTATAAAAAGTCAATACAGTAAAGTAAATGAAATGAACATCACAGCTGACAGCTGCTGAATCTAAGTGTTGACTTTTCTTGATGATCTAAATGTAAGTAACTTGATGCACATGTGTGAAAATAACCATGAGTCTACTACTCTGACTCTGAGTCTCACTAACCTCAATTTTGACGGCAACTAATTTACAGAAGTGCCTAATACTGCAATTTGTCTAGATTTTATTCAAAAAGAGGGTGGTGGAAATGTATCTTGCAGCCTGGAAATGACAGTACTCATGGCGTACAATGGCAGGTACATGTTTCTATGGTCGAACACTATGGAAATGTATCTTGCAACCTGGAAATGACGGTATTCATGGTGTACAATGGCAGGCACAAGTTCCTATGGTTGCACACTACCACAACACTTTGCACAACCTGATGAAAACCCACGAAGGAACCAACAGCTCAAAACAAGAAAAAACTGAAATGACCTGATTCTTACCACTGTCTATCCATCTTAGACCACCTGTAAAACAGGAGCCCTAAAGATCGCCACTATGTCATGGTGGTAACTTTGGCTACTGGTTGGGCCACACTAGCTGGTCCTGACAAAATGCAATCAACTGATCTTCAAGGCTGGGGTTTGGACACAAGACCAACTCCTCAGTCACCAAAAAGCCTTATCATGGAAACAGCAACAGTTGCTGACCTTAATACCAGTGGTATGATATGTGTGGTATTTACTGGTCAACAGATCTGCTTCAGTCTCATTCAACCTTGCCATCAAGACTTCCCTTGCACCTTTTCTGTAGCAGGATCCACTTAATCTGTCTCTATCTTTTTAATTATTCAAGATTCTTTCTTTGCTGTCTTGTCACATGTCATTTGTGGCATGTTAATACCACATAAGAGGATAGACACTGATTTGTGGGCATGTTAATACCACATAAGAGGATAGACACTGATTTGTGGGCATGTCAATACCACATAAGAGGATAGACACTGATTTGTGGGCATGTCAATACCACATAAGAGGATAGACACTGATTTGTGGGCATGTCAATACCACATAAGAGGATAGACACTGATTTGTGGGCATGTCAATACCACATAAGAGGATAGACACTGATTTGTGGGCATGTTAATACCACATAAGAGGATAGACACTGATTTGTGGACATGTCAACACCACATAAGAGGATAGACACTGATTTGTGGGCATGTTAATACCACATAAGAGGATAGACACTGATTTGTGGGCATGTTAATACCACATAAGAGGATAGACACTGATTTGTGGGCATGTCAATACCACATAAGAGGACAGACACTAATTTGTGGGCATGTTAATACCATATAGACAAAGACACTAATTCATGGGCATGTCAATACCATATAGGACAAAGACACTAATTTATGGGCATGTCAGTACCATACAAGAGGACAAAGACACTAATTCGTGGGCATGTTAATACCACATAAGAGGACAAAGACACTCATTTGTGGGCATGTCAATATTATATAGGACAAAGACACTAATTTATGGTCATGTTAATACCACATGAGGACAAACACTCATTTGTGGGCATGTTAATATATATATGACAAAGACACTAATTTGTGGGCATGTTAATACCACATAAGAGGACAAAGACACTAATTTGTGGGCATGTTAATACCACATAAGAGGATAAAGACACTAATCTATGGCATGTTAATACCATATCAGAGGACAAAGACACTAATTTGTGGGCATGTTAATACCACATAAGAGGACAAAGACACTAATTTGTGGGCATGTCAATATTATATAGGACAAAGACACTAATTTATGGTCATGTTAATACCACATGAGGACAAACACTCATTTGTGGGCATGTTAATATATATATGAGGACAAAGACACTAATTTGTGGGCATGTTAATACCACATAAGAGGACAAAGACACTAATTTGTGGGCATGTTAATACCACATAAGAAGACAAAGACACTAATTTGTGGGCATGTTAATACCACATAAGAGGATAAAGACACTAATCTATGGGCATGTTAATACCATATCAGAGGACAAAGACACTAATCTATGGGCATGTCAATACTATATAAGAGGACAAAGACACTGTTGATGATGATTATGATGACGAAATCTTATCTACTGCCATCATACAGGAATAACTCTGCTACATGAGCATGTACATGAAAGACAAAAACGTTACATTGTATTATTTATCTGAAAACCCTGCAGGTCGTAGAGTCACCACAGATGACTTTGTAACAAATTTCCTCCATCTCTACTGCTTCTCTGCCACTCTCTCTGCCAGGAAATGCTGAAGTCCAGGTCTGTCCGTTTTTATATACTGTCTTCCCATCTCTTCTGGCTTCCTCTTTTTCTTCCCCCTGGGACTGTGCCTTGCTGGATGTTTTTTGTAAGGCCTGAGGACCTTGCGAGATGTCCATACCACTTCATTATGTGTCTTTTTACTACAGTCAGAATGTCTTCAAATGGGAATACTTGTGATTTTAGTGCATACAGTCTTACTGGTGATATGGTTGGTGTTTTGAGATGTAGAAGATCTTCTGATAGCACTTCATTTCTATGGATTGCATCCTCTTTTGTAAGTCAGCTGTGACAGTCCATATTTCACAAGCGTAAAGGAAAATGGACATGACATGGGAATGAATCAGTCTTACTTTATAGCTGAGCAAGATGACGCCTTTCCATACCAGTTTCAGTCTCAAGAGTTCTGTCGCTGTCTGCACAATCATGGAAAGCACTTCAGATTTGAAGCCTTTATCTATGACAACTGCCCCCAGACACCTGCAGTAGTAAACTGTCTCCAATTGTTGCACTCTGGCTCTGACCTCAGTTCTGATGCCATTCCGTAGGTTGTTGCAGAGTTGTTGAGGCGCTGCATTAAGCTGGCTAATTCTTGTTCATCTCCAGTCAAGCCATTAATGTCACTGGCAAAACATAGGTTAGTGGCTGTCCCGCCACATATATAAACTGTTCCTCCATGATTTCCCAGCGTATCAGTCAATTCATTCCAGGAAGATACTGATGTCGAACTGCGACTGCTGTTTGGAACCAGTCACCAATGCTGTAAGTCACAGAAACTGCACTTGTGGCTCTGTTGTGGAACTGTTCTATCGCTTTGATCAGGTTGGTGTTGATGCTGTATTTTCTCATAGTGGCCCAAAAGATTGCATGCAAAACCTTGTCAAATGGCTTTGTAATGTCTATGAAGACATGATAGCGGTCCTGCTGATGTTAAAAGCACTTCTCACATGATGAGGTCCTGTTGGTGTTAAAGGTACTTTTTATATGATAGAGGTCATCTTGATGTTAAAGGTACTTCTCATTAAAGGTACTACTTCTCACATGATAGAGTCCTAAGGTACTACTTCTCACATTGTAGAGTCCTGCTGATGTTACAGGTACTATTCACACAGTATTCTGATAATGATGATCTATTCAGCAGTATTTCTCCCTGCACTGAAACCCGTTTGTTTTTTAGCAATGACATTTTCTGCTTGCGCTGCAACCTGTTCAGTAGGATCTTTGACATGACTTTGCTGGGATGGATGATAAGGCTAATCATGCGATAGTTCTGGCACAGCTGAAGGTAGCTTTTCTTGGGTAGGTGATGACTAAGGACTGTGCATGGCACTGGCAGCCAGCAAAGAGAGATTTAGGAGATGGACAGTGACCAGCGTTTCTATCCATCCTATATGATGCAGCTGCTGAGAACAAAGGTATTACCTTATTCAGAGTCCCCTACTCCCTAGGATGAAAACACTTGAGTGAAAAGTAAACATTAGAATAAAATCATATGGACAATAGTTGATAACATGTTGTTATTCTTTTAAATGCACACAAGTGCACAAACACACACACATACACATACATACACACAGACGTACATAAACACACACACACATATACACAACACACATACACAACCATACACACACACCACACACACACACCGCATACACACACACACACACACTGACCGTTCCATCCTCAGGATAGTCAATATGTTGGTCAAACTGGCTTCTCCACCAGTTGGAGAAGGACTCACGATTTTCCACACTCAGTGTGCCACCAAACGACCAAACTGCAGCGTAGCTGAAATATCGCTCGTATTCCACGTCACTCAGATCAGTAAAGGAATGTACCAGGGCCTGAAAATGTGTTCAAATGTGTAAACATCAAACCTGTTGATTAACCCTTTGCCTCCCACACCCTGCCCATCAGCATCCTGCACTTGTCAAACATGCTAGCAAAGCAAAAACTTAACAATTTGACTCCCTCATCCTGCAGGAAGCTGGTGGATAGGATGACGGAGTCAAAGGGTTAAGTTTTTGCAGTTGGTGGATAGGATGCGGGAGTCAAAGGGTTAAACAAACAAAGTGTTAGATCACTAAAAGACTACATTCATTTATCACAAGGGCCCACTGTGTGGAATGAATTCCTTACTAATACTGAATATGTATCAGTCACTTTCTTCAGATAAATTTGCAGGAGTTGAACCTTCACCCCTTTCAACTTGTGTGCATGTGTGTGCATGTATGCGTGTGTTTGTGGGGGGTGGGGGGTGAGGCAGATTTATATATTTGTCTATGACATACAAGCATAAATACCTTGAAGCATGTATGTGTGTGTGTGTGTGTGTGTGTGTGTGTGTGTGTGTGTGTGTGTGTGTGTGTGTGTGTGTGTGTGTGTGTTAGTGTGTGTGTGTGTGTGTGTGTGTGTGTGCGCGAGGCAGATTTATTTGTTTATTACATACATGCATACATATCTTGAAGTGCCCGTGTGCATTTGTGTGTGTGTGTGTGTGTGTGTGTGTGTGTGTGTGTGTGTGTGTGTGTGTGTGTGTGTGTGTGTGTGTGTGTGTGTGTGTGTGTGTTTGCATGCGTGCGTGCATACATGCATGCGTACGTGTGCGCATGTGAGTGTCTGAGTGTTTGTGAATGCACATGCTTCATATTTCTAAAGGGGCACAATTTATGTGTGTTTATGTGGTGGTGTCTTTTGTGTGTTGGGGAGGTGGAGGTGGGGAGTGTCATTCACTTTTCTGTCTTTCACTTCTAACTGAAGCTGCAGGATTGATACACATGGGTCGAGACATTCTTGTACGTCTTGTACCTACTCTTTCCCCCTTTCAGCCCAATCTACACATAATGTCCAATCACAAAAATCAAACCATAAATAAATAAATGAGCAACAACGACAAATGAAACACCCCTACATGATATCAAACATTGACAAAGAAGAAAATGAACAATAAACAAATAAATTGAAACACAATTTCACACCACACATACACTCTACATCAACATCCACCCCACACAATACACTCTCCCCCCCCCCCCCCCACACACACAAACTCACAACACATAACACTCTACATGCACCCCACACAATACACACTCCTCACCCCCCCCCCCCACACACATCCCCCCCACACACACACAATCACAACATATACACTACATACACATCCACCCCATATAATACACACCTTCACCTGCCCACACCAACACACTCATTTCTTAACAAGCCCACCCCATCCGCCACACACACACACACACGCACACACACACACACACACATACACAAACACACATGCACACACACTTATTTATTTATCTATTCATTTGTTTATTTATTTATTTATCCATTTATTTATTTATTTATTATTTATATATTTATTTATTTATATATTTATTTATTCATATATTTATTTATTTATCTGTTTATTTATTTGTGAATTCATTTTTAATACATATACATATACACATTTCCTTTCATCTAAAAGTGAATAGATGTTACAAGAAATAACGAACGAACACACACACACACACACACACAAACCACACACACACAAACACACACACACACATACACACACACACCTCCAACAGCATGATGAAGGTGTGAACCATGTTCACAATGGAATGCTGGATGCAGCGTGTGTACTTGGGGTATGCCGCAGCCTGCCCAGCCAGCCCTCCGGTAGCTCCACCCACAGACTTCTTAGCGCCAAAGATCTCAAGGCGGGTGCACTGCATGACGTAGTCGACGATGCGTTGGATGTAGGTATCGCAGAAGGAGGTCAGCAACTCCTTGTCGGCCTCAGCGCGATGTTCCAGCCATTGAACCAGCATCAGTTTCCAGCCCACGTCGCCTTCGCTCATCACCAGCACCCCCACACTCGCCAGCAGTGATGGGGTCATGGCCTCCAGTGACTCCATCTGGTGGTGGGAAAGTTTTAGTTGTTGTTAGTAAGTCCACAAAAAGGATCAAGAGAATCCCTCACTTCTTTAGTGAGTGCTGAACTGCGAGGCCACTGTTTCACATCCAGCCAGCCTGGGCATAGCTAATGAGATATACATCCCAACCTCAGACAGGGCAGTTTGAGTGTGTGTGTGTGTGTGAGTGTGTGTGTGTGTGTGTGTGTGTGTGTGTGTGTGTGTGTGTGTGTGTGTGTGTGTGTGTGTGTGTGTGTTGTGTGTGTGTGTGTGTCTGTGTGTGTGTGTTGTGTGTGTGTGTGTGTCTGTGTGTGTGTGTGTGTGTCTGTGTGTGTGTGTGTCTGTGTCTGTGTCTGTGTGGGTCTCTGTGTGGGTCTCTGTGTCTGCGTCTGTGTGTGTCTGTGTGTGTGTCTGTGCATGTGTGTGTGTGTGTGTGTGTGTGTGTGTGTGTGTGTGTATGTGTGTGTGCATGCATACATGAATGTGCGTTTGTAAAACATTGTTTGAAAAAAAGTATAATTCAAGTGGAATGCATTAATTTTTCTCACTAAAGAATTTTCCTGATAATGGGGAAAGTAACTTATCATAGACAATAACTACCTTTTTTTTAAAAAATCTGTACGTACGTCTTTTCGTTTATCTACCAGTATGAATTTTCCATAGGATTCTGACAGATACAACTTCTCTGTTCAGTGGGTTCTTGAAAGTGCACAAATGAATGCTACATACAGGACCTCAGTTTACCTCATCCACAAGATCAGCATCTACATCATCACACAAGATTTGTCAGGGGGGAGGAGAGAAATCCTTGTCTGACCCAAGCATTAAAACACGGACTTCTTGCACTACAGGCAGGCACCATAACCAGCCAGTGACCATTCTAACACTGGATGAAAAAAAAAAATAACTGTATGACACGGTTCCAGTTAAACACTGCCTGAAGTGGACTGACTGCCAATGGTTAAATAAACCAGAACCAACAGCACAAGAAGATAGACTGTTAATGCTTTCGTATTTACTCAAAAACACATTATGATGTCATTTTAGTCAGTTTATTCCTTTTCTCACACTGGACAGTGCAGCAGGGAAGTTTCAGTCTTTTTCTCCTAAATGTTTGTATCTGGTGTCTGTCTGTCTGTATATCTTATGCTTGACAAAGGCCAGTTGGCTGAAAATTTGCGTCTGTCTTGTCTACTTGTACTAAATACGCATTCTTCTTTTTTTCGTGTTTTTTCTGGTCCCTGTTAATGCTTTGTCAAAAAGCGACACACTTTGTTGTGACTCTTTATAAATCCTGAACCGTATGGTTTATGCCATGATCCTCTCCATCATATTGCATCTGTGGCATCAGAGCGTCTGGAATTTACTCTGAGCAGGACGATGCTATCTTGATAAAGTGATGAATGAAACAGTAAAACTTGTCCTCATGTTGGTCATCTCGGGCTCCTTCAGCTTTTTGTTGTTCTTTTGTTTTATTTCCATTTAATCCTTACTTTTTTTATTTATGCTTGACAACACTCACCTTGCCAAAGTCTGCAACTGTCCTCTTTTATTCCTAAAACAAGTGTTCATATTCTACATTCTAATATCAAATGTCAAAACAAAATAAATACATATATTATCACGCATGATTGGCCTCTTTCTTGAAATTGAGCTGGGAGTGATTGAGGTGTAGTGGTGACCAGAGTGGGACAATGGGACTTGTGAAAGACCGAGCTGACACCATCAGGCTGACTGAAGTGTTAATGTGGGCAAAGTCTTTACATTGAAGTGTTAATGTGGGCAAAGTCTTTACACTGAAGTGTTAATGTGGGCAAAGTCTTTACACTGAAGTGTTAATGTGGGCAAAGTCTTTACACTGAAGTGTTAATGTGGGCAAAGTCTTTACACTGAAGTGTTAATGTGGGCAAAGTCTTTACACTGAAGTGTTAATGTGGGCAAAGTCTTTACACTGAAGTGTTAATGTGGGCAAAGTCTTTACACTGAAGTGTTAATGTGGGCAAAGTCTTTACACTGAAGTGTTAATGTGGGCAAAGTCTTTACACTGAAGTGTTAATGTGGGCAAAGTCTTTACACTGAAGTGTTAATGTGGGCAAAGTCTTTACATTGAAGCATTAATGTGGGCAAAGTCTTTACACTGAAGTGTTGATGTGAGCAAAGTCTTTACACTGAAGTGTTAATGTGGGAAAAGTCTTTACATTGAAGTGTTAATGTGGGCAGTCTTTACACTGAAGTGTTAATGTGGACAAAGCCTTTACATTGAAGTGTTAATGTGGGCAAAGTCTTTACACTGAAGTGTTAATGTGGGCAAAGCCTTTACATTGAACTGTTAATGTGTGCAAAGTCTTTACACTGAAGTGTTAATGTGGGAAAAGTCTTTACACTGAAGTGTTAATGTGGGCAAACTCTTTACATTGAAGTGTTAATGTGGGCAAAGTCTTTACACTGAAGTGTTAATGTGGACAAAGTCTTTACACTGAAGTGTTAATGTGGGCAAACTCTTTACACTGAAGCATTAATGTGGGCAAATCCTTTACATTGAAGTGTTAATGTGGACAAAGTCCTTACATTGAAGTGTTAATGTGGGCAGTCTTTACACTGAAGTGTTAATGTGGAAAAAGTCTTTACACTGGTGTTAATGTGGGAAAAGTCTTTACACTGAAGTGTTGATGTGAGCAAAGTCTTTACACTGAAGTGTTGATGTGGGCAGTCTTTACACTGAAGTGTTAATGTGGGCAGTCTTTACACTGAAGTGTTAATGTGGACAAAGTCCTTACATTGAAGTGTTAATGTGGGCAGTCTTTACACTGAAGTGTTAATGTGGAAAAGTCTTTACACTGAAGTGTTAATGTGGACAAAGTCCTTACATTGAAGTGTTAATGTGGGCAGTCTTTACACTGAACTGTTAATGTGGAAAAAGTCTTTACACTGAAGTATTAATGTGGGAAAAGTCTTTACACTGAAGTATTAATGTGGGCAAAGTCTTTACACAGAAGTGTTAATGTGGGCAAAGTCTTTACATTGAAGTGTTAATGTGGGCAAAGTCTTTACATTGAAGTGTTAATGTGGGCAAAGTCTTTACATTGAAGTGTTAATGTGGGCAAAGTCTTTACATTGAAGTATTAATGTGGGCAAAGTCTTTACATTGAAGTATTAATGTGGGCAAAGTCTTTACATTGAAGTATTAATGTGGGCAAAGTCTTTACATTGAAGTGTTAATGTGGGAAAAGTCTTTACACTGAAGTGTTAATGTGGGAAAAGTCTTTACACTGAAGTGTTAATGTGGGCAAAGTCTTTACATTGAAGTGTTAATGTGGGCAAAGTCTTTACATTGAAGTATTAATGTGGGCAGTCTTTACATTGAAGTGTTAATGTGGGAAAAGTCTTTACACTGAAGTGTTAATGTGGGAAAAGTCTTTACACTGAAGTGTTAATGTGGGCAAAGTCTTTACATTGAAGTGTTAATGTGGGCAAAGTCTTTACATTGAAGTATTAATGTGGGCAAAGTCTTTACATTGAAGTATTAATGTGGGCAAAGTCTTTACACTGAAGTGTTAATGTGGGAAAAGTCTTTACACTGAAGTGTTAATGTGGGCAAAGTCTTTACATTGAAGTATTAATGTGGGCAAAGTCTTTACATTGAAGTGTTAATGTGGGCAAAGTCTTTACATTGAAGTATTAATGTGGGCAAAGTCTTTACATTGAAGCATTAATGTGGGCAAAGTCTTTACGTTGTGGGCTGGTACATGTGGGCTGGGACAGACCTCAGGACACAAGACCTGAGTCCACAGCTCTGCTGACCATGTAAGCCAGTCCACATCAGTGTGTGATGTGCCCACATGGAGATCAAACTCATAACCTCCAACTTATCAGCACAGAATTCTAAAAGAGCTAATGGACATCACATACAAGTCCAGTCACCCATTAGCCCTGTTGTTAAAGCACCATACTCATGACGCAAGGATTGTAGGATCAACCCTCGGGTGGGCCACTCCATGCGGGTTGACTGTTGTTTGCTTGTTTGCTTGGGGTTTTTCTGATAGAGCCAAGGACTAAAGATCTGATATCTCCAGTTCAGTCCCTGCCCGCAACATTAAAAACTGGCCTGTTCACTGCCCATCTCAAAGTTTTTAACTTTCTCGTGATGTCAGCTTAGCGTTTCACAGCCCCCCACCCCACCCCCGTCATTTCAAGTACATGTAAGCACATATGTTTCATGCGGGCTGAGGAACTGCTTGATAACTTCTGGCAGTTTTGGGCACAGTACATACAGAATTGTCAGAGTACGATGAATCTTTCTTGAACAAAGTCCTAACATAAAGTTCACAGGCCAGGACATGGGGGACTGTTCAAGCACAATGACTGCAGTGGATAACATTATAATCTTCACCAGCATCCAGGTCATAGTTTCAAGGTACACATCGACCAGCCAACACTGGAAAACCAAACACAGGTCAGCAAGACTTACCTCCCAAATGAAGCGCAGGGTGGGTGGAATGGTCAAACGTTCATTGTTGGCCAACACCACTGTGCCACTGTTGTTCAAGATTGAGTACAACAACTCCATCTGGTGAGGGTCACACTGAAATACAAAGGGGAAGAACTATTTAGAAAACTGCATCATATTACATGTCATTGTAGTAAAAATGATCATATCTCTACATTTCTAGTACTAAAATGTATCATGATAAAATTATCTTCTTATGACTGAAAAAATTATCCTGTAAATATTTCTGTATAAGCCTCTGTAATTTGTTATTGTAAGACTAAGAAATGAGACACTTTTTAAGTGGCTGGGACTGTGTTTAATATGATGGGGTTTGGTGCTCTTGGCTGAGTATAAGGTGTGGGGAAATGTATTAAGTTTTCAGAGATATGTATACTACCATTCCTTTTCTATGGATAGAAAACACAATTTTTTAACCAACAAAAACAAAAACAAAAGAAATGAAATAAAGTAAACATGCATATTGCCAAACCACATGATTTCTCAAATTTACTCAAAGAAA
This sequence comes from Monoplex corrugatus, assembly GCA_030674185.1. Classification (NCBI taxonomy): domain Eukaryota; kingdom Metazoa; phylum Mollusca; class Gastropoda; order Littorinimorpha; family Ranellidae; genus Monoplex; species Monoplex corrugatus. Next base: position 7,393,812 of record JAPXFY010000029.1, read on the forward strand.
TATAGCGGCAATTCCTTCTCTCTCTCATCTAAGCTAGCTACCAATGATGCTGCTCATCTCCATCCAAATCCTGGTTTGTGTTAGGGTCGGTGGCTTTCACAATAAACAGTGTGTTGTGTCTCACATATCGGCATACACACACCCCTCACATCCTCCCACACTTCCCTTCCCCCCTCTCCTAATTTACCCTACAAAATAATTACCTCTCCATCCAGCTGCATGATTTTCATGGTTGGTTTAGCCATGATGTCGTAGTTGATGTTGGTAGGCTGGATGCAGAATTTGCGTAACAGTGAAGTCAACAGACCCTCTTGCCACTCTCTGAAACACACATGCCAGTGTCTTAAGCTTAGCACTGATTCCATGCACACTGTTTTCTGATTATGTCATGAACACTCACTCACTCACACACACACACACACACACACACACACACACACACACACACACACACACACACAACACATACACACACAAACAATACAACAAGAGGAACAACACACACAATAATGAAAAGTAAACATACATTAACGAAATGCCCATACCCAACATGTAAAGTACTCTGATACCTTGATACGTAAACAAAACAAAACAACAACAAAAAAACGCTTGTATAAATGTTTACACTGTGAAATGTGTGTACACAGATGATTATCTCAATTTCTTTTTCTACAAACAGTCCTCTAACACAGAAACAGATGTTACCAAGTCCACTCTCCCTCCCCCAACCCTTTGGACTGATTCAACAACCCCCTCCCCCACCACTACCACTCATTCAAACACAGCACTCTGAGCTAGGAATACCACTGAAGAGGCTGAAACAATAAGTCATTTTTGACAGCACTACTCTCCAAGATACATTTGGACTCACTGTGCATTACACATTAACAACACACAGTATAAAACATACAGAAACACTAATTTAACACATCTACATACACACATCAGAGAATGAACACTAATACACTTGCATAAATGAAGATATACTTACAATGTGTAATCATACAAACACAGTCATATACCTGTGGTTGTACATGTATACATATATGGACAATTTACATACTGCCACATGATAGCAGTTAGGGTGCGTTCATACTGCCACTCACGACTTTCGTGCGGACAAACAAAAATCGTGCTGGTGAGAAAAACTCCTCTTTATTTTACTTGCGCTGCTGAAGATGTTCATACTGCCACAGACACGCTCGCACGACCACACCCGCCAAAAAAGTCGTACGTGCATGCTACACTTCAGTCGCGCGCGGATGGACAGAAGTGATCTCGAGGCCAACCCTTCTTTTTTATCACTAGCCATCCTCTGCGCGTTCATACTGAAACGCTTCTGTACGTGTGTGCGGGTCAAGAGACTGTACTGTGTTTAAATTTTCAGTCATTTTTAACAAAAGATGGAAGACGAGAAGCTGATTTCCGAAGTCAGGACTCGACCCTTCCTTTGGAACAAGTCTGACAGAAATCATTTCAACAGAGACATGATCGCCGAGGCATGGAACAACATTGCAAAAGAAACTGGGAGGGGGTGTGTGTGTGTGTGTGTGTGTGTGTGTGTGTGTGTGTGTGTGTGTGTGGTGTGTGTGTGTGTGTGTGTGTGTGTGTGTGTGTGTGTGTGTGTGTGTGTGTGTGGTGTGGGTGTGTGTGTGGGTGGGTGGTGGGTGGGGTGTGGTGGTGGGTGGGTGTGGGGTGGTGTGGTGGGTGGGTGGTGTGTGTGTGTGTGTTGTGGGTGTCTGTGGGTGTGTGGTGTGCTGTGGGTGTGTGTGTGTGTGTGTCGTGTGGTGTGTGTGTGTGTGTTGTCTGTGTCTCTGTCTGTCTGTCGTGTTTTTCTGTGTCTGTGTGCACTGGGCTGCTGTTTGTTCATGAGTATTATGTGTATTTGTGAATGGGTTTTTTGAGTGCATTTGTAAAGCGTGCGTTTATTATAGGTTTGTGGTGCACAGAAAAACGGCGAGTTGTTCGATGTTTCAGATTTCTTCTCTTCCACCACCACACAAAAATCAGTTTCTGTCGCCCCGTCAGTGCCATGTTTACCAGAAAGATAAACAATGCTAGCCTCCCTTCTTCCTCAAGGACGGAAAACGTGTTGATAAGCATGAACACCTTTTCTCACGCGTACACGTTTTTTTCCATTCGCACTACAGTCGTGAGTGCCAGTATGAACGTAGCCTTAGAAGTGAAAGTGCATATGAGTGGATGATCAAGTATGACTCAACAATGGAAGGCCTGGTGTAGAGATAAATCTGTGACTGTCTGATGAATAAGGACTTTGCTGTGGTAATTTCTTCCTCATTTTTAATGGCAAGGCTAGGGAACAATGTTTATGCTTTGGGAACTGAGCTATAATTGTCTATACTGCTCCCTTTATTTCATTTTATCTTTTCTTTATGTGCATCATCCTTTCTATTTTTTCTGTCTTACTGGTCTAATCACCTTTATGTTTTCAAGAAATAGTGGATCTGTCTTTGAAATTGGCATTTCAGCTCAGTTCAGTTCATATTGCTTATAGCCCAGCCGATTACTAGAGCCATATCAGTACTAACACCATGTCAAAAATTGGCATTTACTGTACAGTGGGAACAGAGTGCAGAAATTACAGCAGAAAGTACAGTAATGTGTGATGCCTGCACAGTCAGGGCCAAACCACCTAAACAATGTGCATACATGCAGTCAAAACAACACTGCTCAGACATACAAGAAGAGACTCAACAGAGTATGAAATCCACTGATTCTATAAGATTAAGATATCCTTTATGCTTCTCAAGATCCCACTATATGGAAACATTCTGAGCCGGTCAGTAATTGACTGGCCATTTGTGTTTGTATGTCTTCTTTGTTTCCATTGTCACAATGGACTTACCATGTGAAATTCAGTCTGCTCTTCCCACAGACAGATGTGGCCACAAAGCAACGCCACCCATTTTTCTTCTTTTGTGTGCGTATGCAATTCTGTTCATCTACTAGTGGATTTTGCTACAGAATTTTGCCAGGGACAACTTCTTTGTTGCTGTTATAGATCCTTCTTGTCCTCTGAATATGTGCTGCACATGGCACCTCAATTTACCAAGTCATCCAAAAACTTAAATCATTCACACAAAAGGCACTATTGTTCAAACTGTCTAGAACTAGCCATGCATCCTTGTGAAGTTTCCATGGCACATTGACTGTTACTGCTTTGCATTCTAACCAAAAACTGTTATGGGATCCCCAGGTTGAAAAAAAAACAAAAACATTAAAAGCTGCATAAACATAGAATGATACACAGTTAATAAAACCTGACAGCTGTACTTTGTGCCTTAAAGTCAAAATCAGGGCCCAAGTGCATGGCACATTTCTCTATCCAAAAGCATTCTAAATATTAAAAATCATTTCAATTTTAACACCGGTTCGTGAAAACACTCAAACAATCTTATCATTTAGAACGTTTCCAGTTGACAAAAAAGTGCTGTGCACCTGAACGCTAAATTCCAAAAAATATATGAAAATTCTGGATTTGGCTTTACCGTTTCCACATGGCTTACTTTGTCTTGGGATCAACATATCCCATGAGTTCTTGTGACTCAACAGCTTTGGTGAAGACGCTCTGGACATTGATGATTTTGCCACGCTCTTTCTCTGCCACGGCAAATGTCTTGATGCACTCACTCTTGCCACAACCTGAAGGGCCTACCACCAGGATCTGTACACACACAAACACATGCATGCACATACACACAGGCACATGTATATACACACACACACACACAAACACATGCATGCACATACACACAGGCACATGTATATACACACACCCATGTACATGAATATACATACATGCATGCATGCACATGCATACATATGCACACACAACCACACACACACATACACACACACACACACACAAAACACACACATACACATATACACACACAACCATACACACACACACACACACATTAACACTGTGAGATTAATATTTTTAAGTTGTGTTGAGAGCACAACACATACACTCATTTTGTCTCTCTCTCCCTCTCTCTCTCTCTCTCAAAAACACATGCACCTACCCACTCACCCCCCTCTCCCCCAACACACACACAAACACACACACACACATACACACAAACACAAACAAACAAACAAACATGCATAATCTTAGCAAAATTTTGACCAATTTTCTACAGAAACAACAACAAAGAGCCGGGTCAAAGGTGTGAATGCGTGTATATATGTATGGTTGTGCACATCTGTCTACATACATGTGTTCGGGAGAGGACAGAAATAGGGATTAGATGTGTGCGTGCATGACAGGCAGAAAGACTACATCAATGACAGAGAGAGGAACATATGTGGGTGTGTACACAGATGCACCATACACACACAACTGCACACATGTGGGCATATTTATCTATCTTATGCATGTCCTGTTTACTATCTGTCTGTCTTCAAAGTGACTCAAAGTACAGCATTGCCTGGGTAGTGCCAGGTAAATCAAGGGTAGATATTTTTCCAATTTCACAGGTCAACGTACGTGCAACCTGTTAATGCCTGAATGCCTTTATAAGTATACACACACAAAGTATGTTAGAGAACTTGTAAGTAATGTCATTATTTGCTGGCTTATGGAAACATGAAGATATCCTGCATACACACCCACTGACACACCTCATAACCATTCCTACAAACCAGCATGACACACCTCAAAACCATTCCCACAACACAAAACAATAACACAACACTAACCGTCTGATGAGCAGCATTGAGTTGCGCCAACTGCATCACACGTGCCTGGAATGCTGCGCCTGGCAACAGACCCAGGTCTCCTGTTGCCACAGCGATAGCATCCTGCATGTTGTCCAGCACTTGCTTGCCGATCTGGTCGAGAACAGTGCCAAAATGTTCTTTGCTGGCATGCATCATCGGTACCACAGGGGTGTTCAGGTTCAGTGAGTCTGGAAATGAAACGAATGAATGAATGAATGAATGAACGAACATACAAATGAATGAACGAATGAATGAATAAATGAATGAACGAACGAATGAATGAATGAATGAATGAATGAATGAATGAATGAATGAATGAATGAATGAATGAATAAACATTGGTGTTACTGGTGTGTTCAGGTACAATAAGTCTGAAAATATCGATTAACTGACAAAAAAGCATAGCTTATACTGGTGTTCATATTCAGCAGATCTAAAAAGAAACAAACAAATTAATTAAAACACACCACAAACTGACAAACATCGATAAAAAGAGACAAATGAACAAAGAGAAGGTATAGGTACATACACAAATACATACAGTATACACATATACATACATTACTCATATATAGCGTATGTATATACAAACATAGGCAGAATACATAGACTCCCCTTACCTCCTTTCTTTTCTAGAAAAAATGACAAGACAAAATAGTCAAGGTTTATTAATATCTTTTTTCTAACAACAACAGCCATGGTGGGTTTTTTCCAATGTATACAAACAAGTTTTGTGAAAATGTGACTCATCCTTTGAATATTTACACTTTTTCAACTTTCCTTTTTCTGTTTCTACCAAACAAATTGAAAACTTTGCTCAAACCACAACAAAGCCATTCATCTAACAATGAAAGAGCTGGTCGCACAGCCAGTCACTTATCGTCAAGAAGGCCTTAGAAGAAACACAGACAACTTGTGACTGTGGTAAAGATCATTCTATGCCATAAAACAGGGCATAGTTAGGTACTAATCTACAGTCCCACATAGATATACAGACGGACGTTGTGGCTGCAATGTGGCACAGCCACATGATCTTAGTGGAGTAACCTGAAAACAGCAGCTAGATCAGCTGCTGAAAATATTTCTTTACATAAACAGCTAAGCAATCTGTGATAAAATCTTTTCTTCATTTTGTAATAATTCATCCACGAACAGCTGAAAAAAACTTTGCCTGCATATTCCATTTGAACACACACACACACACACACACACACACACACACACACACACACACACACACACACAAAAACACGTATGCGCGCGCGCACACACACACACACACACACAAACATCAACACACAACCACACACAACACCACAACAACACAAAATACTATGTACACACACACACAGAAAACACACATGCATATACAAACACACTACATGTACACACACACACAGAAAACACACATGCACATACAACACTACTATGTACACACACACACAGAAAACACACTGCACACATAACACACTACATGTACACACACACAGAGAAAACACACGTGCACATACAAACACACTACATGTACACACACACAGAGAAAACACACGTGCACATACAAACACACTACATGTACACACACAGAGAGAAAACACACATGCACATACAAACACACTACATGTACACACACACAGAAAACACACATGCACATACAAACACACTACATGTACACACACACAGAAAACACACGTGCACATACAAACACACTACATGTACACACACACACACACAGAGAAAACACACATGCACATACAAACACACTACATGTACACACACACACACAGAGAAAACACACATGCACATACAAACACACTACATGTATACACACACACAGAAAACACACGTGCACATACAAACACACTACATGTACACACACACACACAGAGAAAACACACATGCACATACAAACACACTACATGTACACACACACAGAGAAAACACACGTGCACATACAAACACACTACATGTACACACACACACACAGAGAAAACACACATGCACATACAAACACACTACATGTACACACACAACAGAGAAAACACACATGCACATACAAACACACTACATGTACACACACACACAAGAGAAAACACACATGCACATACAAACACACTACATGTAACACACACACACAGAGAAAACACACATGCATAAAACATAAAAGAAACACATGAATACAACAAGTCCACACACAGAGAAACACAATCACATAAACACACACTGTACACAACGGAACAACATACAAACACACACATAAAATACATGCATGTAGATACATGTTTTATATCTGACGAGATGTACACATACATACAGTACTGGAGCTATCTCACATGCATCCAATCAGTTGAAAAAATATAAATAATGCACTCTTTCTTTCCTTTATGGACAGATTATCCATCATGAAAATAATGCTAAGAAAAGCCGCCTAACAAAGGTGGTGCAGTCAAACTATGGCAACACATTATACGTAAAGCTTTTTCTAAATTTTCATACAGAAATGTTGATCGTGACACTAAGATGGGACAAGGTTTTAAACTAAATCATAATAACATAAAACTATGAATTTCAACTAAACAGCATCAAATACAACTGTCTGAAAGATGATGATAGTAATGATGATAAAGATGATGATAGTAATGATGATAAAGATGATGATAGTAATGACGATAAAGATGATGATAGTAATGATGATAAAGATGATGATAGTAATGACGATAAAGATGATGATAGTAATGATGATAAAGATGATGATAGTAATGATGATAAAGATGATGATAGTAATGATGATAAAGATGATGATAGTAATGATGATAAAATGATGATAGTAATGATGATAAAGATGATGATAGTAATGATGATAAAGATGATGATAGTAATGAGATAAAGATGATGATAGTAATGATGATAAAGATGATGATAGTAATGATGATAAAGATGATGATAGTAATGACGATAAAGATGATGATAGTAATGACGATAAAAGATGAAAGATAAGATTTAATGACGATAAAGATGATGATAGTAATGAGATAAAGATGATGTATAGTAATGATGATGAATGAGATGATGATAGTAATGATGATAAAGATGATTAGTAATGACGATAAAGATGATGATAGTAATGATGATAAAGATGATGATAGTAATGATGATAAAGATGATGATAGTAATGATGATAAAGATGATGATAGTAATGATGATAAAGATGATGATAGTAATGATGATAAAGATGATAGTAATGACGATAAAGATGATGATAGTAATGATGATAAAGATGATGATAGTAATGACGATAAAGATGATGATAGTAATGATGATAAGATGATGATAGTAATGAGATAAAGATGATGATAGTAATGATGATAAAGATGATGATAGTAATGATGATAAAGATGATATAGTAATGAGATAAAGATGATGATAGTAATGATGATAAAGATGATGATAGTAATGACGATAAAGATGATGATAGTAATGATGATAAAGATGATGATAGTAATGATGATAAAGATGATGATAGTAATGATGATAAAGATGATGATAGTAATGACGATAAAGATGATGATAGTAATGATGATAAAGATGATGATAGTAATGATGATAAAGATGATGATAGTAATGACGATAAAGATGATGATAGTAATGATGATAAAGATGATGATAGTAATGACGATAAAGATGATGATAGTAATGACGATAAAGATGATGATAGTAATGATGATAAAGATGATTGATGATAAAGATGATGATAGTAATGATGATAAAGATGATGATAGTAATGACGATAAAGATGATGATAGTAATGACGATAAAGATGATGATAGTAATGACGATAAAGATGATGATAGTAATGATGATAAAGATGATGATAGTAATGACGATAAAGATGATGATAGTAATGACGATAATGATGATGATAGTAATGACGATAAAGATGATGATAGTAATGACGATAAAGATGATGATAGTAATGATGATAAGATGATGATAGTAATGACGATAAAGATGATGATAGTAATGATGATAAAGATGATGATAGTAATGAGATAAAGATGATGATAGTAATGACGATAAAGATGATGATAGTAATGACGATAAAGATGATGATAGTAATGATGATAAAGATGATGATAGTAATGACGATAAAGATGATGATAGTAATGACGATAAAGATGATGATAGTAATGACGATAAAGATGATGATAGTAATGATGATAAAGATGATGATAGTAATGACGATAAAGATGATGATAGTAATGACGATAAAGATGATGATAGTAATGACGATAAAGATGATGATAGTAATGACGATAAAGATGATGATAGTAATGACGATAAAGATGATGATAGTAATGATGATAAAGATGATGATAGTAATGACGATAAAGATGATGATAGTAATGACGATAAAGATGATGATAGTAATGACGATAAAGATGATGATAGTAATGACGATAAAGATGATGATAGTAATGACGATAAAGATGATGATAGTAATGACGATAAAGATGATGATAGTAATGATGATAAAGATGATGATAGTAATGATGATAAAGATGATGATAGTAATGATGATAAAGATGATGATAGTAATGATGATAAAGATGATGATAGTAATGATGATAAAGATGATGATAGTAATGATGATAAAGATGATGATAGTAATGATAAAAGATGATGATAGTAATGATGATAAAGATGATAGTAATGATGATAAAGATGATGATAGTAATGATGATAAAGATGATGATAGTAATGATGATAAAGATGATGATAGTAATGATGATAAAGATGATTCTTGTGATACTGATAACGGTGATAATGATGATGGTATTTACAATGACAATGCTGATGGTAATAATGATAATTGTAGAGCTGATGGTGAAGATCACTATAATGACAATGATGGACACCCACACAGCGTTCAGTCTATCCTACTGTAGCATGCTTCTTATAGCTAGACAGAAATCATGACACACCACAGATTGTCGAAGGAAAAGTGCTTGACAGGATACTAAAACATGACGGAACACACAATCCTGTATTTGTTTTAAAAAAAGTTGATTGGCCAATGAACACACCAAATGATCCTCAGTCTTCAGAAAAAAAGACAATAACAACAATAAAACAAAAGGTACTGAGGAATCTACCTCACTTTCTCCAGATGAATTTTCAGTCCTCTAACTTATGGCTTTGCTGACTGACTGGATGTGTTCCCACCAACCACTCTTAACTGGTGGACATGTGGCCTGAACACTTGTTTATCCATGAGAACAGAACAAACCATGCAGCAAACTATTTGGTCTATGGAAAGTTTGCAGACTTTTTCTCTGCCCTGTATGTGGGCTGCAATTCCCATGTGCAGTTGAATATACCGGTGGGGTTTTAAATGTACAGACTTCTCTGTTTGTTTGTTTTTGTTGTTTTCTTTCCCTGTCACTAAAGCAGCCATTCTCTGTTTTCTGTAGTGTGCACTGCTGGGTGTACTCCAGTTTCCATAAGCCACCAAACAATGATATGGCTTACATGATCTTTAACGTGCATAAATGACGTTCTGCATTTGTATGTACATGAACAGGATTCCAACATTGGCAGGTCTGTTCATGTGTTGACCAGGAAGTCAGAAAAATCTCCACCTTTTACCAACAGGGAGGCACCATACAGGTTTGACCCCACACCTCCCATGTGGACAATCAGTGTTCTAACCACTGTTGTGCATGTCGGGTCTTAGGACAAGGCTGAAAATTCACCAGAGGAAAACTAAGGCAGGCTGTTGTTTATATATCTTTTGTTCTACTGACCATGCCAGAATCAGGTAACACAAAAAATAACAGCAAGACACCCATGCTTAACTGATAGTCCACCAGCATGCACACATTTCCCTGGGGTTTGGGCAAATGTCTGTTTGTATAACAACATTTACAGAAAACAACAGAAAACTATTCTCTACTATAGAACACACAGACACTGATCCTAAAACTATGTGCATGACCTATAACCCCACACAACGACACTCACCAACTACAAAGAGGAACCAGTCCGAATATATCTGAGCTTTTAAACACAACCAAACATCCTCGTTCAAACATGAGTATAGAAATTTATCTATTTATCAAGGTTATTATCACAGGTTCTGAAAATAATCCTGAGAAAATATATTGTTACTGTTATTGTTGTTTAAAGCCCAGCCGACTGCATAGAGCCATATCAGGGCTATAACCATTTCAAAATATACACAATACTTCAACAGGAAAAAAGAAAAGAAAATTAAGTACACATATCAATGCATTCGCGTACATAATTTAAGGACATGCCCCTGGCGTTGACCACTCTGTCCAATTTATTGCACATGGGAATTTAAAAAACAAATCTGAATATAAATTTAAATAGAAATAAGGACACTAAAACATACACACACAAAAACAGACCTAAATTACCTAAAATTGTTTTTACATATCTCATTTCCGTAGAGCCAAAAATGCACCTAACACATGTATCCAATTGTCAATCCTAAGAGAAAGTATGTAAGACTTTATCAAACACACACAGGTGAATGGACCAGTAAGGCAGGAAATAATATGAAGAAATGACAGAAAGCAAAGGAGGAAGAAAGAAAAAAAAAGAGTGACAGAAAAGAGGAAACGTCTAGCACAGAATTTCCAGAAGGTGGGGATACTATTTATACTGAAAGAATCCCCAGCATTCCCAATAGGGGAGAGAAAATACATAAATATATTTGAGAAAATACACGAGTAAGCCCTGCTGGTGTATGTAACAAACCATCTCAGACAGTCTGAATCTGTTTTAAAAAAATCATAGTGGAACTATGAATGCAATATCAGATTACTTTAATATGTAACTTTGACCACAGAACACAGAACAATCTTATACACAGTAGGGAAAACCTATGTGTTACATCATGTAAAAAATGCTATAGTACTGTTTTGCAGATATCTGCTTGGTTTTTACACAGATCAACAACTAAACAGACCCAAAGAGATCTCTGTGACAGCCATATTGAATGCCTTGATCCCTCCTCTTCCCCAACACACACACAGACACAGACACAAATGCACGCATGCATGCATGCACGCGCGCATACACACACACTCACACACACGTACACATGCATGCATGCAGGCGCATGCACACACACAACACACACACACACACACAACACCACACACACACACACACACACACATTCCCCAAGCAAACGCACGTTCATAAGCCCTCATCCTTCAAAGACCTCTACAAGTCGGTACTTTTGAATGAATTAATCCTCTCTCTCATATACCACTCCACACACACACACACACACACCACACTCCACACACACACTCACACACACACACCACACACACACACTCTCTCACACACACACACACACTCTCTCTCTCTCACACACACACACAGAGGCACACACACACACATACACACACTCACTCACTCACACACACACACACACACACACACACACTCACTCACACACCTTCTTTCTCTCTCTCCACTTCCCCATCTACAATCTACACACATACATCCATAAATCACCTTTCAAAGATCTCTGTGACTCAGCACTCTTGGATGATTTGATCCGGAGCTCTGACTTGATGGTCTGCAGAGAGTCAGTGGGGTGGATGGTGGACTGACTCACCACATCCTCCCCACCAAACACCATCGGCACGTCCACATGGGGCCACAGATCTTGTACAATGGTCGCAAACAGGCTGGCATCGCGTGTGTTCATCCGTGGGACAAACGTGTCACGCAAGGCTGTCACCAGGGAGGACTCCTCACTCAGTTTCTTGGCAGCATCTGATTCTGAAGACAGCAAATTGTGACTGAAGTTATTAAACACTCGTGTACTGATGCACAGTAAATTGTGACTGAAGTTATTAAACACTCTGTGTACTGATGCACAGTAAATTGTGACTGAAGTTATTAAACACTCTGTGTACTGAAGACAGCAAATTGTGACTGAAGTTATTAAACACTCTGTGTACTGATGCACAGTAAATAACAATAAACAAGTATACAACACAATCCAAAACAAGTGCAACTGCACACAGGAACCAGAAAAACACGAAAATAGAATCAGAACACATATTTAATACAACAAGACAAGACAGGCGCAAATTTTCCGCCAACTGGCCTTTGTCAAGCATGAATGTAAGATCATAAACAAACACCAAGTCCTCTTCTCTCACTCGACAAAGCAGCACGGAAGTTTCAGTCTTTTTCTCCTAATTTTGTGTTTGGTGTTTGTTTGTGATCTTACAGTCACACTTGACAAAGGCCAATGGACTTCTCCCACTGAACGAAGCAGCAGGGAAGTTACAGTCTTTTCTCCTAATTTTGTATTTGGTGTTTGTTTGTGATCTTACATTCATGCTTGACGAAGGCCAACAAAATTTGCGCATGTCTTGTCTTGTTGTATTAAATAGAAGTATACAACACGTTCAACAGATTTTAAAAAATACAAATTTATAGAAAAAAATATGGACACTCATCAAAAACCCCAATGATAGTTTTGAGTGGTCATCATCATCATGTGCCCTCCATACACATCTATCTCCTGTTGCTGCAAGTACATCTCCCACCCTCTCTGTCCTCAGCCACCCTGCAAGTCTGTCCACTATTTTCTCCCTGGGTCTACCTGGTGTTCTCTTTCCCTCCAGCTTTCCTGTCCTTTTTCGTGTTTTCGCTGGCCATGATAAACCTGGGTATGGTCGTTGGTGGTTTCCCATTGCCTTCCATTGTTTTTTGTGCCAACTCTTCACTAGCCTTTGTCATTCCCACGACAACCCACAAGGCAGTGGGGGTGATTTTCTGCCAGGGTTTACTCCCTTAGCCTTACTGTCTCCCAAGATAACAAGGCAGTGGTGCTATTTACCCATAGCTTCAAGTGGTATCTACAATAAATGTTTACAGACCAATATAGACAAACCCATGAGATTTATATTCAATCAGATGTAATCAACCCGCAGGGACTGCACAAGAAAATGTGAATACATACTGGAATACATGTAGTGTTTAGACATTGTTCCTGTTCTATATTATCAATATGATATGTTATTCTTCATTTACATAATGCTTCTACATTGTCATTTTACATGTTTTTAATGTGTTGTTCCCCATGATGTCTTGCAGAGAAACACTGATTTTTTTTTTCAAACTGACATGACCATCTGCTCTAAAAATACACACACAAAATTTAAACCAGGATACTGAAACTGAAAGTAAACATTTGTACAAATAGTGACCTGGATACTGAAACAAAATAAATATTTGTACAAATATTGACATATCCATATCAATCTAACAAAACATGGCCCCAGCATTTATCTCATAAACAAATGTATTTAATATCATTTAATATTATGTACAAGTGAGAACAAGCTACTGATCTAACATACATTTCTTTAAGAAAAGAATGTCTGTTTTGCAACAAAGCTAGAGAAGGGTTCAAGGAACAAAACGTACAGTAATCATCTATCTATTATATACCATCTGTTTACAACACAATTACTTACTGAATATGCAAAAGAATATAAGCAAACATGAAAGTATTGCAATGATGTATTTATTTCTTCTTTGTTTATATTCATTCTTTTCCAAAAATAACAAGATATGTATGTGTGCGTGTTTGTGAGTGTGTGCGCATGTAGTTTCCTCTTAGATTCAAACATTTTTAAAATGAAATGCTCACCTCTTTGCTTTTCTGACATCTCATTTTCATGCTTTTCTGAGTCAATTCCCATCTTTGATAACTCTGCCACGAAAGTCATAGAAAAAGTTACTACTGGTAATTAGTCATTCATGGCAAATATATGAATACATGAACACACAAGCATGACACACTGACACACAAGCCTAAGTGTGTGCAAGTACATACACACACTTATGCATACACACACAACACAAACACACCCACGTACAACCACACCAACAACTTTGAACACTAACCCTTTACACAAAAACAGTTCAAAGTTTATTAATTATTAGTATCATTATCTTACTATCATCATCATCATGATCACCAACCACACCACCACCATCGTCATCATTATCATCATCGTCATCATCATCATCACCAATCATGATCAGCTTACTATCATTATCATCATCATCACCACCATCACCATCACCATTACTATAAATCGTTTTTGTAGAGCACTACTCGCTGAATTCATTCAGACTCACCATGCATTACAATAATCTGACTTCTTAGTGGAACACAGAGAAATCAAGTGTCCACTTTGTTGTTGCACAGTCTGCATCTCTGGTAGGCATGCATGCTGGGTGTTTCCATGTTTAACCACTGCTGATATGACTACAGGATTTTTTACATATCTGATATTCTGCATACATATGCACACAAAGGAGGCTTAGGCAATGGCAGGTCTGCACAAAAGTTGACCTGAAATATTGGAAAAATCTCTACCCTTCACCCAGCAGGCGCAGGTGTTTAGGCAAATCAAAAAAAGGTCTTTCCAACTGAAAAGATTACCATGCCTGTCAATGGATCCTTTCAGCCCCAAAGGAGAAATGCATGATAACAGTAAATAATATGAATGACCAACACAATCAAGTACTTAAGAAAACTGTTTTTGATGGGAAAACAAACATTTGTTTAAAATATAACTACATTCTTCCTAACATATTATTTTTTCTTCCAGACATGAAGTTACATTGTGAAAACATTGACATAATTGAAAAATCTTTATAGAAATACATTTCAACAGGTTGTCACCGAAATTAGGATACTTGAAAATACAATGAAACTCACACACGCACGCACGCACACGCACGCACGCACACACACACACACACCACACACAAACACAACACACACGCACATGCACACAGACAGCACACACACACCTTTGTCCTCAATGTCCAGTCTGTCCACCATGTGAGCACCAGCCTCAGACACCACACCTTTCAGGGAGTGAAGACTCCAGCCATAGAAACTGCCGCTGTTTTCCTGGCCTGAAAAAAACAACACATCATTCAGATCAGTGGCCATCGATTGTTTAATTTAAACATTCTTCTTGAAAAAAACCATACATATATCATTGCTCTTACAATCATACCTCTTTTAAAAACACCTTAACATAACCTCTCCTGAAAATATCTTATTACAAAAAATCACAGAATAAAATGCAAAAACGTCATGGAACTTCCACTCTCGTAAACTGGAATGGCTGCCATATTCATCATCAATCATAAGCACAACTATAAAACTTTCTTTCCAACTACAGCTTCTTTACAAAACAATCAATTTGGTTTCTGAATATTTGACGCTCTTAGCAGAAAATCTGAATGCTTTTTACCTAAATGCTCAATATAATCTCATAATGCTTCAAAGCTACAACAACTCACACATACCACTAAGAAAATGATTTCTGAAACAAGAATCCTTCTCATCTATCATCAAATCCACAACTGTAACAAAAAAGGCCTGAGGCTGACAGACAGAGACAAAGACACAACAAAGACCCCATGCACATGCATGATTGACAGACAGACAGAGACAGTCAGACAGACAGAACAGACAGAGAGAGAATGGGATACAGATTACATGATCCATTTAGTTAAAGGCTGTGACCCCTTCTGAAAGGAATACAAAATATAATTTAACAATAATTATAATCAATATGAAACAAATTATGAATAATATGATATCACACACGTGTGCAAATAATTGCAGTGAATATACAGATGATTACAATAAAGATTTTCATGGGACAACCTTACCAAGGATGGCATCATCGGAGATGTAGGAATTGGTACCAAACATACGTCGACACATATTGTACAGCTGCTTTGTCTTCCATGCCAACTCTCGACCATGGACAAATCCTGAACAGTAAACAACACTAGTCAATGTTTTGTTATCTTGTATGCTAAACATCACTAGGTTTTTCATTTCTTAAATTTTGTTTCCTGGTTCCATGAAAATTATTAGTCATTACAAATTTTTCAAACAGTAACACTGAAATCTCAGATCTTTTCATTTACACAAAACAGTAAATGACTGCTTTTTCAGTCTTGTATATTTTCTTCCCATGCATATTCTAAATTAAATGCTTGAGATTTCTGGGAATATTGAAGAATAATTTAGTGTTCATATCATGAATCAGAACACAACATTTCCATTATCATTTTTAACATAAAGACAACAACAACAAAAAACCAGGGATGAAGTCATACAAATAGAATACTGGATTAACATGCTTTAATCTTATGATTGCAAAAAAAAGGGAAAATGAAACACTTCATCAGATAAACATATTTTCTGCATTCCTTATGTAAAGACTAAAATTTTCAGCCAACTATTATTCTCTTCCTATGCGCCAGAACAACTGAAAGCACTTCCATCAGATATCGGCATTTGCAATCTCTGCCCTCTTTTAAGAGAACTCTAAGAACCAATCTTTTTAAACAGTACTATTACCAGTCTGTATCTTTCTGATATGACTGGTTGTGTAAGCGAATGCTATTTTGTATGATTTCATTGATTTGTTTGCAGGTCAGAGTATATGAATTCCTCTGTGTAGATGCTTGCTGTTTATGTGCAAACATACATGCCTGCACATCTGTGTGTGTATCTGTGTCAGTCTGTGTATTGGTGTATGTGTATGCATTTATATCATATGTGTACAATGTTGTTGCTTTCTTTTCTTATTGTATTTCATATTATGCTTATACCATTGATTTATTGCTGACTTATGCCTTTATGTATAGCATTCTTCTGTACATGACAAAGTGTTCCGGAGCTTGCATCCCAGGATGTAAAGCTATATACATCTTCATCATTAGTCTCATTACCTGTTGATATCAACAAAACTACCGTGATATTCATACTACCATAATATTCACATTATCTCACCATCTGCACAGTGTCAACTTCAGTCAACTTTGGCATAAAGTTTATTACCAAACCTCATACTCCTCCCCTATCTCCACAACCCCCCAGCCCTCCCTCCTACAGCAAAACTTCACCCACACAACACTGACCTTGACTGAACAGCATGACCTCCAAGGACAACTGGAAGTCTAAAGTCATGATGGACACCACACGGAACAGTTCACGGATGCTGTCAGGCAGCTGGCTGGTAGCCGCAGGATACAGCAGAGGTCTGTCAGGGTCACAGGCAGTGACAGGGACAGCGGAGTCCATGAGAGCAAAGATGGCAGCATGAGAATTGAGCTGAACATCGTCAGACTGCAAATGGACAGCTGCCTTGCTCTGTCGCAAAGCGTCCATGACAGTGGACATGAGCTGGGCAAAGACGGACAGCACAGGAAGCTGCAGGTTGACGATGTCCACAAAAGATACCCAGCATCCTACAAGCACAAATTAAAAATAACACTAAACGTCACCAACAATTTTTCTTGACAGAATAACTCAATGAAAGAGCAGAAAAGACAGAAGATTTTAAGCCATGGAAAGATTGGGTTTCAAATATAACTTAACTTTATCACTAAGAAAGTTGGACAATGCTAAAATAACTCATACATGCTCTATTTCTCATCTTCCGTGCTAAACTGACTCATGTTCTACACCAAACTGACTCCAAGCATATATAACAGACCTCAAACCTCTTCAGTAAATGGCTGTGAAACATGGCACACAAAATTAATCCATCTTCCATGCTGGACTTGTCCTTTTCTTAACCTTGCAATTTTAAAATATGTTTTCAGTGTGTGTGTGAAAGTTGCGAAGTGGAGGAAGGATGTGGGAGGGAAAAGGGATGTTTGTGTGTGGAGTTATAGCATTGTGCCATGACAATAGGTTGTATTTTGGGGGGAAGAAGAAGAAGAAGAAAATAAAGATGAAGAAGATGATGATAGTGACGATGATAGAGATGATGATGATGATGATGATGATGATGATGATGATGAAGAAGAAGAAGATGAAGATGAAGAAGAAAAAGAAAAAGAAAAAGAAAAAGTACAATACTTACAAGAAGAAGAAAAAGAAGAAGAAAAAGAAGAAAAAGAAGAAGAAAAAAAGAAGAAGAAGAAAAAGAAGAAAAACGATAATTTGTATATGGCTTTAAATCCTTAAGTATAAATTAAATCAAAGTGCAGATCCTCATTCACAGCAAGCGAAAATGGGCAGATTTTGCCTGTTTAGTTTCTGCCAGAAACACCGTCCCTCCCGCCCTTCCTCTCAGGGGCTGCCACAGCTGCAGCCCTTTCCTTCTCTTTCCCCTATGTAAAATGTGTTGTCAGTGACTGTGTTTCCCGCCTAATTATATTTTCATGTGGATTATATCAGATCTCAAATGGCGCTTCTTTAATCCAGCAATCTTTGCTGATTACATCCGTAGTACACAAGTCGAGGTCCCAGTTCCTACTATGTTGTAAAAATAAAATAAAAGAAAATAAAAACGACCACTTAATGTACTGGCACTGACTGAGTGTGTGCCGCTGGCAGCAGCTATCTGGCACTCTGGGCATTGAGAATAGATAAGCAAAAGAATGTGAGTAGGCCTACAGGTCACACTTGACCCCGCTCACACGCAGTCTGTGAGAGTAAATGAAGTGGTCTAGCTTTTTTCTTTGTTCTTGCTTTTGGATTTTTCATCTGCTTTCTGTGATTGTTCTTTAACTTATTTTCATCATCGTTTTGTTTTCTGGCCCCATTTTGTGTGTATTTAGTTTAGTTGTGTTTGCTTCTTATTGTGTAGAGAAAAAAAAACATACAAGGCTTAGGCTGGTTGGTGTTTTACTGTGTGATGTAGGCTATACACCATTTGACTGTGCCTGTGAAAAAAAAAAAGTTGCACATTCTGACAGAACTGACTTTGAGAGACTGAACGCACTATGCAGAATCTGTGGTGAGAGATCAAAGAAAGATCGCAAGACAAAACCCGCAAAATTTTGCAAAAACTACGCCCCAGATTTCATGACATTTTTCGGGATAATTGTTTCCAGTGAAACAGACGGCATTCTTCACTCAGCTACGTTTTGTTCAAACTGCTAAAAAAGATTGCGTGCTGTGAAACAAGCATCCTCTCCATCTGAGATAACACTAAACAATATCAAGTCTGCCACAGAAAAGAGCAATTTAATCTGGACACAAAAATATAGATAACTAAATGTAAGTAGACGTATACTTTATAACACACCGATTTCATTGCATTGTTGATTATTTTCATACACCTATAAAACATACAGCCAGCAACATAACTGACAGTGCAGTGTATAAAGAAAGACGTGTGTGCGCGCTCGCGCGCATGTGTGTGTATATGTGTGTACACTGGAGTACAAACACCGCTGCCTCAGGGAAGCATTTCCTGACAAGTGAAGAGTGACTCTAATTACCCGCCGCCTGTGGCGCACATGTTGCGCGGACCCGGATTGTGGTGAGTGATACCAGTAGTGGCCAGAATGAACTTTTAAGAATGCTAAGTATGAATGGTCATAATAGTTGCACGCATCACACAGCATGTATGAAAGTTGAAGCTTTATTCGTTGTCCGAGCATGAATGTGTTGAAAAGTCTGTAGCATGGCATGAATGTAAACACCTCTTAAGTGCATATTACTTTCTCCTTTCTCTGGTGTGTTTGTACTCGTTGTAAACTTCAGACAGAGTACTTTCTGTTGGTTTTATCAAAAATCTTACAGCTGTGATGAGTCAGACATAAATGATGTAGAACCACAGACACTAGAATTTACCGCGGCCAGTGGCTTGCAGCTTAATGCTGGCACTGACAGAGCAGACCGTCGCTTTGTATGGTTCCCTTGGCACTGAGCAGCTGTTTTGTCTTTCGCAGGTGGCTCAGTGAGTGAGTTCAACTAAACAGTGGGCTGTGCAATGCCGTGCATTATTCATTCAAACATTCACTCAACAATAACAAAAACAACTTGAGGGTACAAGCACATGCATACTGGGAGGGGAGGACAAGAGGGGAGTGGGTCAAAAGGGTAGGTGGTGCAGGGGGAAATCACTATGACAAAGAGATATGTCTTCAAGTTAGACCTGAAGGAAGAAATTTCACAACTGTCAAAGAGACAAGGAAAGCACATTCCAGTTTTATGGACTAGACACAGAAAATGAACGGCAACCAAATGTGGAACATATGTATCGAGGAATCTGTAAATAAATACTATCAGACGCAGAATGGACAGATCAGGTAGGGGCATACATAAGGAAGTGGTCAAGATTAGTAGGCAAAGAGACATCTTTTATTTATACCAATGTTTCTAACATACGTAGATGTGAGAATGATGGATGTGTGGTGAGAGTCTAGCGTATGCACATATTAATTTCCAGATGTGGATCATTAAAAGAGTACTAAGTTGAACTGAAATTAAACTGAATTGAAAATGACTCGTGCTTTTCCTTAGCTGGCCAGAAAATGTCCCAGATTTCTACTCATGTCATCCTCTACCTTGCAATAACTCACACTCTACACCAAAATGACTCACCTGTGCTGGCCAGACCACGGAAGATGTCATGGATCTGCAAGTAGTTTGTGGAAAAAGTACAGTTGAACACGTACAATGGTCGTCCCAGACACAGGCTTACCTCCCTCACATGCATGTACTTGCCGCATTCCTGCACACATTACACTTTTTTTTAATTCAACCCTTTTAGTTGACAAGATATGAAATAACATGCTGTATCAATAATAAGACAAACTCAATAACCATATTCAAAATCAGGATACAAGCACACTCACAAAATCAGACAAAGATATGCAACCATATGAATAAAACATACAAATATGCGCTGATACCCGTGTGGACTGGAAAAAAGGAAATTGTGCATAAAATGTAATAAAACAAGCTGATTTTGCCATACTAACCATCTCCCTTTTTCCAAAGAATGTACACACACATGAACTTAATTATGCACCTGCTAGATCTCATCAAAATCAAAATGTCAACAACTTAACGAGCGACCAATTCCAGTAAGAACAATTTCATTATGACAAATATGGCAGAGATAGGTATCAATATATGTTATTATCATTGTCAAGTTCACATGATATGTTGTTTAGGTGAATGGATCAGTCACAGAAAGAAACTGGAATGGATTCCAAAATGGATAATTAACTGTGTGCCTTTATTCCATAAATCTTGCCGCCATGGACCTGGGGAGAAAGTGAAAAAGAGTTTGTTCTTATCTGCTTAAGGTTCACAGAACAAGCTTAACTCCCCTTGAAGTGGTGAGTGACTATTTACAGAAACATTCTGACTACTACTATCACTATTATCACTATTAGACAATTAGTAGTAGTAGTAGTATTGATGCGCAGAGTAGTCAAAAGGGAAAATGTGGACTTCACATCGGAAGGTCCTGGGTTAAATCAGCCTAGACACTTCCACCTGTAGGTTAAGGGTGGAGATTTGTCCAATCTCCCAGATCAACATGTGTGCAGACCTGTCAGTGTCTAAACCTTCTTTGTTAATACATATGTTCAGAATACCAAATATGCACATTAAAGATTATATTAAGTCATGTCAGCAACTGGCTTATGGAAATATGAAAAATCCAGCGCGCACGCCCACCAAAGAAACAGACTGAGCAATAACATAGTGGAATGTGGTTAGCTCACCTTATTGCTTGATTTTGAGTTCTCCATGCTAAAAAGCTTGATTATGTATAATGTGCAGAGAGTTCAATTGAGTCCAGAGAATAGTGCAATACAAGAATGGTTCATTTTTATTATCAAGATTTATCCTCATCACTATTACTGTCAATTACATTACAACTAAAACAACATTTCTGCCAGCAAATGCACTCACCTTCGGACCCATACAAAGAACACCAGTGTGTGCCTTGACAGCCTGAGTCATAGTGACGAACATTCGTTCTGTCTGTGGCATGATCACCTCACGTGATGAAGAACCCAGGTACTCAAATCCATAATCAAACGGTGTGTTCATGCACTACAAAACAAAACAAACAAAATTCAAGAAACTTGTGGATGAAGTGAAATATGAAGAAGATATCTTGAAAATAAAAAATCACAAAGTCATGACAACAAACCTTAAATATACATCAGTCTTCCTCTTTCAGGTTAGATTGTAAGACTTAAAACTAGGGTTTGGACCAAAATCCTCCAATTTTTTAATTGAAAATCAAGCAATTACTCTCTCTCTCTCTCTCTCTCCTTCTACCATTGGAAAATAAAATGTCATTGTTATTGTATTGTCTCTCTCTTCTTCTGTTTCTAGAGTAGAATTGCTCTCTCTCTTTCTCTCTTTTACCATTGGAAAAAAAAGTATCACTGTTATTATATTGTCTTTCTCCTCTTCTGTTTCCAGTTTATCAGTGTTGTTCCCATACACCACCAGATACACTGGCTGGAAAGCCAGAGGTAGACCACGGAGACGATGGAGCGACTCCGTGGCTGACACCCTGCGAGCCCATGACCTGTCACTCTATCAAGCCTCCCGCCTTGCTGCAGACAGACGTCTGTGTCTCCCCGCGACGCCGAAGGGCACCAGCGGCAGATGAAAGAAAGAAGAAGAAGAAGAAGAAGAGTTCCCATATTAACCGAAGTTCTGACTGTACGTGTTTAATATGGACGACTGCTAGGGTGATGTGGGTTGAGTGTAAGCAAGGACTGAGAATTATCATTATTATATTTCATTGTAGCTTGTCAATCCCTGCTGTCTAATCACTCTCCCATATCACATATGGTACAGCACCAATGGAAAAAAACTGAAAATGGCTTTTAACCAATATCTTTCATTATAAGGAAATATCGTATTATTGTCATTGTCTATGTTAATGATAAAATTATTCTCACAAATCACTCTGATCCTGACAGTCAGGCCTGAAATCACACTCCAAGGTGTATGACAATGTGGCAACAAATGTGATGCTGATCTTCTGAATCAAATGTATCATGTATGTTTGGGAAATTTGCTTCAATGGTGCACAGATGTATGAATTCTTGACCACAGACATTAAACTGGTTTGAGCCACACAACAGAAATGTATGTGTCATATGACCATCAGGACTGGATGTCAGAGATTGCTGTTTTGTGTAAAGCAACAATCGTGTGTTGGTCAAAGATATTCCCTGTGACCGGTGAGGGCTCTCTTCAGTCCTAGTCTTCCTGAACTCAAACACTGCTCCATACTTTCTTTCATGTGCAAATTGTGATGATACGTAATAAAATTATATCTGTTTGACAACAAAAAACATGTGTTTTTTCAATATTCATTGGCAGACATATATCTTCATGAATAGACTGATAGAACATGGTCCAGTCTTGGCTAATGATGGTTTATCTATACATGTTTCTTACAGACATGTACCAATATGCAAACCAGTTGAAGTGTCTTCCTCCAAAAAATTCTTGCCAAATTCAGTAAAACACAAGCAAGCAATCAAACTCAAAGAAAACCCCAACAGTTCAAACAAATGAACACAAAAACACATACTCCATAGCAACTCACATTAACAGTGACAGCACGTGATTCCTCCACAAAGGAGTAGAGGAACTGACTGCGCCAGTCAAAACTGGTGGCTGGGGGCTGACGGGGGGTCATGTCGATCAGACGCTGGACTAAATCCCGCAGGTGGGACAGGAGGGAGAGAAGGGAGGTCAGCTTGTGGATCTGGCTGGGGAAGAGCATCAGCTTCATCTCCTCACCCTCCTCTTCCTCCCCCCCTACATCCCCCTTGCGGTCTCCTCCAGTCCCTGCTCCTCCTGCTGTCCCATCCGTCAATTCTTCTGTCTCTTTCAGAACTGGCAGCGAGATGTTCATCGTGTCTACTGGTGCTGCTGACTGGGCTGATGTAGAAAGAAATATTGGTGAATGTTTAATTTGTGTATGTGTGTGTGTGGTGTGTGTATATGTTTCAAGGGGGCTGAGGATGCATATTTCTTTCAGTTATTTTCAATGGACGTTTTTCTTTCATGTTTTTCAGTCCTCTGTTATTCTGTTTGTTTGATATTGTTTGCTTTCTTTCTTTTTCCAAAACAGTTGGGGGGGGGGTAATGAGATGCTTTGCCATTTTCAGTCTTCTTCTAACATTTCTTAACAAGGCCACTTTTCCTATGGCAGAGTTCATCAAGGTTTTCATTTCCCAAGGCATTCAAAAATTCAACAGAAAAACAAGCATCAAGCAAAAAAATATCAACAGAAAAACAAACAAGCATGCACAAAAAAAAAATTCAAAGTTTATGAAATGATTCGTCATCATTGTTGTCATCATCATCATCCCCTTCTCTCCTCAACACTTACCATCACTGGCGGGGCCGCGAGGCGTACCATCATCATCAGGGGGTGGGGACTTAAGCTCCTCCCCAGTGCCTGTCAGATCCTGGGTGGAGGCTTTCTGCAGAGAGGTGAGACTGCGCGCGCCCATCAGGTCCAGCATACTGTCCTGTTCCCCTTCCCGCGCTGACATTTGACCTGCTGAAGGGATCAAGGGGTCATAAGATGTTACATGCATTTGGGAAGAGAATGATCATATAAGGGCTAAGAGAGAGAAAGTGTGTGTGTGTGTGTGTGTGTGTGTGTGTGTGTGTGTGTGTGTGTGTGTGTGTGTGTGTGTGTGTGTGTGTGTTTTGTGTTAAATTATTGTGTGTATTTGTGTGTATTTGTGTGCGTTGTGTGTGTGTGTGCGTGTGTGCACGCATACTTGCTTGCGTTCATGCATCCATGTGTGTGTGTGTGTGTGTGTGTGTGTGTGTGTGTGTGTATGTGTGTGTTTTTGTGTGTGTGTGTGTGTGTGTGTGTGTGTATATGTGTATGTGTATGTGTGTGTGTGTGTGTGTGTGTGTGTGTGTGTGTGTGTGTGTGTGTGTGTGTGTGTGTGTGTGTGTGTCTGTCTGTCTGTCTATGCCAGTGTGAGAGAGAGAGAGAAAAAGACAGCGAGGGAGAGGGAAAGGATGTTAGTTTAGTTTCCCTAAGACAACATTACAGCACTTAGATGACTCCATATGTGCTACGCCAATAATGTCATGAGACGGTAGATCCAAAATAATCATGACACATGCCACAATCCTGCTCTTAATGCTGAAATGCATTCAGTTCCCATCTCCAGTTTTGGTTCTTTTTGTTTACATTTTCTAATAGTCTATTGAAAAATTACAGTTATTTCCCCTCTCACCTTCAGTTTCTGTTTTCTGTTTCTGCCGACTGATGCGAGACTCTTTCTCCCCTTCAAGACCTTTCAGCAACAGAATGGTACCCTGGATCCCTGCATCAATTTTGCCAAGTGCATCCTGTGTGCAAACAAAGTGATCAGGTGCAAATAAAGCAACTCACTCTGGCATGAAAGTACAATGAAAAATGAGTCAATAATACAATCTGGCGTATCACAGTAAAGTGGAGAAGGTTTCTTCATAAACATTTTTAAAGCACCCACTTATTTAGTCATTTTCATATTCATTTGTCTTCTTTGTCTGTTTTTTGTTTTGTTTTGTTCTGTTTTGTTTCTTTGTTTGGCTGTAAAAGACCACAGAGTTAAAAAACGTAGTAGTATTATATTTCTGTAATGTTCAGTCATCTGGGATGGGAAATGATCAGGTTAAGAAAAAGGAAGTCCAATGATGCAAGAGAACACACAACTATCAACTTGAAAATAGTATGAAATCCCTGTTGAAAAATATGGCCTACCCCCCAAAAATTGTGAATTTGTTAAAAAATAAACATCTGTGCACTGATGCAATGAGACGATTTGTTGAAAAATAAACATGAGATGACACAAACAATCCATAGTGAATCCAGATGATGTAAATTTTAGTGATGGAGTGAAGCTGATATTCCCAAGCACATGCCTGAATAATATGAAAAATGCATAAGACAGTTACATAATTCTGGAGAATATATGGAGTTGGTTTTAACCCTCAGACTCGCACACCCTATCCACCAACTGCAAAAAGTTAACCTTTTGACTCCCTCACACTATCCACTAGCTTCCTGCAGGAAGCTGGTGGATAGGATGAGAGAGCCAGAGGGTTAAGTTTTTGCTTTGCAAGCATGATTGACATCACAGGACGCTGGTGGACATGGTGTGCGAGTCAAAGGCTAAACTTTCTTTTCCATTTTCCACCTGGCATCTTAGCAATGTCAACAATCACTGTTACGCATCTGAAAACTGTGGAAATGTTCGTGTTGCATTGGCATTAAGTGAATCTAGTGAATGTGTTTGATCAAATCTAGTGAATGTGCTTGATCAAATCTAGTTTCTGTGTTGTGTTTCGTGTACACTCATAAGGGTCAGCTGGCCAAAAATGTCTACCTGTCTTGTTTCTTCTGTTAAATACATGTTCTATTTTTTTGTGTTTTTGGTTTCTATTTACTTCAACGCTGGCAATCAATTTGATTTAGACTGCATTTTGGCACTGACTGCTGTGAAGCAAAGAATATCACGAACATGGTACTCACGGCAAGTGAAAAGTAGCCAATTTCTACCTTTTCGTTCCCACCAACCACAGCTGTAAACCAATACTATCAGGGACTCACCAGCCACCTGGGTTAGAGGCCACTACTATTGTCCCCTTCCTTCTTTCTGGAATTCCATGTTTCTTTGTTGATTGACTGTGGCTGTTGGTCTGTTTTCTTGGTGTTTGATTAATCATAACTTGTGCATGGAAATTATCCTGGCAATGTCTTTGTTGCATGTTTTAAATTGATGCATATTTGTTGTCACATGGAATATGAGTGTAAGTGTAAACTGATGGCATAAACAATATCTTGTGTAATTTCACGCAAATCTTTTTCCTACTGTCATGTTTGTACTCTATAAAAACTTCAAAGCGTAAGCTGTTCAACTGTACACTGTGCGGCAATATGTTGATAAAGGTTTTGTGCCGCAGTAGGCCCAACATTTCAGCAGAAGTTTCAAATTACAGCAGGCACTGGGGCCGGCATTCCTGACATGGGTTCCATGATAGAGCTATGGGAAGGGGCAGAACTTAAAGGAAAGCTCTTGCAGGTTATGTACTGTAAACAAAGTTTTTGGTTTTTTGCCTTTGCATGCCTTCTTGGATTGCTCAAGACAAAACAACATATATGCACAAGCTCTATTATAAATGTATTATCTTTAAGTAAAAACTAATGTTTAATTTTTTTTGCCAATCATCTCTTGTCAGTAGTTTGTTCTTGATTTGTTGTTTTGTTTTATTGTTTTTTTTTATATAGACCACAAAAGATGTGAGTGATTTTTGGCAGGCCCTTACCTCAAGTGCCAGGCGGTCTCCAGACTCAAGAGCAGAGAGAGCTTCTTCAATCTGTGCGGACATCTGGATCTGCGTGGCCAGATACACGATCTCCGACACATGCTCCAATGTCCATGACCTTCCCCCATCATCACGCTCTGCATACTCCACTGGCTCTCCTTCCTCCACCTCTGGTTCTGGTGGGAGTGGCTCTCGTTGGCTCATTCTGCTCCCCATGCGGCTCATTGATCTGGAGCCACTTTTGGCGTCTGAAAACAATGATGTTGACACTATAATCTTACTTAATCTGACAACTGAACTGAACCGCTTGAGATGAAGATGGCAGATACTTACACCATGTGAACAGTTACTTATGGAGGAAATCTACTTCTGAATGAATTGATTTCTGAAAATTTCATCATCATCTGCTACTTAATGATGTGACACCCATCATTTCATGGACTTAAATTTGAAAGAGTTTCAACAAACTTTCTTTCTTTTTAACCAGAAACCATATGATACTTTATGATCAAAATGCAATAAACAGTTTTCAATTTTCAACTTATCACTGCTGTTTCTTAAGAATATTAACATTCTTAAAGCTTATGGCATGCCCTAGACAGCAATCTCAAAGAGTTGAAAGAACAATACCAACTTTCATTTGAGAAGCTTACCTTTCTTCAGAGAAGATCCAGGCTTTCCACCATTGCTGGTTTTCCTCTCTTCAGGTTTGGATGGCGGTCGTGTCTGAGGTTTCTCTACCCCCATGGCTGTGGCCAGTTGGAACTGTAGGGAAGCTTTCAGCTGGTTCAGGAAGGTGGTCAGCCATGTCTCGATTTGTCCCTCACATGCCACTGGCTGTTACAACATTTGTACATCCCAACTGACAGACTATTGTAACAACTGTCCATCCTCATCAGCTTTTACAATAATTGTACACTCTCACTTAAAGGCTGTTACAACAACTTTAGGGAGAAGAATGGCAGAATGGTTCAGACGTTCACCTACCAATAATTAAACTCAAGGTTCCAGGGTTTGCTCCCCGTAAAGGCCTCATCTTTTCTCCTCAGTTTGACCAGAAAATCGAACAGAATGTCTAGACCTTCGGAAGGGGATGAAAAACAAGTCCGACCCGTGTGCCTTCAGGCTGCGCACACTAAAGATCCCATGGCAGTTGAAAATCATGAAGAGCAGGGCATTGCCCGGCTGCCTTTGTGTAAAATATTGGAGAGATAGGCTGATTTCCCAGGTCCCACCCCTTGAAGACCAATTTGCCTTCTTGCCTTTCTGAAATCTTGGTAAAAAAAAAAAGTGAATATGAATATGAATATGAAGCGAGGGAGAAGGGATTAGCGCCGACCTTGTGGTGCCAGCCCCGGGAAAAGTTGAGGTCTCTGCCACCTCACTCCCCTATGACTCCAGGGTTATGGAACTCTCAAGGTAGGACCTCAGGACCTGGCCAGCTCATGGGTTTATGTGCAGGCTTAAGGCTTGTGCTGTGATCATTCTGGATCTTCTCCATCACATGCCATCTGTGACGTTAGTGCATATGGAATTCATTCCGAGCACGGAGACGTCATCTTGGGAAAATGAAACTGAATACAACAACTGTCTATCCTCAATTATACGCTGTTACAAGAGTTGTACACCTCCACTTACAGGCTGTCACAGTAACTGTCCGTCTCCAATTAAAGGCTTGTACAAAACTTTTCACCCTCCCTTAAGGGCTGTTATAAAAGTTATATTTTGGTCTTCCCACTTGCTGCGGGCTCTTTCACAATCTTCTGACTCGGGAAGAAAAACAAACACAAAATCTTAGTTCTACTCATAAACATGAAAGACCCACAGAAGTAATCACTTTTATTGAGGAAATACTGAAGGTCTCAATGGCAGGCATGAATAATGAGGACACCTTGCCTAAAATCAGCACAAAACTGACATGATGAAACAGTCCATTACTAGGCAGTTAATGTAGTCTCCATGTGTCCCTTGTGCCACCAGATCTTTCAGCAACTGTACCCACCTCCCCCCCAATTTCGCAACTGCTTGCTCTTATTGTTTTAAAGCCTATCAAACTGCACAAAGCCATATCATACCTATAACCATTTCAAAACGCACACAACACTTCACTGAAAAAAAAAACTGGAAAAGAAAATTAACAACACAGATCAATGCATTTGCACACATATCTTAGGATATGCCCATGGCGTTGATCATTCTGCCTAATTCATCATCAGAGAGTTAAAAAAAACACTTGAATACAAATGCAATGACGACTAAGGATACTAAAACATATTCAAAAACTGGTCTGAATCATCTAAAAATGTTTCTGCATATCACAATTCCTTAGAGTCATAATGCAGGCAACACAATTATGTACCCAATTATCAATCCAGAAAGAAAGTATGTAAGGCTTTTTAGAGCACATTCAGGTAAATGAACCAGCAAGGCAGGAAATGACAGGAAGAGATGACAAAAACCAAAGATGCAAGGCAGAAACAAAGAGGAAATATTTCGCACAGAATTTCCAGAAAGTGGGGCTACTATTCATTCTGAAAGGGGCTTCCGGCATCCTCATGGGGGGATAGCATCTGTGAACAAACATGCACAAAAATACTACATACACATGGCACAACACACACACACACACACACAAATACAGGCATACAACATCCATTCCACTCCTCCACACACAACTACATACACATCCTCCTCACACACACACACCTGTTGAAAGTGGAGTCTCTCCCCCAAGGCAGAATCAACACCAGTTATGATGAAGCAATACTTGTCATTGTCCTCAATCTCCTCAAAAACCAGACTGCCCAGGTGCTCAAACAGTTTGCTGATGTACAGATTCACCTGGTTCAGGTCATAACCTGAAAAACGCACAATGTATTGCTTCAGCGCTGTTAACCCCTATCATGCATAACCTGTAAACTCCCAGTAATGAAAACTGGGTCTTCTAAAGTCTGTACTTTCATCATGACAGAATATCAAGTTCTATTCCAAACTCTACTACTTCACAGCATGCGTTCTGATGCTGAGTACTCACACGACATGTAAGATACTCAAATCCCCTTGAGAGGCTAAGACAATATATTACATGTAGATGTAAACATATGAAATAAAAATGTTTTATTGCATTATACATTACATTCATAGCAAGATAAACTCAAGTCTAACCAAAATGATAACATGTTTATGAACATTTTGGTTCCAGTCACATGATGCAAATGAACAAGCTCACTTTTACTACTTCTTTAGTCAATGCAATCAGATCTCATTGAGCACAGAACTAGCACCATACGGTCTGTGGAAATTATGGTAAAGCCATGGTAAAGCCATGCACTGAGAAACTGTCAGACATTTGGATCAAAGGACTGATTATTTAATATTTATTTTATCATCTAGCTACACAGGTCGAAGGACTGATTATTTAACATTTATTTTATCATCTAGCTACACAGGTCAAAGGACTGATTATTTAACATTTATTTTCTCTAGCTCAAGGTCAAGATGATTATTACATTATTTTTCATTCAGCAACACAACTGAAAGGACTGATTATTTACATTTACTTTATCATCTAGCTACACAGATCAAAAGACTATTTAACATTTACTTTATCATCTAGCTACACAGATCAAAAGACTATTTAACATTTACTTTATCATCTAGCTACACAGATCAAAGGACTGATTATTTAACATTTACTGTATCATCTAGCTACACAGATCAAAGGACTGATTATTTAACATTTACTTTATCATCTAGCTACACAGATCAAAGGACTGATTATTTAACATTTACTTTATCATCTAGCTACACAGATCAAAGGACTGATTATTTAACATTTACTTTATCATCTAGCTACACAGGTCAAAGGACTGATTATTCAACATTTATTCTATCATTCAGCAACACAACTGAAAGGACTGATTATTTTACATTTATTTTATCATCTAGCTACACAGGTCAAAGGACTGATTATTTTACATTTATTTTATCATCTAGCTACACAGGTCAAAGGACCGATTATTTAACATTTACTTTATCATCTAGCTACACAGGTCAGAACACTGATCACTTTACATTATTATCTCACTAGGACACAGCTCAAAGGACTGACCATTGCAGACGATGTGCAGTACATCCTCCATGGACAGGAAGTAGAATCGTGGGAAGATCTGACGTCGTTTCTCCAGATGGTTGAGGAGTGAGCGGCGACATGTCTCCAGACTGTGGTTCATGTGCTCCAGGATCTTCAGAATGTCTGGAAATAAATTTGTCTCCATTCTGAACTGAATCTACCACTACCCTTTTGTTACTCTTGTCAGACACAGCGACAGGTCAGTGAATCATTCTGCAGTGCATTCTGTGTATTGCTCTGGCTCTAATACACACAGTACTCTAGAAGGCTTGGAATAGCAGCACACCAATGATTTCTGTCATCCTGAGATGCAATGTATATGATAGACTTAACACAGTACAGACTGAACACAAGCACTGATCAAGTAAGACCAAATTGCCAGCAAAATCGCCAAGTTGCTGTTCTGGCTATTTTTTTTTCTGTTCTGGCCTTAAACTGTCTCAGATTTTCAGATAAAACTGATTCCATATCACCAGTCTAAAGTTTTCTTCAATAATTCTTTGTGCTTGGTGCATCCAAATCTGATTCAAAGCCAACACTGAGCTCTAAAATTTATGAATCGTCATCATCAAATCATTCATGCTTACTGTCAATATCAAACATTCTCTCTCTCAGGAGTTCTGAAGAATTCATTTCTCCAAAATGTATAATAGTAAATTCTGTGCTCTGACACACACACACAACACACTAACACACACACAAGCAAACAATCACACATATGTTCACACACATATACAAATACACACATGTAAACGCATGCCCAAACTGCAGACAAGTACAGAGACCTACAAGAAAAGATCTTAAAAAAACTTTTAAAATTCATAATTCACTGCCCATCATAAACATACCAACCAAACCAAAAAATAAAATAAAATTACGATATTAACACCAATCTGAATGGTGCAAAAATGAAAACAAACAAACAAGATGCTGAGTTTTTTAAAACACCCGTATGAAAAAAAAACAACAAAAAGAAACAACCTGTACAATACAAAAATGGAAATAAAACAATTCTGACTTTTCCGTGAGCAACACTGAAGGACGTTGGGGTTTCTCTCTGTGGCACGCATCAGAAGACGGAAATCTTTGTTGACCATGGCAAATCGATTGGAATCATGGGAAAGTGCGGTTCTCACGTCTGCTCCTGTGTATACCTAAAAACAGAACAAATTTACTGTATCCACTTCTTACATATTTCTTGGACATTCAGACACTTTTTCCTTTCTTTTGTTTTTTCTTCTTTTGAACGTCCTGATTTTTCTCGGATGTGTGTATGCCTACAATATGCAAGCAGTATACTGCTGCATAATCTGCATATTCTGTCTTAGGCTGGCATGTGTGCTGTGTTTCACTAAGCCACCAGAACTGACATGACATGTGGAGGGTTAAGCGCTAACAGGTTGACCTGGGAGATAAGAAAATCTCCACTGGTGAGAGAGGTACCCAGGCAGGATTAAACCCAAGACCTTCCATGTGGAAGTTTGAAGTCTCACTCACCTGGCTACTATGCCTGTCATACTGTTACTGATTAGTGAAATATTTCCATATTTCTATTTCATTACATGCTTCAAGTTATATAAAAAAATACACAAGAGAAAAGAATACAGACACATATACCCACAACAAAAAGGCACACACAGTTGCCTCCACAATACATAACTTATACTAGACAATACCCTCAAGCAATTATCAAAAAAATCAGATCCAAAGTCAACTATCAATACTTCTCTCACACCAAACCAATCACCATATAAACACCTTGCTTAAACCCAATCAATCAACATTCAGATCCACATTACACCTAACCAATCATCCACATTACACCTAACCAGTCATCCACATTACACCTAACCAATCATCCACATTACACCTAACCAGTCATCCACATTACACCTAACCAATCATCCACATTGCACCTAACCAATCATCCATATTACATCTAACCAATCATCCACATTACACCAAACCGATCATCCACATTACACCTAACCAATCATCCATATTCACCTAACCAATCATCCACATTGCACCTAACCAATCATCCATATTACACCTAACCAGTCATCCACATTACACCTAACCAGTCATCCACATTGCACCTAACCAATCATCCACATTACACCTAACCAATCATCCACATTACACCTAACCAGTCATCCATATTACACCTAACCAGTCATCCACATTGCACCTAACCAATCATCCACATTACACCTAACCAATCATCCACATTACACCTAACCAATCATCCACATTACACCTAACCAATCATCCACATTACACCTAACCAATCATCCACATTACCCTAACCAGTCATCCACATTACACCTAACCAATCATCCACATTACACCTAACCAATCATCCACATTACCCCTAACCAGTCATCCACATTACACCTAACCGATCATCCACATTACACCTAACCAATCATTCACATTACACCTAACCGATCATCCACATTACACCTAACCGATCATCCACATTACACCAAACCGATCATCCACATTACATCTAACCAATCATCCACATTACACCAAACCGATCATCCACATTACATCTAACCAATCATCCACATTACACCAAACCGATCATCCACATTACACCTAACCAATCATCCATATTACACCTAACCAATCATCCACATTACACCTAACCAATCATCCATATTACACCTAACCAATCATTAAAACTTCTTTTACACTAACCAATCATCACCATCAACACCAACATCATACCAATCA
This sequence comes from Monoplex corrugatus, assembly GCA_030674185.1. Classification (NCBI taxonomy): domain Eukaryota; kingdom Metazoa; phylum Mollusca; class Gastropoda; order Littorinimorpha; family Ranellidae; genus Monoplex; species Monoplex corrugatus. Next base: position 7,428,605 of record JAPXFY010000029.1, read on the forward strand.
TTACCACCACCACCAACATCATACCAATCATCACCACCAACATCATATAAATCATCACATCACCACCAACATCATACCAATCATCACCATCAACACCAACATAATACCAATCATCACCACCAACATCATACCAATCATCACCACAACACATACCAATCATCACATCAACACCAACATCATACCAATCATCACCACCAACATTATACCAATCATCACCATCAACATCCACATCATACCAATCATCATCAACACCAACATAATACCAATCATCACCACCAACATCATACCAATCATCACCATCAACACCAACATCATACCAATCATCACCACCAACATTACCAATCATCACCATCAATACCAACATCATACAATCATCACCATCAACACCAACATCATACCAATCATCACCATCAACAATCATACCAATCATCACCATCAACACCAACATCATACATAACCAATCATCACATCAACACCATACAAATCATCACATCAACACCAACATCATACCAATCATCACCATCAACACTAACATCATACCAATCATCACCATCACCATCAAACCAATCATCACCATCACACCAATCATCATCATCAATACCAATCATCACCATCACACCAATCATCACCATCAAACCAATCATCACCATCACACCAATCATCACCATCAACCAATCATCACCATCACACCAATCATCAACACCAACATCATACCAATCATCACCATCACACCAATCATCACCATCACACCAATCATCACCATCAAACCAATCATCACCATCAATGCCAACATCATACCAATCATCACCATCAACATCATACCAATCATCACCACCAACATCATACCAATCATCACCACCAACATCATACCAATCATCACCAAGTTTTCTGTTCACATCAACTGATCAACAGGAACACCTTCAGGTCACCCAGTCATCACACAAACCCACCTCTTCAAGCTCAACCCACTTCTCCTGTACTTCCAGCCACGTGGTCAGCACGGCTTCAATGGTCTGCAGCTTCTTCTGCCACTTGAGGACCTCGTCCAGGAAAGATCCAGCAGCAGAGTTACTCTGCATGGCCTGCAGAGTCACCTGGTGGTGCTCCAGTTCTTCAAAGATGGGTTCCGTGCTTGTCAATAGGAGGAGGTGTCCTGAATCCTTTTTTTTTCAAAGAAACAAGGAAGAGGGGGGAAAAGATTCAAAACAATATCCTGAACCCTTTTTTATAAAACAAAAAACAAGGAAGAGGGGGAAAAGATTTAAAACAATATCCCAAATCTTTTTTTTTCAAAAAACAAGGAAGAGGGGGAGGGGAAAAGATTTAAAACAATAAGAATGAATTCCTAAATAAATGCAGTAAATGACTGATTATTTCAAAAGTGGGGAAGGGATTACATGAAGTGTGTGTGTGTGAATCTTAAAACAGATCAGTCTACTTAATAATTCCAAAGACTGGTTTGTTTCCCTTTCTTCTTCATGTTAGTAACAGGATGTGGCTCAGATACATTGGTATTTCTCAAATCAATTAATAATCAAGTTTCTAAAAAAAATGAATGAATCAATCCAATGAATAAATAATTTCAAAGGCTGGTTCTGTGTCAGCGAGAAAGAACAATGGAAAAACAAACAGTGAAATAGGTTATGGCAGATGGGTATTTCTGAAGTAATTAAATGAATAAATAAACAGAACCAGAGAAGGGCCCATCAATAGTAGAACAGCACATGCACAGAGTGTCTAATCTTTCAGTTATATCCTCTCTTTTGTTCTTACCATCCACTTATCCCTCTCTGACGTCCTACACACACACACACACACACACACACACACACACACACAGCTTAATTTTTCCCCCTTTCCTCTTTCACTCTCACTCACACACACATGCACATACACAGCTTATATTTTCCCCTCCCCTCTTTCACTCATTCTCTCTCTCTCTCTCACACACACACACACATATAAACATACTCACACACAGACACACACACAGACACAGATACACACACAGACACAGATACACACACATACACAGAATACACACACACACAGATACACACACAGACACACACTTCTTACCTCTCCCAGGTTTAGCAGAGAAGCAGGCAGAGAAGAGATAGAACTACGTTTGTTCTTGCTGTGAGAACTCTGGTTGGAGATACGACTTGTGGTTCGAGTCCCCATCGGGCGACCCGTTGGACCCTGGACCTGAGAGAAGCCGGCTTCACTCTGTGAATATTCTGACTGGTTGTCCTGTGGAAAGAGATGACACAGAATTTATTGTGATTGGTTGTCTGGTTAAATGATTGTTGTGGGTATAATGGAAGTCTACAGGGCTCATGCTCAGACTAATGGCTTATGCTATGATTATCTTGGACAGTATCCATCACATGACATTTGTGGCATGTGTACATGAGGAATTTATTCCATGTGTGGAGATGCCATTTTGAAAAAATACAACTGAAACAGAAATTTTGAGAATACTAGCTGTCAAAATCACATTATGTATCGCTGTTTAAGGAAAAAGAATAAACTCTATACCTATTCTGATTAGCTGTACATCTGCAATAAAAATACAGTCTCTGTCCTGACTGGCTGTCTGGCTAAATGACTCATAAGTCACATTTGGTTTTTTAAAAACTGACTGTTTGTCCTGTGGAATACAAATATTACTGTACATTGGTTCTTTGCTGAAATGATTGGTGAGTTGTTTAATGTATTAGTTTTAAGCATCTAGAGACAGACTGACAGTCAGAGGCTGGTTGTAACTGTGGAAACAAAAATAAGACAACTGGATTTTGACTGGCAGTCTGATTAAACAAGCCACAAGTTCTGCTGGATCCTATGTTCGATGATTGACAGATGTGTAGACATTCTGACTGCCTGTAGTAAGCAATGACTGGCAAATAAACTATTCCCACAGTGACTGAATGACTGAATCTTTGACTTCTTTGCTCACTGCACCTATTCAACAATTTCTTTAAAAAAAAAATTCTTAAAAAAGAAACAACGAGTAGCTGTTACCAATTTTATGAAGCAGATCAATTAAGCAAGACAACTATTCACCTACCTGGTTCAGTTCACTAGAGGGCATCTTGCAGCGTGTGTGAGGTCGGAGATCAAAGATCTTGCTGAGCCAGACCTCTTCATATGTCTTGAGGGACATTTCAATGGCCAGATCCTTGACCGCTCGCTGTACGATGGCTCGCACATCGTCAACATGTTCTGTGTTATCAGCATGAGTGTAAGTATGTCAGTAAGATGTTGCAATAGTTAAAGTATAAAACAAACAAACAGAGAGACAAAATACTCTTTAATCCTTTGATTCCCTTACCTTACTCATCACTTTCCACCATAACAGCAAATTAAAATTCAACCTTTTCAAATGAAAAAACAAGATACACGCAAATCTTGAGCCAACCAACCGTTGTGAAGAATACAACAAAGAAACAATATCTCCAAAATTACAATTAAAATTTAAGCCTTTCTTGTTTCATTAACTAAAAGCATATTCTCTGTTTCATTAACTAAAAGCATATTCTCTGTCTCTTTTGTATGATTCTGTCCTATTTCACTTCTTTAACATCATCAGTTCCAAGGACTTCAGCTTTTTGTAACAAAATGCATTTACATGCATATGTAGTAACAACATACTCATTTCCTTTTTAGACAGATAAATTTCTCAACATTTTAATTTTCTTTGATCCAGTGATATGGTACGTACTTTGTCTCTCTTTTTCTCATAAACACACACACACACACACACACACACACACACACCCCAACCACACACACGCACGCACGCACGCACGCACAGCACGCACGCACCGCACGCACACCACACATAGAGCAAGTCACTGTACATGCAAAGATTCAGCAGTTTTTTTAGGGCCTTTTTTTCAGTATATTGCTGAACAAACACATGCATGTACAAGCACACACACACATGCACGCATACACTGTGAAGGCCAACACTGAAGCTGTTCCCTGAGTGACATTCGTTTTAAGCGTCTGCATGGAAACATACACATGCATTCATGCACACAACCACCTCTCCCACTCAACACACACACACACATGCACAAACACACACACACGCACTCACACAAACACACACACAGACTCACACACATACACACACACACACACACACACACACACACACACACAAACACACATATACATACACACACACACACAGACTCACACACACACACACACACACACACACACACACACACACACACACACACACACAACACACACACACACACAGACTCACTCTGCAGTCCGAGACTAAGCAGTTCTTTGAGTGTCATTCGTTTCAGGGTATCGTTGTCAATCGTGAAGGCGCCGCCTGTAACACGGACCAACTGCTTCCAGTGACGTGTCCGCATGGCTGGGTTGCTGAGGTCATCAATCAATGGCAGACAGGCCTGAAATACAAAGAAGGGGTAGCGATGATAAGGATGATGATGAAGACAACAATAATAATGATTACTTGTACAGTGCCTCATCTCACAAGAAAGAGGGAGAAGAGTGGCAGAATGGTTCAGACGTTCGCCTGCCAATAACTAAACTCGAGTTTCTGTAGAGGCTTCAATTTTTCTCCTCAGTTAGACCAGAAAATCGAACTGAATGTCTAGTCCTTCGGAGGGGGACGAAAAACAAGTCAGACCCATGTGCCTTCTGGCTACACATGCCAAAGATCCCACAGCAGTTGAAAATCGTGAAGAGCAGGGCACTGCCCGGCTGCCTTGGTATAAAACATTGAAGAGATAGGTTGATTTCCCAGGCCCCACCCCTTGAAGACCAATTAGACTTTTTGCCTTTCTGAAGTCATGGTAAAAAAAAAGTGAATATGAATATAAATTTGAAGCGAGGGAGAGGGGATGGGCGCTGCCCTCATGGTGCCAGCCCCGGGAAAAGTTGAGGTCTCTGCCACCTCATTCCCCTACGGCCCCAGGATTATGGAACTATCTAGGTAGGACCTCAGGACCTGGCCAGCTCATGGGTTTATGTGCAGGCTTAAGGCTTGTGCCGTGATCATTCTGGATCTTCTCCATCACATGGCACCTGTGACGTTAGTGCATATGGAATTCATTCCGAGTGTGGAGACATCATCTTGAGAAACTGAAACTGAAATGAATGAATGAATCCCAAGAGACCAAAGCACTTCACACAAACGTAAGATACAGATGCAGACACAGCAAATATACATCAACCCCTAACTACTACAATGACAGGAACGACCACAAAGTAAAAAATGAAGACGATGAAACATACATCTAAATCAATGTGACTGTCAGCGTTCAGGTTCATGACTGAATGGAACATCGGCCTCACACAGAAACAATGGGTGGTTACAATGACAATGATGATAACAGCAATGATGGTGATGATGATGATGATGATGTGAGAAAGATGATGATGATGATAGCAGAACTGGCGACAGTCTATGAATGGAAGACATCTCTGAAATAGAGAAATGGATACTAATAAAGATGATGACAATGATAACAACGATGATAAAATATACGTCACTGACCAAAGGTGGGCACGCCAAAAATAGAGAAAAAATGTGGAGGTTCTATAAATGACAATGATGATGATAACAATGTTGAAAATGATGAATAAAATATTAGAAGACTACCAACACCAATACAACCATTAAAATCCCCATAAGTGGTCATATTATTATCTCATCATTTTATCTAAGTACAGTCAAAATATTCAAGAAGACGATGATGATGATGATGATGATGATGATGACAATAATGATGATGATGAAAAAACATAATAATAATAATAATAATAATAATAATAATAAAGGGCATTTATATAGCGCCTAATCTGATGAAAACAAGAGCCCTAAGCGCTTACAGGTATCACGCAGACACAACCAACACACACACACACACACACACACACACACACACACACACACACACACACACGCACACACACACCAGCCGACATTCAAGGCTCGAAAGACAACAAGGGGGGATTTGGGGAAGTTAGGTGGTAGAGTCTTTATAAGTATCATGAGAGGGACTGGAAGAGATGGGTTTTCAGAGAGGACCTGAAAGAAGTGAGAGTTGCAGAGTGGCGAACAGAGACAGGGAGCCGATTCCAGATTACAGGGGCCTTTAACCACTATGGAGAATCTCTGCTACCACCAAACAATCAGAACCATTATCAATTTCAATCACCGGTACCTCCACATCCATCTCCATCATCATCACCACACCAACCACCTCTACTACAACAATCACCAATACTACAACCTCCAACACTACAACATCATACCTGCACAGTAGTGATGGACTCATGCAGACCCATGTACACATCCCAGGTAAGAACGTCATCAGGTAAACCCTTGACAATCTCCAGCTGTTTGTTGGTCTCCTCTCGCAGGAACTTGGTGTTCATCTTCTGCCACCTGTGTCGCTTCCACTCTGACTGCTGGTCGTCAATCACACGCACCGTCTCCCACACCTGTTTCAGGTTGTTGAGTTCGTGACGACACCTGGTCAACAAGAGCAGACCACTCTCAAGAAATGTCAACAGTACACATCCAAAACATCCCCCGATCCACCATGCACTAAAATGGCTGACAAAAGCAAATTCATCCTGCTTCTGTATTTGAGGGCCACAACTCCCAAATTCTCTTGTATATACATGTGGGCTTTTTTTCAATCCTGTCAATGACACAGTCACACTCCACTTCCAGGAACATGCATGTTGGGTATTTTCCTGTTTCCACAGGCCAGCAAACAATGACATAACTTACAGATTTCAATATGTCTGATGTTTTACATGCACATACACATGAAGGGCATTAGCAGGTCTCTGCATATGTTGACTTGGAAGATTAGACAAACCTTCATGCTTTAAAGACAAATGCTACCAAACAGGGTTCAACTGACTCGAAAGATTAGATAAACCTATATAAACATGAAGGACATTAGCAGGTCTATGCATACGTTGGCATGGAAGATTAGACTAACCTTCATCCTTCACCAACAAAAGCTACCAATCAGGGTTGAACTATCATTATCTTCTATTTGGATGTCTGACGTCCTGACAACTTGGTTACTGCTCCATCAATTTATTCATCCAGAAATCAAAAGTCAATCAGGACAGAAGCATTTGCAAATATTCTTTAACACTTTAACTCTCTCACCTTATTCATCAGTTTACAACTGGTGGATTGGGTGAAGGAGTGAAAGGGTTAATTTTTTTCAGCTGGTGGACAGTGTAAAAGAGTCAAAAGTGTTAAGTTGAAATATTAGGAGCAAACTAAAAGAACTTGTAGGTTGCTGAGCTATGAACAAATGGCATGGTTACTGAATGGATGAAGTGAGACAGAAACATGAACTATGAACAAATGGCATGGTTACTGAATGGATGAAGTGAGACAGAAACAAGGTCAAAGACAGACAGAAACAGGGTCAAAAACAGACAGAAACAGGGTCAAAGACAGACAGAAACAGGGTCAAAGACAGATAGAAACAAGGCTAAGGTGCGCTGTCACATTATCATGAGGCTCTTCAAGAGGGGCCAAAGACCTTACTTCTTTCGGGACAGATTATCCTTTTGTTTTAAACTTGTTTTCATATTTTTTTTTCATGTTACAATGAATAAATACAGCAACAAAAGATGATGTATAATAAACATGTAAATACATACACAACGGCACATATATACACATACCTGCATACATGCATATACTTACATATGCACACATTAGTATGCATTCTCTCTCTCTCACACACACACACACACACACACACACACACACACACACACACACACACACACACACACAGACACACACACACAGACACACACACACAGACACACACACACACACACACACACACACACACACACACACACACACACACACACACACACACACACACACACAATTATATAGGACAGTTTCTCTTCTTGGTAAAAAATTTCCTATATCCCCCTTCTCCAACACTAAAAAAAAAAAATATGTCTAAAGAAATATTACTCAGTAACATCAGTGATAAATGTCATTATCTACAATGGTCTATTCAAAAATATCCTTTATCAGGATGGATATTGAAACATCATGGTCAAACAAACCATTCCAATTTTCCGACACAAATTCCAACTAGACCTGTCAAAAAATATCCTCTATCAGGATGGATATTGTCAATCTTAATTTCACAAAACATGCCAATTTTCTGAAACAAAATCACACTTTTCTTTCCTGTTTGTCAGTTTGTTCATTCAGTGAATCAAGTAAGCTTGCATCTGAATGACCTGAGCATGAAACTACTTTTATACAATAAAACTTCATGTACTGTTTGTGTGTGAACACAATCTGAATCAAAGGAAATACCAGTGTTCAAGTATACAAAAACCAGAAACATGGAACAGAATAAGAACGTACAAGCCATTATCAGATTCAAAACAAGTGCGACTGCCTGCATCCAAGCAAAAAGGAACCAGAAGAACTAGTAAACCAAAAAGAACACATATTCAATGCAATAAGACAAGACAAGCGCAAATTTTTGGCTAACCGGCCTTTGTCAAGCGCGAATGCACGATCACAAACAGACACCAAACAACGGATAATAACAAAAAGATTAAAACTTCCCTGCCGCCTTGTCCAGTGGATGAAAAGGGACATTTGGTGCATCGTGCATTCGCGCTTGACAAAGACCGGTTGGCCGAAAATTTGCGCTTGTCTTGTTGCATTGAATACGCATTCTTTTTGGTTTACTTGTTCTTCTGGTACATTCCATTGACAAAAAAAAACAACATGACAGGCGCAAACTTTCAGCCAACTGACCCTAGTCAATTGTTCAGAAAAATGAATCAATAAATAAATAAACACATGAAATACAATAAATGCAAAACAGATACAAGATCACCAAATTTAGGACAAAAGCTTGTACAGCAAATGAAGATTAATTATCCTGAATCACTTGAGACTGATAGGTGGATTAATAAATGATGCTTGTAAATGGATCCAGGTTTATTTATTATGTTTTAAAAACTGTAAGTATGATGACCAGTTCAGACTTTGTAGGGATTCCATTTGCTTGTTTGCAAGCCTGCAGTATTTTCAATTTGCTTATTCTATAAGACTCACGAGGGCAAAATGGTGAAGTTGACAACATTGGCCTCCAGCAGTTCTTGCAACTCAATCAAATCCTGCACAAGGAAAATACCATAAAGTTGAGGACAGACATGGACAGAAAATGAGAAAAACACACGCACATGTGAATATTCATGAATACACATGGACATACAAAATCTTGTGAATATAACAGAAACAGAAAGCAAAACTAAAGGGCAGGAGCTAAATAGCAAGAAGACTGAAGTCATGGTAATCAGTAAAAAAAAAAAAAAACAAATCCCCTCATGCAAAATAACAGCAAATAGCACAACATTGAGACAGGTTGATATGTTCAAATAACTGGGAATGGTCATCTCACCAGACAGCAGATGCACATCAAATAGCCAGCAGAATCAGCCAAGCTAAAATAGCACTCAAGAAGATAAAAAGCTTTCTAACCAAAAAAAATGCCTATCAATTAACATCAAGAAGAGCATTCTTGAGTGTTATATAGAACTGATATTGTAGTATGGTTGTGAGGCACAGACAGTCAAGTCAGAACAAGACTGAGGAAACTGAAATATGGTTTCTAAGAAAAAATGTTGAGAGTTCCATGGCCAGCAAAGAAAACAAACAAGACAAACAAAACGAGACAAAACAAATGAGACAGTCTTGAAGGAGGCAGACACAAGAAGATCATTAATAAAGACAATCAGGAAAAGACAAGCAACATTCTTGGGGCATTTTATGAAGCAAGAGAAATTAGAGCACCTAGTCACAACAGGAAAGCTGGAGGGAAAGAAAGCACCAGGTAAACCCTGGAAAAAAATATTGGACAGACTGTAAGTCTGTCCAGAGTGACTGAGCACAGAGAGGGTGGGAGATGTGCTTGCAACACAAGGGATAAATTCGTATGGAGGGCCATGATTGCCAACACCATGTGGCAGGGCACATGGTGATGATGATACACACACACACACATACATACACACACACACAAACACACACACATGACTTTCAACTCACTCCACCAACCCAAAACAAAACACTTGTATCACACAGTCCGTTTTCCTTACCTGTGCCTCGTTCTCTAATACAACAAGTCTCTTGCTGAAGTTGTCAATCATGAGGTAGGCCTCGCTGATGCTGCACTCACGGTTGTATACGTCAGAGTTCTCCAGGTCTCTCTGAAGTCCCATCACTCTCTGAGAGAATGTCTCCAGGTCCTGAAATCATCATGAAGTTGTGTCCACAAGTCATGTTTTACAGACTTGTAAGCACTACAAAATTCATAAATTGAAAATCATATATCTTAAGTCCTGAAAGATCAAAATGTTTAGTAAAGCAATATTTGACCAAAATGTGCTGTAATGGTGACAAACTGCTCAAAGTGCCACAAAAGTCTGCACATAAATGATGTTTCATTTTTGTAAAATCATCAGAAAGTTTGAACAGATACTTCAAAAATCCTGAACTTACCAAAATGATGTGTTAATAAGTTAACTCTGGAGTTTCAAAATATTAAATACACAGGAACTCACAGCCCCATCCCACTCTTCCATCAAAGAGAGGAAATAACTCTAGTCTTGTGGACCATATGGAAACTCTATTCCTACATCATAAAATGTTGTACACTTCGACAATTTTAGCTTACTACTCTTACAATCAAATTGGTAGTCATGAAGTAAAATGACCATAGAACCATCTATAGAACTTATGATTAAACATGGTTGCCTAAAAACATAATAACCAAAAGACTAACTAGAGGTTAAATACTCTACGGTGTAATAAAGCTACAGTAACACTGAAATAAAATATCAAAATCAAATTAAAAAAATAAAAAAAACATATTGGAACAGATAATTAAAGAAAAAATAAACATAACAAACACATAGCAGGTACAACACACATCACAATACATAACAATACACGACACAAGACAACAAAACATAAGAGAACCTCTTGCTAACCTGGGTGATACTGGCAGATTCTTCCTGAATGCGAGGCCCAAGCCTCTGTTTGGCAAGGGACACTTTGGTCTTCAGGTTGCTCCAGCGTCCAGGAGCAGCGGAGAAAAGGTACTGTGTCTTTTCTGGAAGAATCTGTCCATATTTCTTCAACAGCAGAACGGTACGGTGCATAGCTGCAAACTTTCCATCCATTTCTGACTGTTGTGCTGACACCTGAGAAAGGAATAAAAAATATTTTTTTCCATATTTTCACCTGTATTATGGTTCCTTATATCACATCTAAAACCCTGACATTCAGCTTTCCCCCCTGACATATGATATTACAATGCATGCTAAGCAAACAATAACAACTACATGTAACACACCACACACAAACCTCATTAAATAGCCTCATCATTTTCATGAAGCTGGCAGTGTCCCGTTCTTCTCCAGTGATGCTCTCAATCTCTGGCTCAATTCTCTTCAGGAACATGTCCAGATTCTCCAGCATTGCAGTCACCTGAACAGAGCAAACACGCACTTCACTTGAAATTAGGATGTGCAATTTGTTTGAGGATTCATCACACCCACACACTGCCATCATTCACGCACTACATTCAAAACTATCAGGAACTCTTACAACTTCTTTGTATGAAGAGTTGTATTTAAAACGTACAGAAGACTCTCTTTTCAGGACAAATCTGGTGACACAGGCAGACTCCATCAAAGTCTTGAAAACTATGCATGCGTGAGATTTTGAAGTATATGGGTGATGGAAACACGATGTCATATCAAACACTTTAAGCCGACCCATCAGAATGGCTGACACACCAAAATGTGTAGATAGCAAGAAAATGTTTTGTTATAGCTAGGACTGAGCTCAAGCTTACAGTTCTCTAGTGTATGACTCTGTCAACTGACTTAAACAACCCAATTTATAGCTTCTTTTTCTTCTTCTTCTTCTTTTTCTACCTCTTCTTCTTCTTATTCTCCCTTAATTCCATGCAGAATCATTGAGGCACAACACCAAAGAACTGTTACCAGATTCCTTCAGCTATGATGGTTGTGTGTCAAAGCCAGGATCTCAAGTATAAGTCACAGAATCATATTATGTCCTATAATCTGTAGCAAAAATTACTGCACTTCTGGAAAATCTCTTATCTCTCTAACAAGTCAGCAATACACTTGCAGAAATATCTAAATTAGTTTGAGTTTTGTTAACTTACAGTCTCATGCCTGGTCAAACAGGAACACCTTACATTACACACACAGTCAAAAAGGACATATCACCTGGTCAGACAGGTACTTGGTGAAAGTCCACATCCACTTGCTGGCGTAGGTGGTCAACACCTGTTTGATGGGTTGGACGTCCACACGCAGCCATCCAACGCAGTGGTAGTCATCAAAGTTGTCAATCTCATCTCTTGCCGTCTGTAATGTTAACATTTTTTTTTTTTTTGCACAGAAAGTTTCCAAATATGAATGGGCATGTGCATGCATCAATGACCACGTTATGATTCTGCAATCTGCTCATAAGGGACATATAAAACGTGGACAGCACCAAAACATAAACTCATCATTTTCAACAAAAGTATTCTATGATATGCTGTTATGAGTGTGAACACATGGGCATCCAAGAGCATCAGTTCAGAATTCTGCAATTTGTTCAAGATATTCATCAGACTAAGACAGCTTCATATGCATTCAATCCAAATGTGTTGGTAGCAGTATAGCAGGCTCCATGAGCCTACAGAAAATCCTGTGCTTAGGTGAGATCTTGAAATGAACTGAGAGGACTTAGATTGTACATCACATACTAACTTGACATGACCAGAATGGCTGGCACATTAAGACAAACTAACAACAGTCAAATATTGAAGCTTTATGCTCTGACTGAACCCAAAACATCAGATTTTGAGTTCATAGCGCAATGAAGTGAGTCAAACATCCAGCCTGACTACCAACGATATAAGTTAGGAAACCCCAAACATATAGGTGATAATCAAGGCTTTAAAAAGCTACCTGACTTTGCACTCCAGAACCTTTTCTGAAATTCAACGTGTATGACAACCCTTGGCTAGCAGTGCAAAGATGCTTTGCAGACTAGGACCAAAACAGAATGTTTCATAATGTGACACTCACACTGGAGCACAAAGAGCTATTGTGTTGCCCATGCAGCAATCAAACAAACAAAAAACACTCACATCTGTGTGCTGTGAACGACTTTGTTGCCCACATAACACTTACATTGTTGCCTATATAGTACTTACATTGTTGCCTATATAGTACTTACATTCTTGCCTATTGTTGTCTACATAGTACTTACATTGTTGCCTATATAGTACTTACATTTTTGCCTAAATAGTACTTACATTTTTGCCTATTGTTGTCTACATAGTATTTACATTGTTGCCCACATAACACTTACATTGTTGCCTATATAGTACTTACATTGTTGCCTATATAGTACTTACATTTTTGCCTATTATTGTCTACATAGTATTTACATTGTTGCCTATATAGTACTTACATTGTTGCCTATTGTTGTCTACATAGTACTTACATTGTTGCCTATATAGTACTTACATTGTTGCCTATTGTTGTCTACATAGTATTTACATTGTTGCCTATTGTTGCCTACATAGTACTTACATCATTGCCCACAAAGTACTTACATTGTTGCCTCCACAGTACCTACATTGTTGCCTACATAGTACTTACATTGTTGCCTACATAGTACTTACATTGTTGCCTACACAGTACTTACATTGTTGCCCACAAAGTACTTACATTGTTGCCTCCACAGTACCTACATTGTTGCCTACACAGTACTTACATTGTTGCCTACACAGTACTTACACTGTTGCCTACACAGTATTTACATTGTTGCCTACACAGTACTTACATTGTTGCCTACACAGTACTTACATTGTTGCCCACAAAGTACTTACATTGTTGCCTACACAGTATTTACATTGTTGCCTACACAGTACTTAAATTGTTGCCTACACAGTATTTACATTGTTGCCCACAAAGTACTTACATTGTTGCCTAAACGGTACTTACATTGTTGCCTACACAGTACTTACATTGTTGCCTACACAGTACTTACATTGTTGCCTACACAGTACTTACATTGTTGCCTATACAGTATTTACATTGTTGCCTACACAGTACTTACATTGTTGCCTACACAGTACTTACATCGTTGCCTACACAGTACTTACATCGTTGCCTACACAGTACTTACATTATTGCCTACACAGTACTTACATCATTGCCTACACAGTACTTACATGGTTGCCTACACAGTATTTACATTGTTGCCTACACAGTATTTACATTGTTGCCTACACAGTACTTACATTGTTGCCTACACAGTACTTACATTGTTGCCTACACAGTATTTACATTGTTGCCTACACAGTACTTACATTGTTGCCTACACAGTACTTACATCATTCCCCACACAGTATTTACATTGTTGCCTACACAGTATTTACATTGTTGCCTACACAGTATTTACATTGTTGCCTACACAGTACTTACATTTCCTACACAGTTGCATCAGTTACATTGTTGCCTACACAGTATTTACATTGTTGCCTACACAGTACTTTACATTGTTGCCTACACAGTACTTACATTGTTGCCTACACAGTACTTACATTGTTGCCTACACAGTACTTACATTGTTGCCTACACAGTATTACATTGTTGCCTACACAGTACTTACATTGTTGCCTACACAGTACTTTACATTGTTGCCTCACAGTACTTACATTGTTGCCTACACAGTATTACATTGTTGCCTACACAGTACTTTACATTGTTGCCTACACAGTACTTAACTTACATTGTTGCCTACACAGTACTTACATTGTTGCCTACACAGTATTTACATTGTTGCCTACACAGTACTTACATTGTTGCCTACACAGTATTTACATTGTTGCCTACACAGTACTTACATTGTTGCCTACAAGTACTTACATTGTTGCCTACACAGTACTTACATTGTTGCCTACACAGTATTACATTGTTGCCTACACAGTACTTACATTGTTGCCTACACAGTATCTTACATTGTGCCTACACAGTATTACATTTTGCCTACACAGTACTTACATGTTCCTACTGTTGCCTACACAGTACTTACATTGTTGCCTACACAGTACTTACATTGTTGCCTACACAGTACTTACATTGTTGCCTACACAGTACTTACATTGTTGCCTACACAGTATTACATTGTTGCCTACACAGTATTACATTGTTGCCTACACAGTACTTACATTGTTGCCTACACAGTACTTACATTGTTGCCTGTTCTACACAGTTTAATTTACATTGTTGCCTACACAGTATTACATTGTTGCCCGTACTTACAGTACAAGTACTTACATTGTTGCCTACACAGTACTTACATTGTTGCCTACACAGTACTTACATTGTTGCCTACACAGTATTTACATTGTTGCCTCACAGTACTTACATTGTTGCCTACACAGTACTTACATTGTTGCCTCACAGTACTTACATTGTTGCCTACACAGTACTTACATTGTTGCCTACACAGTAGCTTACATTGTTGCCTACACAGTACTTACATTGTGCCTACACAGTACTTACATTGTTGCCTACACAGTACTTACATTGTTGCCTACACAGTATTACATATTGCCTACACAGTATTTACATTGTTGCCTACAAGTATTTACATTGTTGCCTACACAGTACTTACATTGTTGCCTACAATACTACATTGTTCTAACAGTATTACATTGTTGCCTACACAGTACTTACATTGTTGCCTACACAGTACTTACATTGTTGCCTACACAGTACTTACATTTTGCCTAAGTACTTACATTTGTTGCCTACACAGTACTTACATTGTTGCCTACACAGTACTTACATTGTTGCCTACACAGTACTTACATTGTTGCCTACACAGTATTACATTGTTGCCTACACAGTACTTACATTGTTGCCTACACAGTACTTACATTGCTTGCCTACACAGTACTTACATTGTTGCTACACAGTATTACTACATTGTTGCCTACACAGTACTTACATTGTTGCCTACACAGTACTTACATTGTTGCCTACACAGTACTTACATTGTTGCCTACACAGTACTTACATTGTTGCCTACACAGTATTTACATTGTTGCCTATACAGTACTTACATTGTTGCCTACACAGTATTTACATTGTTGCCTACACAGTACTTACATTGTTGCCTACACAGTACTTACATTGTTGCCTACACAGTACGTACATTGTTGCCTACACAGTATTTACATTGTTGCCTACACAGTACTTACATTGTTGCCTACACAGTACTTACATTGTTGCCTCCACAGTACTTACATTGTTGCCTCCACAGTACTTACATTGTTGTCTACACAGTACTTACATTGTTGTCTACACAGTACTTACATCATTGCCCACAAAGTACTTACATTGTTGCCTACACAGTATTTACATTGTTGCCTACACAGTATTTACATTATTGCCTACACAGTATTTACATTATTGCCTACTTTTGCCTAAATAGTACTTACATTGTTGCCTACATAGTGCTTACATTGTTTCCTACATCATACTTACATTGTTGCCTATATAATAGTTACATTGTTGCCTACATAGTGCTTGCATTGTTGCCTACATAATACTTACATTGCTGCCTACACAGTATGTACATTATTGCCTATAGGGTACTTACATTGTTGCCTACTGTTGCCTACACAGTACTTACATTGTTGCCTACACAGTACTTACATTGTTGCCCACAAAGTACTTACATTGTTGCCTATTGTTGCCTACACAGTACTTACATTGTTGCCTACACAGTACTTACATTGTTGCCTACACAGTACTTACATTGTTGCCTATTGTTGCCTACACAGTATTCACATTGTTGCCTACACAGTACTTACATTGTTGCCTACACAGTACTTACATTGTTGCCTATACAGTACTTACATTGTTGCCTATTGTTGCCTACACAGTACTTACATTGTTGCCTACACAGTACTTACATTGTTGCCTACACAGTACTTACATTGTTGCCTACATAGTACATACACTGTTGTCTATGTAGCAGTAACACTGTTGGTTATAGAGCATTTACATGCAAGTGTTGCCTGGGGCATTTTTAAGTGCAATGTTTAGACTGTTGTGATCCCTAACTGCAACCAGAACATGCAAAAAAAATTCTTTTAATTATTTCAATGTTTACCTTACTAGTACTGCTAATGCAGAACATGAACAAATATTTTCAAAACATATGTTTAGATCTAAAGATACTAGGGACTTGTCAATAGAAATAATAAGTATCAAAATGTACATTAAGAGAAAAATCAACATTTCCTAAGAAAGAAACAAAGAAAAATTGTAGACATCTTTCATCCTCCGTATCATGTAGTTTACAAAAAAGGGGACAGACTTCCATGCTGTGTGTGTTCAAAACATTGTCAAATTCAATTATGGTGTCATCTTAACAAAAACCAAGATCTCTTAACTGCCATGGCAATAGACATGAACAAAAGTAAAACTCAATAACTTTTCCTTCAAAACTTCTCATTTGACTTACTCACCGCACACTACTATGTCGCTAGATAAAGCACAACTGGTGATTTCCATCACACCAGGTACATTCTGATGTGCCATTTGCAAGTCTAAAATCCATTTTTTGGGATAAGAATGACAACTCACCCTGTAGATGTCAATCTCATTGTCAAACTCATCAAGCGAAGGGACGTTGCTCTTCTCCCCGTGAGTGGCTCCTTTGGGTGTCAAGAATGTCCGCTCTGCATTTTCATACACCTCCGCTGACAAGGCACTCCTTGCTGAAGAGGCCCTGAGAAATTACGGACAGAGCACGCATTAATTTTAAGTCTCACATTTTTTCTTTAATCTACAAGTAAATGTCCCATAAACTTTCACTATTCTGAATTACTTCCTTCTTACAATGCATGCCTACTGAATCTCGTTTAGGAAATCATGTACTCCAGACTATCTTTTTAATTAATGAATCTGTAGAAATGTTTTACCTTACTTTATCAAGTAAATTTATTTTTGAAACTGTCTTACAACTATCCCAGAACCAAACCAGGTATCCAGTATTTTTTTTACAAGAGATTAAATATGAAGTTAAAAAAGGGACAATGTATACAAATCGTGGATGGACAATTGAAATGAAAGCAGCATCTGTTCTCAAAATTCTGTATTCAAAATGATCAGAAATGACTCTTGAGACACCCCCCTCACCCTGCTGCTACTCTAAAGTATACAACACCAAAATAACAGAGACAAAAAGAAAAAAGGAAATCTGATTCATCTAAAAGAATGACTTTCAAACACATGCATACATGCACACACAGCATGCGCACGCACACACTCACACACACACACGCACACACACCACACACACACACACACACACACACACAACAACACCAACACCTGAGGCTTGTGACGACACTGTCTGTCTGTACTTGTGGCTTGGACTGCTTGCCGCACGAGCAGCACTTCACTGCAATGTTAGGTCAACGCCACTCAAAAATCCTCAAAGTCTGGTTCACATCTTGTTGCCACAAAAAGCGTATTCCTTGAACTCATCCAACATTTCTACAAACACAAATATGTACATGTACTGTACATGACACACGGTCATACATTCACACACATATGCAATCACATGCTCATACACACTCACAATAAATGTTCACAACGTATGAATCTTACAAAAAGATCTTCTATGCTGTCAGTTGAATAAACACAGAACTGCGGTATAAATACTACAATCTGCTATCCACACATCATCAATCATCTTACTTTTAAATCATTACAAAATAATCAAAAGACAACATAATACTCAATAGTCAAACACAACAAAACAAAATGAGACTAAATAATGACAAGCTCTTACAGTCAACAAATTGGCAAATTTATTAAATAAAGCCTTTCTGTAACAATACCCAATCTTTCGTTTCACAATGCCCCTGCATTCCTCACATTGTCTTCCACCAACTGGTGTGTCAGCAGATGTTTGACACTCATCCAGCATGTAGTCTCTACACCCAATACATTCAGTCTGTTGAGCAAAAACAACCACATGTACTAAATAACAGCAAGTACACACACTGCATTCATTACAACTAGCATCCATTATTCACTACAACCTATGTATTACATCACAACACCTTGCATTTCATCTGCATTACTCTACATATTTATGCATGCACAGGATTTGAACACACAAACTCACATTAGTCATCTATCTATTTATGTCTCTACAATTAATCACAACCTCATTTATTGTCATACTACAATATACATCACAATTTGCATCACACAAACATTGCATTTCATTATCATACTTAGCATATTATGTCATACAGTTTACATCACAAATTGCATTTCATTAGTCATACTTAGCATATTATGATCATGCACAGGATTGACATCACAAACCTTGCATTTCATTAGGTCATACTTAGCATATTTAGACATGCACAGGATCTACATCCACAAAATTCATTTCATGATCATAATCTTAGCTATTATTTACAACGCTACAAAATCTCTTATTTCAACTCTTTCAACATGACACAGTTCTGACACACATACTATCATCATCTACACACACTTACACATCCTTACTATTCACATCTACCAACACACACACACACACATTTCATATCACTCTAACAACACACAACACACACACATCCTTACTATATCACTCTACACCATCACACACACATCCTACTATATCACTCTACAACCACACACACACACTCACTATCATCACCACATTCACTCTACTATATCACTCTACACACATGCATGCACACACACATCATCCTATTACTACACACTCACACACACACACAACATCCTTACTATATCACTCTCACACATGCTACACACACACATCCCTACTATGTCACTCTACACACATGCACACACACACACACATCCTTACTATATCACTCTACACACATGCACACACACACACACATCCTACTATATCACTCTAACAACACACCACAATCCTTACTATATCACTCTACACACACACACACACACACATCCTTACTATATCACTCTACACATCATGCACACACACACACCATCCTACTATATCACTCTACACACATGCATCACACACACACACACATCCTTACTATGATCACCTACTACACACACATCCTTACTATATCACTCACACACACACACACCACATCTTATATGTCACTCTAACACATCATACACAAAACATCATCACACACACACATCCTTACTATATCACTCTACACACATGCATCACACACAACACATCCTTACTATATCACTCTAACACACACATGCATCACACCACACAATCCTACTATATCACTCTACACACACATCACACACACACCCACACACACTCCTACTATATCACTCTACAACAACACACACATCCTTACTATTCACTCTACACACACACACACATCCTACTATATCACTCTACACACATGCACACACACACACACATCCTTACTATATCACTCTAACACACACACACACATCCTTACTATGTCACTCTACACACATGCACACACACACACACATCCTTACTAATCACTACAACACACACACTTCATGTCACACACACACACCACATCCTACTATATCACTCTACACACACACACACACACACCTACTACAACACACATCCCCTTACTATGTCACTCTACACACACACTCACCACATCCCACACACACACACATCCTTACTATATCACTACCACACTACTCCACACACTCACACACACATCCTTACTATATCACTCTACACACACACCACACACACACATCCTTACTATATCACTCTACACACATCATGCACACACACACACATCCTTACTATATCACTCTACACACATCCACACACACACACATCCTTACTAGTCACTCTACACACACCAACACACCACCACAACACACACACCACATCCCTACTATATCACTCTACACACATGCACACACACATCCATCTACTATATCACTCTACACACAGCACCACACACACACACATCCTTACTATATCACTCTACAACACACACACATCCTTACTATGTCACTCTACACACATCATGCAACACACACACACATCTTACTATCACTACACACACACACACACATCCTTACTATTCACTCTACCACATCATGCACACACAACAACACATCCCTACTATATCACTCTACAACACACACACACACATCTACTATTCACTCTACACACACCATCCTATATGCATCTACACACATCACAACACACATCCTTACTATCTATCACACACTACAACACATCACTACACCACATCAAATCCTCTACTATATCACTCTACACACACACACACACCACACATCCTACTATATCACTCTACACACACACACAACACACATCCTACTATTCACTACACACACACACACAACATCCTTACTATATCACTCTACACACATCACACACACATCCTACTATGTCACTCTCACACACCACACACATCCCTTACTATATCACTCTACACACATGCACAACACACACTTCCTCTACTATATCACTCTACACACATGCATGCACACACACACACCACACATCCTTACTATATCACTACTACACACACATCCTATTAGTCACTCTACACACACATCCTCCACCACACACATCCTTAC
The DNA here is from genome assembly GCA_030674185.1 of Monoplex corrugatus. Taxonomy (NCBI): domain Eukaryota; kingdom Metazoa; phylum Mollusca; class Gastropoda; order Littorinimorpha; family Ranellidae; genus Monoplex; species Monoplex corrugatus. The sequence continues at coordinate 7,450,394 of JAPXFY010000029.1, forward strand.
TATTCACTCACACACAACCACACACACAACATCCTACTATGTCACCTAACACATCATCACCACACACACCATCCTTACTATTCACTTACACATCATGCACACACATCCTTACATATCACTCTACACACACACACATCACACACCTATATCACTCTACACACATGCATGCACCCACACACACATCCTTACTATCACTCACACATATCACATTCATATCACTCTACACACACACACACTCCTTACTATGTCACTCTATACACACACACATCCTACTATTCACTCTACACACACACACACACAACATCCTTACTATGTCACTCTACACACAGCACACACACACATCCTTATATGTCACTCTACACACACACACACACACACATCCTTACTATATCACTCTACACACACACACACACATCACTAATCACTTCCCACTATATCACTCTACACACACACACACACACATCCACTATGATCACCACACACACACACACACACCACACACACACACATCCTTACTATGTCACTCTACACACATGCATGCAACACACACATCCTACTTACACCACACACACACACATCCTTACTATTCACTCTACACACATGCATGCACACACACAACACACATCCTTACTATATCACTCTAACACACATGCACACCACACACATCCTTACTATGTCACTCTACACACATCAGCACCACACACACATCAACACTACACAACATCCTACTATATCACTCTACACACACACACAACACAATCCTTACTTATGTCACTCTACACACATGCACACACACATCCTTACTATGTCACTCTACACACATGCATGCACACACACACACACATCCTACTATTACTACTACAACATCTCTACACACACACAACACCACACTACTTCATCAACTACACACACACACACATCCTTACTATTCACTCTACACACATGCATGCACACACACACACATCCTACTATATCACTCTACACACATGCATGCACACACACACAATCCCTACTATATCACTCTACACACATCATGCACACACACCACACACCTACTATCACCACTACTCATCACATCTACACACACACACACACACATCCTACTATTATTACCACTCACTCACTACACACAAATCCTATATGTCACTCTACACACCACAACACATCCTTACTATGTCACTCTACACACATGCACACACACACACACCACTACACACACACACACACACACACATCCCTACTATGTCACTCTACACACATGCATGCACACACACACACACATCCTTACTATATCACTCTACACACACATCTATCTCACAACACACACACACACCTCTTACTATGTCACTCTACACACATGCATGCACACACACACACAACATCCTTACTTATTCACTCTCACACACACTACATCACCACACACACACACACACATCCTTACTATTCACTCTACACCACATGCACACACCACATCCTACTATATCACTCTACACACACACACACACACACATCCTTACTATGTCACTCTACACATCACATGCATCACACATCACCACACACATCCTTACTATGTCACTCTACACACATGCAATGCACACCACACACCACATACACTCATCCTTCCCTATATCATCACATCTACATGCCACACACACATCCCTACTATATCACTCTACACACATGCATGCACACACACACCACTCACACAACTATTCACTCTACACACATGCATACACACACACACACACTTACTATATCACTCTACACACACACACACACATCCTACTATGTCACTCTACACACATGCATGCACAAACACACACATCCCTACTATATCACTCTACACACACATGCATGCACACACACACACACACTACACCCATCCTTACTATGTCACTCTACACACATGCATGCACAACACACACTCACTATTACCTACTACACACACACACACACACATCCTTACTATATCACTCTACACATGCATGCACACACACACACATCCCTACTATATCACTCTACACACATGCATGCACACACACACATCCCTACTATATCACTCTACACACATGCATGCACACACACACACACACACATCCCTACTATACACTCACACACACACACACACACATCCTTACTATGTCACTCTACACACATGCATGCAACACACACAACACACATCTTACTATGTCACTCTACACACATCACACACACACACACACATCCTTACTATGTCACTCTACACAATGCAACACACACACACACATCCTTACTATATCACTCTACACACAATGCACACACACACACACAATCCTTACTATTCACTCTACACACATCACACACACACACATCCTTACTAATCACTCTACACACACACACACACATCCTTACTATTCACTCTACACACATCACACACACACATCCTTACTATTCACTCTACACACACATCACACACACACATCCTACTATCACTCTACATACATTCACTGCACACACACACACACATCCTTACTATGTCACTCTACACACATGCATCACACACACACATCACACTACACACCACATCCCTACTATATCACTCTACACACACACACACATCCTACTATATCACTCTACACATTCACACCACACACACATCCTTACTATATGCACTCTACACACATGCATGCACACACACACCACACACTCTACACACCTCACTATATCACTCTACACACACACACACATCCCTACTATGTCACTCTACACACATGCATGCCACACACACAACACTCCTACTATATCACTCTACACACATCATCACACACACATCCCTACTATATCACTCTAACACATGCATGCACACACACACACACACATCCCTACTATATCACTACACACACACACACACAATCCTACTATATCACTCTACAACACACACACACATCACATCCTACTATATCACTCTACACACACACACACACATCCCTACTATGTACACTCACACACATCCACATCATCACACACACACACATCCTTACTATATCACTCTCACACATGCATGCACACACACATCCCTACTATATCACTCTACACGCACACAACATCCATCCTACTATATCACTCTACACACATGACATCACACTACACATCCTACTATTCACTCTCCTACATATGCATGCACACACAACACACACACATCCCTACTATATCACTACTACACACATCCCACACACAACATCCTTACTATATCATCTACACACACACACACACACCTACTATTCACTCTACACACATGCATGCACACAACACCACACATCATCTCTACTATGTCACTCATACACAACATGCACATCCACTTATCACAATCACAATCACATCCCTACTATATCACTCTACACACATGCATGCACACACACACACCCTACTATGTCACTCTACACACATGCCAACACACACACACACACATCCTTACTATTCACTCTACTCACACACAACACATCCTACTATATCACTCTACACACACACACCACAACACAAAACACCATCCTACTATTCATCTACAACACCCCTATGCACTCACACACACACCCTTACTATGTCACTCTACACACATCACATCCCTACAACACTCACACACACATCCTTATATGTCACTCTACACACACACACATCCCTACTATATCACTCTACACACACACCACATACACCACACACCATTACTATATCACTCTACACACACACACACACATCCTACTATTCACTCTACACACACATCCACATCACCACACAAATCCTACTATATCCTCACACACACACACCACATCATCACACACCCACTCATCCCTACATATCATCTACATCACACATCACACACACATCCCTACTATATCACTCTACACACAACACCATCCTACTATCACTACACACACACACATCCCTACTATATCACTCTAACCACATCATCACACACACACTCCCTACTATATCACTCTACACACACACACATCCCTACTATATCACTCTACACACACACACAACATCCCTACTATATCACTCTACCAACACATCCCTACTATATCATCACACACACAACATCCTACTATATCACTCTACACCACATAACACACACACACATCCCTACTATATCACTCTACACACACACATCCCTACTATATCACTCTACACACCACACACATCCCTACTATATCACTCACACACATCACACACACATCCTACTATATCACTCCACACACATCTACACACACACACACATCCTACTATATCACTCTACACAACACACAACATCCCTACTATATCACTCTACACACACACATCCCTTACTATATCACTCTACACATCATGCACAACACATCCTACTATATCACTCTACACACACATCACAACACACATCCTACTATATCACTCTAACAACACACATCCACTGAACAACATCTCTATACACAACACACACATCACACACACATCCTACTATATCACTCTACACCCATACATTCACACACACACACACCCTACTATATCACTCTACACACAACCACATCACACACACATCCTACTATATCACACACACATCCTACTACACTCAACACACACACATCCTACTATATCACTCTACACACTCACACACCACACATCCCTACTATATCACTCTACACACACACACATCTACATATCACTCTACACACATCCTACTATTCCTACTTACACACATGCACACACACACCACCTTACTATATCACTCTACACACGCACACACACACACACATCCTACTATATCACTCTACACACACATCTACTATATCACTCTACACACAACACACACACATCCTACTATTCACTCACACCTCTACAACACACACACCACATCCCTATCCTTATCACTCTACACACATCATCACCACACACACATCCTTACTATTCACTACACCTCACACACATCTTTCTATATCACTCTACACACCCCTACTGTATCACTCTACACACACACATCCCTACTATATCACTCTACACACATGCATGCACACACACACACATCCCTACTATATCACTCTGCACACACACACACACACACACAGACATGCACACACACATACACACACACAGACATGCACACACATATACACACAGACACGCACGCACACACACACACACACGCACACACACCCCACACACACACACACACAGACATACACTCACACACACACACACACACAGACACACAGACATACACACACACAGATACACACACAGACATACACAAACACATACCTTGGGTCCCAACATCTTGACAAGGCGCCCTCTGGCAACAAAACCAGACAGCCAACCAGACACAAGTTCCTGCACGCTGATGACGGACGATGTCTGATCAAGGGGAGGTCTGAAGGCGACGTTGTTTTCTATCAGCTCCAAACGAATCGTCAACACAGGCAATGTCTTCTCTTCATCATCGTCATCCTGGTCACTGGGCTGTTACAAAACAGAATCAAAACTGCATTGCGCTGGGTTGACTTACTGCTTAGGAATGCAATAAATTTCACTAGTGGCACCAGAACAAGATTGAGGCAGCCGAGATGTGGTTTCTCAGAAGAATGTTGAGAGTTCCATGGACAGCAAAGAAAACAAACGAGACAGTCTTGATGGAGGCAGACACAAGTAGATCACTCATAAGGAAAATTAGGAAAAGACAGGCAACATTTATAGGCCATTTTATGAGGAAGGGAGCACCTGGTCACAACGGGAAAGCTGGAGGGAAAGAGAGCACTGGGTAGACCCAGGGAGAAAATGCTGGACAGACTTGCAGAGTGGCTGGGGACGAGGGGGATGGGAGAGGTGCTAGGGGCAACGAGAGATAGAGACAGATGGAAGTCCATGATCGCCAACGCCATGCGGCAGGGCACCTGATGATGATGATGAGTGGCACTGATGCTGTTACAACAGAATATTTCTTCATTTAGTCTTCTTCTCCCACTGGACGAAGCAGCAGGGAAGTTTCAGTCTTTTTCTCTTACTTTTGTATTTGGTATTTGTTTGTGATCTTACATTCATGCTTGACAAAGGCCAGTTGGCTGAAAATTTGCACCTGTCTTGTCTTGTATTAAATACGCGTTCTGATACTATTTTCGTGTTTTTTTCTGGCTTCAGAAATGTGGACTGTTCTCCCAGATGACAGCATGTCACCTTATGCATTTTTTGTGTGAATTGGTGTAGTTACTACAATATGTTGGTATTTTTGATGAACCATGTTTATATTGCATTGATGTATACGTCTGACTTTATATGATTATACAGAATTAATGTAGGGACATGGCAAACCACCTCTACTCTTTTCTTTTCTTTTTTTTTATTTTGATTTTCGTTTCTTTGGATTTTATTTTTTTATCTGTAGGGTTTTGTATTTTGTTTTTTGGGTTTGTTTGTTTATGTGTTTGTTGTTATGTAAAGTGCAAAAAGCGCGCTTTGATATGGACTGTGCTGTACAAATGGAATTATCATTATCATAATCATTGTTATCAGTGTTATTGATATCACTATTGTTATTGTCATTATCATTACTGTTAGTAGTAGTACTTTCACTATAATTGTTGTTGTTGTTGCTGTTGTTGTTATCATCATCATCATCATCATCATTTCATTACAATAAAATGCCACCTTTTTTTTTCTGTATGCTGGCATTTTTCTGTACCTATCAGAGTGACCTTTTGACGGATTGTTGCTAGGGACAACCTTTATATTGCTGAGGGTTCTTTTTACATGTGCTAAGACGCTACATGACTTGTTGATGTGATGTGACGGCTTGTATGCTGTTGGAACCTGAGTCAGTGGGAGCCTTATGCTCCTGGCAGGTCTAACCAAGTCAGTCAGGTCTGCATGGTGTAGAGGTCAGACCAAAGTGTGTATAGAGGGATGGGAATCCCCAGCAAACAATTCCCCATTGAGCTTCAAGAGCAGGTCATTTGGCCGGAAGTAATGGGTGGGTAACCCTGACAAAAATCTATGAGTACTGAAGACGGTGGTGCTGGGCCATAAGGCGTGCTCTGAAAGACCATGACACTATGCAGCTGTAGTCATGATGACACTAGCACCCAGACCACCACACGTAGTCTGGTGGAGGGTGTGTGAGAAAAACAAGTGCAGGAGTCCCTGTACAACAGGGACCTGAGCCCTCCATTTCTTGTTTCCTTTGCTTCCCAGGAGAGCGCTTTATCCATTGGGCCACCATTGGGCTGTATTAAAATGTGAACTATGTGTGGTGTGGTGTGGTGTGGTGTGGTGTGGTGTGGTGTGGTGTGTGTGTAGTGTGGTGTATTGTGGTGTGGTGTGGTGTGGTGTGCTGTGGTGTGGTGTGGCGTGCTGTGGTGTACTGTGGTATGATGTGCTGCGATGATGTGTGGTTAAGTTTGGTTTGGTTTGGTTTAGTGTGGGGTGGGGTGGTGTGGTGTGATGTGGTGTGGTGTGGTGTGGTGTGGTGTGGTGTGCTGTGGTGTACTGTGGTATGATGTGCTGCGATGATGTGTGGTTAGGTTTGGTTTGGTTTGGTTTAGTGTGGGGTAGGTGGTGTGGGGTGGTGTGGTGTGATGTGGTGTGATGTGGTGTGGTGTGGTGTGATGCACTGTGGTGTTCTGTGTTGTGTTGTGCTGTGGTGTACTGTGTGTGTGTGTGCTGTGCTGTGCTGGTGTGTTGTGCTGTGTTGTGCTGTGGTGTGTTGTGTTGTGTTGGTTGTGCTGTGCTGTGTTGTGCTGTGTGTGTATGTTGTGTTGTGGTTGTGTGTTGTGTTGTGTTGTGTGTTATGGTGCAGTGTGCTGTGGTGTGCTGTGGTGTAGGTTGGGTGGTTGTGTGTGCTGTGTGCTGTGTGTGTGTGCTGTGTGTCTGTGGTGTGTTGTGTTGTGTTGGGTTGTGCTGTGTGTGTTGTGCTGTGTGTGTTATGTTGTGTTGTGGTGTGTGTTGTGTTGTGTTGTGTATGGTGCAGTGTGCTGTGGTGTGCTGTGGTGTAGGTTGGGTTGGTGGGTTGGAATAGTTTGTGTAGTGAGGTGTGGTGTGGATTGGTGTGGCGCTGTGCTGTGCTGTGCTGTGCTGTGCTGTGCTGTGCTGTGGGTGGATAGGGATAGTTTGTGTGATGTTAAGTGGTGTGGTGTGGTGTGGTGTGGTGTGGTGTGGTGTGCTGTGGTGTAGTGTGGTGTGCTGTGGTGTGGATTGGGTTGGGATAGTTTGTGTGATGTGGTGTGGTGTGGTGTGGTGTGTGTGGTGTGTGTGGTGTGGTGTGGTGTGCTGTGGGTTGGGTTGGGATAGTTTGTGATGTTGAGTGGTGTAATGTGGTGTGCTGTGGGGTGGATTGGGTTGGGACAGTCTGTGTGATGTTGAGTGGTGTAATGTGGTGTGCTGTGGGGTGGATTGGGTTGGGACAGTCTGTGTGATGTTGAGTGGAGTGATGTGGTGTGCTGTGGTGTGGGTTGGGATAGTTTGTGTAATGTTAAGTGGGGGTTGGGATAGTTTGTGTAATGTTAAGTAGTGGTTGGGATAGTTTGTGTAATGTTAAGTGGTGGTTGGGATAGTTTGTGCGATGTTACGTGGTGGTTGGGATAGTTTGTGTGATGTTAAGTAGTGGTTGGGATAGTTTGTGTGATGTTAAGTGGTGGTTGGGATAGTTTGTGTAATGTTAAGTGGTGGTTGGGATAGTTTGTGTGATGTTAAGTGGTGGTTGGGATAGTTTGTGTGATGTTAAGTGGTGATTGGGATAGTTTGTGTGATGTTAAGTAGTGGTTGGGATAGTTTGTGTGATGTTAAGTGGTGGTTGGGATAGTTTGTGTAATGTTAAGTGGTGGTTGGGATAGTTTGTGTAATGTTAAGTGGTGGTTGGGATAGTTTGTGTAATGTTAAGTGGTGGTTGGGTTTGGATGTTTGTGTAGTGTTTAAGTGTGGTTGGGATAGTTTGTGTGATGTTAAGTGGTGGTTGGGATAGTTTGTGTAATGTTAAGTGGTGGTTGGGATAGTTTGTGTGGATGTTAAGTGGTGGTTGGGATGTTTGTGTGATGTTAAGTGGGTGGTTGGGATAGTTTGTGTAATGTTAAGTGTGGTTGGGATAGTTTGTGTATGTTAAGTGGTGGTTGGGATAGTTTGTGTAATGTTAAGTGTGGTTGGGATAGTTTGTGTATGTTAAGTGGTGGTTGGGATAGTTTGTGTAATGTTAAGTGTGGTTGGGATAGTTTGTGTAATGTTAAGTGTGGTTGGGATAGTTTGTGTAATGTTAAGTGGTGGTTGGGATAGTTTGTGTAATGTTAAGTGGTGGTTGGGATAGTTTGTGTAAATGTTAAGTGGTGGTTGGGATAGTTTGTGATGTTAAGTGGTGGTTGGGATAGTTTGTGTGATGTGTGTGAATGTTAAGTAGTGGTTGGGATAGTTTGTGTGATGTTAAGTGGTGGTTGGGATAGTTTGTGTGATGTTAAGTTGGTTGGTAGTTGTGGATGTTAAGTGTGGTTGGGATAGTTTGTGTGATGTTAAGTGGTGGTTGGGATAGTTTGTGTAATTTAAGTAGTGGTTGGGATAGTTTGTGTGATGTTAAGTAGTGGTTGGGATAGTTTGTGTAATGTTAAGTAGTGGTTGGGATAGTTTTGTGTAATGTTAAGTGGTGGTTGGGATAGTTTGTGTAATGTTAAGTGTGGTTGGGATAGTTTGTGTAATGTTAGTAGTGTTGGGATAGTTTTGTGGATGTTAAGTGGTGGTTGGGATAGTTTGTGTAATGTTAAGTGGTGGTTGGGATAGTTTGTGTAATGTTAAGTGGTGGTTGGGATAGTTTGTGATGTTAAGTGGTGGTTGGGATAGTTTGTGTGATGTTAAGTGGTGGTTGGGATAGTTTGTGTGATGTTAAGTGTGGTTGGGATAGTTTGTGTATGTTAAGTGTGGTTGGATAGTTTTGTGTGTGAATTGATTAAGTAGTGGTTGGGATAGTTTGTGTGATGTTAAGTGTGGTTGGGATAGTTTTGTGTAATGTTAAGTAGTGGTTGGGATAGTTTGTGTAATGTTAAGTGGTGGTTGGGATAGTTTGTGTAATGTTAAGTGGTGTTGGGATAGTTTGTGGATGTTAAGTGGTGGTTGGGATAGTTTGTGTAATGTTAAGTGGTGGTTGGGATAGTTTGTGATGTTAAGTGGTGGTTGGATAGTTTGTGTATGTTAAGTGGTGGTTGGGATAGTTTGTGATGTTAAGTGGTGGTTGTGGATAGTTTGGTGTTTGTGAATGTTAAGTGGTGGTTGGGATAGTTTGTGTAATGTTAAGTGGTGGTTGGGATAGTTTGTGTAATGTTAAGTGTGGTTGGGATAGTTTGTGTATGTTAAGTGGTGGTTGGGATAGTTTGTGTAATGTTAAGTGGTGGTTGGGATAGTTTGTGTAATGTTAAGTGGTGGTTGGGATAGTTTGTGTATGTTAAGTAGTGGTTGGGATAGTTTGTGTAATGTTAAGTGGTGGTTGGGATAGTTTGTGTAATGTTAAGTGGTGGTTGGGATAGTTTGTGTAATGTTAAGTGGTGGTTGGGATAGTTTGTGTGATGTTAAGTGGTGGGTTGGTGATTGTGGATAGTTTGTGTAATGTTAAGTGGTGGTTGGGATAGTTTGTGTAATGTTAAGTGTGGTTGGGATAGTTTGTGTATGTTAAGTGGTGGTTGGGATAGTTTGTGTAATGTTAAGTGGTGGTTGGGATAGTTTGTGTAATTTAAGTAGTGGTTGGGATAGTTTGTGTGATGTTAAGTGGTGGTTGGGATAGTTTGTGTAATGTTAAGTGGTGGTTGGGATAGTTTGTGTGATGTTAAGTGGTGGTTGGGATAGTTTGTGTGATGTTGAATGTTGGGTGGATGTGGTGTGGGGTGGATGTTTGTGTGATGTTAAGTGGTGGTTGGGATAGTTTGTGTAATGTTAAGTGGTGGTTGGGATAGTTTGTGTGATGTTAAGTGGTGGTTGGGATAGTTTGTGTAATGTTAAGTGTGGTTGGGATAGTTTGTGTATGTAATGGTTAAGTATGGTGGTGTTGGGATAGTTTGTGTGATGTTAAGTGGTGGTTGGGATAGTTTGTGTGATGTTAAGTAGTGGTGGGATAGTTTGTGTAATGTTAAGTAGTGTGGGATGTGTTGTGTGATGTTAGTTAGGGTTGGGATAGTTTGTGTGATGTTAAGTAGTGGTGGATAGTTTGTGTAATGTTAAGTGTGTGATGTGTGTGGATGATTTGATGTTAAGTAGTGTGATGTGGGTGTGTGTGATGTGATGTTAAGAGGTGTGATGTGGTGTGGCATGATTGTAATGTTAAGTAGTGTGATGTGATGGTGATGTTAAGAGAGTGTGATTGTGTGATGATGTTAAGTAGTGTGATGTGGTGTGGCATGATGTATTTAAGTAGTGTGATGTGGTGTGGCATGATGTGATGTTAAGTATGTGATGTTGTGACATGATGGTATGTAATGTATGATGTGTGATGTTAAGAGGTGTGATGTGGTGTGGCATGATGTGATGTTAAGTGGTGTGATGTGTATGTTAAGCGGTGTGATGTTAAATGGTGTGATATTAAGTGGTGTGATGTGGTGTGGTGTGATGTTAAGTGGTGTGATGTGATGTTAAGTGGTGTGGTGTGTGATGTGATGTTAAGCGGTGTGATGTTAAATGGTGTGATATTAAGCGGTGTGATGTTAAATGGTGTGATGTTAAGTGGTGTGATGTGATGTTAAGTGGTGTGATGTTAAGGGTGTGATGTAGCGTGGATTAAGGTTGGTTAGGTGATATTAAGTGGTGTGATGTGAAGTTAAATGGTGTGATGTGTGTGTGTGTGTGGATTGGGTTGGGATAGTTTGTGTAGTGGGGTGTGGTGTGGTGTGGTGTGCTGTAGGTTGGGTAGGGATAGTTTGTGTGATGTTAAGTGGTGTGGTGTGGTGTGACGTAGTGTGGTGTGCTGTAATGTGGTGTGCTGGGGTGTGGTGGGGTGGGATGCAAAGTTGTACCAAATTGTACTGTTGTGTTGTGTTGTACTATAGAGATGTATACTGTGCCATGTTGTGTGTGGACTAATACGCTGTTCCAAACATTTATTTCTAAACATGTGGAGTGGTGTGGTGTGGAGTGGAGTGGTGTGTAGTATAGCGTATTGCACTATGTTGTGTGTTATGTTGTGTTGTGCTGGTGATGTATTGGTGTTGTGTAAATCAAGCTGTGTTGTGTTGTGTCGCACTGCGTTATGTTGTTTTGTGTTGCCTTATTTCGTTCTGTGTTGTACTATGCGGTACTGTGAAGAACAAATTCTGGTTCATTCATGAATATATAAAATCTACAAAAGTTAAACCCTTATCAGACAATGTCACTGGTGGATACCATCAGTGGCGATAATTTGTCACAAAACAACACACACAAAATTGCCAAAGAATATATCCTTCAAAGACAGTAAGCAGCGAAACTTAAAGCATTTATGTTTGTGAACAAGATCTGACCAAAAAACACCCTACAAAAACTGTCAGATTTGCACTCAATATAATGAATGTTTTGGTACATAGACAGATACCTCATTGAAATTATAATATTGTAAAGAAAGAATTTGTTAGAAAGCTGTTGCTTTTAAAATGAGTCAGTTCACGAAGCGTTAAAGTGACACAGCACATACATCTCCATTTCAGTTGCTAAGCTGCATTCACCAATGTCACGCACCATGGGAAAACAGGTAAAGTGCAACATTTTCATTTTCAGTTTTTAACTCATCCTAAAATTTCATTCTTTAACTAATCTTCAAAGTATTTTTTTTTAAATAAGCATGCAAAATGCAGAATTAATTTATCTATTATAGCTTTCTTGTCAGACTAGTTTGAATTTTATAAACCAGTTTTTGATACAGGAAGTAAAACTCATAAAACTTTGAATTAAAAAGAAATTTTTAAGAGAAATTTGTTTTTAGGGTGTTTTCAGCAATATGATAAATTCTCAGGAAATAAATAATCAGATGTGAAAACATCTGAAATATGGAATGATTTCAGTTGACCCAATATTGAACCCATCCAGCTAATTTTAGCCTTAGTTATAATATAGCTGACTGCATCTTTAGATGAGTTTTCCCATGCTGCGTCACATATGTACAATGAATCTGGGTATTTCTTTGAACTGTCCATATAACCCCATCTACCCACCAACCTCCTCTCTCCCACTTCCCTAAAAAAAGACCCATGTACACACACAAATAAACAAGCAAGCACACATTTTCTCATCTCAACCCAGATACACATACAAACAAACACACTCTTTCTCAACTCCACGACCTATGCCTTCTCAATATAAATATCAAAGCCTGCATCTCATACCATTTGAGTTCAATTCAAGCTTTTATTTTATACATGGCCAGTCATGACTTCTACACCCAAACCTCTGCATGCTGTCAATGCAGCAACATGCTCTCCCCTTGGAAGTGCAGTCTGAATTTCACAAGATGAATCCATGGTGACAGAAATGATACCAAATATCTCCATTACCCAAGCACTTCATCCCTTCAAATATACTAACATCCAAAAACAAAATTCACACACACACAGGATATCTTCTATCCACACAGCGCTGATTCACAAAACAAAGCAGTTGCTTTCATTTATTTCTACCAAAAAAGTAAACAGTTTATTTGTATGTAGGCTAATAAACTTTACAAAGTATCGCGGTCACAGCCAACAAGCAGTGAGACAAATGCAATCACTTTGCAAATGTTAGCTCAACAGCAGCATGTTGAACAAGGCGGTAATTTCTTAAAAGGCTGTTAAGTGATGACAACTGCATACATTATGCTTTCCAAAAATTACTGATTCCATAGGCTGCCTCCCACCAACAAACACACACGTACATATATACATATACACGAATACAACACACACACAAACACACACATACGTATATATATATATATATATATATATAAACAGATACAACACACACACACAAACACACACATACATATATACATATACACAGATACAACACACACACATACATATATACACATACACAGATACAACACACACACAAACACACACACATAAACATATATACACACACACACACATACACAAACATACATACATATGTACACACACACACACACACACACACACACACACACATGTACACATACACACACAAGTATACACATCCCCACCAACACACATACAAACCAAGCAAAGCAAAGCGCACACACCTCCACCATGTTAGCCTGTACCAGAGTGTTCAGCATGGTACGTAGACTGGTCAGTGATGACTGTTTCAAACCATCCAACACAATGGCGTCAATGTAATCAATGTAGTCCTGCCATGCTGGTGACGCCTGACTGATTTGGACCACCTGACAAATTAATCCATAACATGTGTTTATATGATTATATGCTGTATTGAGAAAACTAAACAAAATTAAAGAAAAAGAAAGAAAGAATGAAGAAAAATATAACAAAGATGAAGAAAAATACGAAAATAAATAGAGAAGGGAAAGGAAAAAAATTCTTTCCACACATACTCTCTTTCATACTCTCTTTCATACTCTCTTTCTCTCCAGATCATTAACTAAGTGTTATGTCAGCTAACACACACACACAAAAATACACACACACACACACACACACACACACACACACACACACACACTCTCTCTCTCTCTCTCATTCAGACACACACATATACATAGACACACACATTTACTCACTCATACACATATGCACATACACACACACACACCTCAAAGGAGTTCATGACTACGCAATGAATCTTGTTTCCTGAGGGAACCACAATGTTCTCTAATTCTTCATCCAGATTTCTGAAAATATAGAAAACAATGTCAAACAAGAAGCAACAACAGACAAAAATGAAACAGAAGCAGACAACAAAAAATGCAGAAAAAGAGCAGCAGTATGTTTTCGCTTTTCATTTCAAATGTATTGGACAAAGAAGTCCGGAATCACAGAGTATTTTGAAATAATGAATGAAATAATCATAAGCAATTCTAAAAATCTTCGTTTATTTTCCTTTTTATACAAAAATTGATAAAAACAAAACAGCTATTCTTCTGTCACTGCAAATCTCTGTTCAGTTGAAAAAAACTTAAAGAACAGGCCTATCAAAATCCACCAGCAATAGTATCATCCAGACATCTTCAAACATTTTGTGTTATTAATGCCACAAAATATATCATCATCATCATCATTATGTGCCCTGCCGCATGGCACTGGCGATCATGGCCCTCCATACTAATCTGTCCCTTGTTGCTGCAAGTACATCTCCCACCCCTCTGTCCTCAGCCATCCAATATTTTCTCCCTGGGTCTACCTGGAGTTCTCTTTCCTTCCAGCTTTCCTGTTGTGACCAGATGCTCTAATTTCTCTTTACTCATACACAGATACCCATGTACGTGCACAAATAAACAAGCAAGCACACATTTTCTCATCTCCATGCCCTATAATTGTTGCTTGTCTATTCCTAATCTTCTTTATTAATGATCTTTTTGTGTCTGCCTCCATCAAGACTGTCTCGTTTGTTTTCTTTGCTGTCCATGAAACTGTCAACATCCTTCTTAGAAACCACATTTCAGTAGCCTCAATTTTGTTCTGACTCTGCATGTTGTCTGTCTACACCTTACGACCGTACAATAGTATTGGTTCTATATAAAACTCAAGACCTCTCTTCCTTATGTTAATTGATAGGCATTTGTAGGTAAGAATGTTTTTCATCTTCTTGAATGACAAAATATATATGTATATCAAACGGAAAAATTAAAAAGGGGAATTCATGGAGAAAAGTTAGGCATGTTGACGATTTTAGACAGTTACTGTTATTGTGATCTAAGTATGAGCCATGATGCTCAAAGACTTTGAATAAAGCTTATGTCTGTACATGTACAGTGGGTTATAAACCAAGTTACAGATCTGTATCTCCATGTTTCTGGGTCAGACAAGAAGGCAACAGTTACCAGTCACCATGGAGTAGTGGTTAACACAACAGACTACCGACTGGAAGGTTGTGGGTTTGAATCTCAATCGGTACTTTCAAAAATATATCATTGTGGGATTTTTCAGCTCTAACCAGCTCCTACCCAGAGTTGGGCATGCTATGGGCTCATTGGGAAGACTGGGACCACGCAGTCGAGTCTCATCCACTTTGCGAATGCGTCACTGAGGGTGTTGCTCAAATCTTCTGCCCAGCACCGCAGGTGTCTGTATCTCTCAGGCCTGGTTGATGCCAGGATATATTATGACAGTAAGTGTAGAGTACAGCCCAGCCAAGCAGTCTCAATCCTAAATGGAACTCTATAATGGTAAAACAAAATGTGACTGCTGGATCTTGAGGGCAAAAACAAAATATTAAAAAATACCTTGTTTGTAAAAGATTCTTGGGAGTATAAAACACAACGTTTCGAGCCCAGGCCCTTTGTCAAGTGAAAAATAAAAACTCCATAGCATCATGAGTATCATTCTCATTGACATCATCATCATCGCACCGTAAAAAAACTGTGCCGGCTTCTGTGGCCATTAAGATGGGTAGAAAATGGGACAAAAACAAACAAAAAGACAAAGAAGGCAATAGCTACCTATACCTCTGCACCAACCAGACCTATACAAATTGCTGAGTACAGAAAATACATTCAACCAGACACTGGAACTGAAAAAAAAAAGTTTTAAAAAAACTCGGCAACAAAAATACTAACTTCTGCAGTTCCAAAAGTTCCTCCATAGAGTAGGACATAGTAGGCTGCCGTGCGGAGAAGACATCGAGAGTTCCGCTGGACCAGGAGATGGTCATGGCAGCAATGTCATGGCAACCAGTCTGCACGATGTCCAGATTCTGATGCACATCCATACACACCAGTGACATGGCTGACTCAATGAAGTCTGCTGACTCCTTCATGCGCCATGTATAGTGTCCCAAGCCTTGTTCCAACAACTGGGGGATGTAATTAAAACAATTATTGAAAATAACACCAAATTTTTCATCATCACTGTTATCATCACCATCATTATCAGCATCATTATCATCACTGCCATCATGATGTGATGAATTAG
>JAPXFY010000029.1:7469932-7477432 GCA_030674185.1 Monoplex corrugatus
CCTTCATAAGGTCGGAGTAGAAGTCCCTCATCTGCCAGCCCCGGTCCCCGTCCAGTGAGTGTGGGCTGACCTGACGCATCTTCTCCATCGGAACCTGTAACACAGTGTAACATGTGCAGTATGCAGTGTGAATTGTAACAGGCTATAAGACAATGTAACAGACATTACAATGGTGTCTGCAAGTCAATGTAAAGGCTTTTCTGTCTGCCTTTCTTTTTTTTTCTGCTATTATTACGGAGCAGTTAACCAGAAACTTTTCAGTCTCTCATAGCAAGGACCTCCACTTTGCTCACATAGTGGTTTTTTTCTCTTTTTTCTGTGTTGTTGTTGTTGTTTTTGTTGTTGTTGTTGTTTCAAACACATCTGCACCCCACTGAAAATGTACCACCATAACAGCAAAGAACCACATAATCAGAGACAGTGCTATGATGATTCATAAGAATGGGGACGATAATGCTATGAGTTCATTTGGTAATGGAAGTGCATGACAGGGCTGTGCTGTACAATTATATTTGTAATATATCTCAGTGTCAACCAGGCCAATGGATACAGACACCTTTGGTGTTGGTCAGTAAATTTAAGTAACAATCTCAATGACGCAACCATTAAGTGGACAAGACAGCTTTCTTGGTCAGTCCACAGCATGCTCAAGTCTGGGTAGAACCCAGCTGAGTATGAAAAAAAACCCCAATGATATAAACTGATGAAGATTCAAACCTTAACCCTCCCAGTCTTTAGTCTGTTTCATTAACCACTTTGCCAGAGTGACTGGTTTGCTCACAGTTTGTTGTCAGCTGAATACTCTGTTGTGGCACACAAAGAAAAGAGACAGGGAAAGGGGCAGTGGATCATTGCAGAGGACCCACCATCCATGAAAATATGAAAGAAAGAGCAGTTGTGATATAGAGGAGGGGGGAAGATGAGGATGGGGAAAGACAAGGGTTGGGCCATCTCTTGATTTGCATGCTTGGCCATCTCTTGATTTTTGCTGACAATTTCCTGATCACACTAATCCAAGTAATCATGAATTTTGTTTCTTTAAAAGACAAAGCAAAATCTTGTGTCTTGAACCTATTTACACTTGTACAGATTCTTCCCAAGTTTGTCATGCTCACACTTCATGTCACTTCATTACAGCAACAAAAAGTGATGCGTTTTGGCTAAGTGCACTATTTGCAAAAGAAAACAGAACTTTTTCAGACAGGCATTATAACCAAACTGGTTTAGAGATTGTACTTCCAGTCAGAAGGTCAGAGTTTGACACTGCCTGGGTAGTGCTTAGTCAATATATGTGCAGACCTGCTAAACCATTTGTGCACAAATAGCATGTTAAAGATCATGAAGGCCATGTCACTGTTCCATGTTATAAGGAAATATGAAAATACCCTGCACACACATGCCCCCAAAAAGGTATGGCTGTGTACATTCTAAGGTAACCCATTAAAGATGGGGTGTGCAAATTGTACAGCAACATAACACCTCCACAGAGCTAGCCAGAAAACCAGAACAATATGCATCCACATCTTAGAAACACTGCTTGAGTAGGGAAAAAAAAAGAAGAAAAATAAAAACAAGCAAACAGGAGATTTCAAGAGCTCACATGGCCTTACACTGCTTGTGTGCCAGCTAATACAATGCCATGGTGACTGTTTGTGAGATCTGATCTGATTAAACCCACACCCTGTCCACCAACTGCAAAAACTTAACCCTTTGACTCCCTCACCCTATCCACCAGCTTCCTGTCTTCATTAATTTTGGGGTGATGGATTTTTGCAGTGGATTTTCTTTTGCTGGATTCCTTTTCTCTGGTGGCAGATTTTTAAGTGCATGTACAAACACAGTAAATTTGATCATTTAAAAGAGAAGGTGCATGCCTCATGCACACACACAAAAACACACACACGCACTTACAAACCTCACCTTGATACGCTGTCGCAGACCGTAGACCCACATCAGTTTGCTGACAACAGGAGGCATGTTGGTGTGTAAGGGGGGACTGATGGAACAGGTGGAGAACATGTCTCGAACCTGCTTCAGTTCCGCTGTGAAGGCTTCCACCAGTAACTCATCTTTGTCTTTTAGGTGTAGCTGTTTCAACACACATAGGCACCAGTATATTAGAAAAATCAAGGGAGCGGTAGGCAGCATGCAGCAAAACCCATCTTTGGACACAGGGATTGAGCAAGAACTAGCTGACATCTGTTGCATGACACTTGCATCACCACACAAATCTGACTTCTGGATGCAGAAGAAAGTCTCTTATTTAACAAAAAACATCTAGCAAGCAAAGACACACATAATGACAACTCTACAGTTCTTTTCTTCCCCACCCCCTCACCTTTTCTTTTTTGTTTTTGTTTTCTTTTTTTTGTTTTTGTTGTTTTGTTTGTTTTTTGTTCTGTTTTTGTTTTTCAATGACCTTCTACACCACTTCTGTGTCACTTCCTGCTTGATACTTGTTTCTCTCCAAAACACCTCCAGATCCACAGAAACTGAGGAGACCATGGCAACCAGACATGACAAGCAACAGAATCTGGGAAAATCTTTTGACAAAGCTATGATAAGAATGAAGATGAATGTGATGATGCTATGGATTTCCATTTCGGACTAAAACTGCATGGAAGAGTTGTGCACTACACTAACTTTCATCCTAAGTCCTGGCATCAACCAGGCCTGAGAGATACAGACACTGGTAGTGTTGATCAGGAAATTTGACAACACTCTTAATGACATATCCACACAATGGATGAGACTCGATATGGGTCCCAGTCTTCCCAACGAGCTCATAGCATGTTCAATTCCAGGTAGGAGTCAGTCAGAACTGAAAAATCCATAACATTATTTTTTAGACTGATGGGGGTTCGAACCTACAATCTCCTAGTCATTAGTCCACAGTGCTAACCACTCTGGCAAGTTGACTGGTCCCCTACCTTTTTTTTTTCTTATTCAATTTGTATATCTATCTAATTGGCTATCTTTCAATCCCTTTACTTATCTAGTAACTTACCTGCACCATTTCACGGCCACTGACACCTTCAAAGACCTCCAGCAGTCGAAGCTGAGACTCCACAGTCGGACACTGACTGAAAGCCTGCGAAGAATTCCTGACAGTCGCTTCTCTAGTGACTGAAAAAGAAAGGACATGCTTTTGTTTATGCCTGCAGTGACGCCACCGCTGGAATCTGACATAGCAAAGAATATCATTCTGACTGTCATCAACAGTGGTATTGATGATGTTGTTGTTTTTACAGTTTTTGGAATATTTTTGTAATCCTCATTGTATCCTTGCCGTTACCATCATCATCATAGAGTTGTTCTACACTTTCGGTTTTTTTAACTTTTTATACACTTTCGGTTTTTTTAACTTTTTAACATCATTATCACGTCATCATTTTGATTACATTATCACCACCATCATCATTATCATATGTCAAGAATGTAGATAGGCACCTGAATCTATGATAGTTGATAAACAAAAAATACCTACAAAATTGGATTCAACTGTTTGGTAAGCTTTCAACCCTATCATCTGGTCTTCTTAATTTGTATTAGTATTAGTATCATCATCATCATCATTATTATTATTATTATTATCATGATGATCATCATCATTATCATCATCATCATCATAGTTGTTATCACCATCTTAACCATGACTGTCAAATCATCACAATAATTCTCATTGTAAACCACAACCAACAAGGACAGCAAACAACTAAGCTGTTCACCCATCCACCAGCCATGCAATCGACCCATAATGATGGACTCTCCCATTGATCCAATAGATGAGGAGGCATACTGGTCCTTTATCACCTGGTGTGGGTCTTTGTGTGGAATACAAGACCAATCCTGGGGGCACATGTTCTTTTTCCTGCACCGCTACAGAAGAGATCCTGCAGCCTTGACTTCTGCTTCTGCTGGTTCTTCTTCTGTTAAACAGCAGTTGTTCTGCCCTATTCAAATATGATTTTGTCCTGCATATGCTGCTGTCATCAGCATGCTCCATTGTAGACATCTTCCCAGTTGGTGGTGCTGATGCTACAGCTAATGAGGATGGCCTTCAGAGTATCCTTGTGTCCAACCAACCACACAAAACCAGTCCTTGTATCCAACCAACCACACAACAACCAATCCTTGTATCCAACCAACCATACAACAACCAATCCTTGTATCCAACCAACCACACAACCAATCCTTGTATCCAACCAACCACACAACCAATCCTTGTATCCAACCAACCAGACACCAACCAACCAACCAACCAACCAACCCGTCTACCTGCCATCAATCAGACTAACAACCCACCTTGACGATGGTTCGGAACTTGAAGAAAGCCCTCTCAAAGGACTGGGAGCCGTCGATGTTGAGAACGTTGCTGACAACGGAGAAGAACTCGCGCATGGCCTGAGAGTATTTCTGGTGAATCTCTTTCACCATAGCATCCAGGCTCATGCTGCCAGCGCCCCCTACCTCAGCCGCTCCAGCCAGCAGGCGGAAGTGACGAGTAGTTTCCACCAGTTCCAGAACATCGTTGCATCTGTCAAGTCAAAGGTCAGTGTGTTCAGTCGATTTTGTCCTTATAGGTGATTTGTTCTCTTTGTTTACATTGTGTCTGATGTAAATATGCTGACTGAGAGAGAGAGAGAGAGAGAGAGTGTGTGTGTGTGTGTGTGTGTGTGTGTGTGTGTGTGTGTGTGTGTGTGTGTGTGTGTGTGTGTGTGTGTGTGTGTGTTTGTGTGTTTGTGTGTGTGTGTGTGTGTGTGTTTTGTGTGTGTGTTCTGTGTGTGTTCTGTGTGCATGTGTACACACACTCACACACACACACTCATATGCATACACATACACAAAGCACAGTCAATCTACACAGATGTGCTAACTTGTAAAACACATCATCATCACCTCTCCATGAAACTGTTCAGCAGATCAAAGCAGGGAGCATTGCGCGGGGGCCAGGGGGAGTCCGTCATCAGATCCTCTTCATTCAGTGTCGTGCTGCTTCCGTCAGAATCCAAATTGCGCAACCCATAGCGAGGCGTGTAGGCGTGCGGCCCGTACATTTTGGTGGTGAACAGGTTGCCATGTGGTCGTGCTGCACTGTAAAAACAGTACAAGCAGGGGCAGAGATAGATGTAAGGAAAGAGGAAGAACTCTATTTCTCTTTTTTTTTTTTTCAAACTTTTTTTTTTCATTTCTGTAAATATATGAACATGCATACATAACATTTAGAACAATTATTCACACATTTCTTACTCACGCAAAAATAAACATTCCACAGAATTATAGATCAATAATACAGAAGTGTTCTTGTTTTGAACACATACATACATGCATGCATGCATATATACATACATACATACATGCATGCTTACATACATACATACATACATACATACATACATGCATGCTTACATACATACATACATACATACATACATACATACATACATACATACATACATGCTTACATACATACATACATACATACGTACATACATACATACATAATTGATTAATTGATTGATTAATTAATTATTAATTAATAAGTTATTGTCTCGTAACTAACATCACAGAAGCAAATATCTCTGACTGAGAAGATAAACCTGAGATGGGCCCAGCAGCCTTTCGCTTGCCAGTGTCCAGAGCCGCTGAAGGCTCGCCTGTTGGAGTGCCTTAATGAGAGTGTGTACTTTGACGAGATTGCACTGGCCTTCACCCGCATGCAGACAGACGTGCGTGACTTTCTGGCCTGTCTGAAGCAGGAGGGCATCAACTTGGAGACTATGTTTCCTCCCAAGTAAGGCTTTAGTTGCATCATCTTTTTAAAACCCCTTAGTTGTTTATACTTTTGGCTATCGTATATGCTGGGAAAATGTCCAAGAAAACTGGAAAATTACACCTGCAATTTTGTTTTTACTTGTGTGCTTAAAGCTGTTACAGATAACACCATTAAAGTAACATCAAATGAAATAGAAATGAGCAAAGTTTCTGTTTGGAATAAAATGAAATGCAGATATTGAACTAGTGTTTCACACTAGTATGTGGCAAGGCTGATATCTATATCAGAAGTATTATCCAGCTGTGTGCTTCTTCAAGATCAGAATCAAAATCTGGATCATTGGCATCCCATCACCTTTTCTCCTCTGCATAAAATCCTGACCTCACTCAATCCCCTCTGCAGCCTGTCTCCACTCGGAGGGGAATCACATTGCAATATATAATTGTATATAATATGCTCTCTATAATTTTCCATTGTTTTTATTCTTTCTCCCCATTTATAGCCGCGTGTGTGTGTGTGTGTGTGTGTGTGTGTGTGTGTGTGTGCGTGCGTGCGTGCGTGCGTGCGTGCGTGCGTGTGTGTGTGTGTGGGTGTGTGTGTGTGTGGGTGGGTGTGTGTGTGTGGGGGTGTGTGTGGGGTGTGTGGTGTGTGTGTGTGTGGGTGTGTGTGTGTGGGTGTGTGCGTGTGGGTGTGCGTGTGGGTGTGCGTGTGGGTGTGCGTGTGGGGGTGCGTGTGGGTGCGTGTGTGTGCGTGCGTGCGTGTGCGTGCGTGCGTGTGTGTGTGTGTTTCAGCGCTTAGATTTGATTTTATCAAGATTTTGCGCTATATAAATATTGTAATTATTACACTCGATTTTCACAAACGTTTGAGCAAACTAATGTGACACTAATACATGCATACTACATAGGTACAGCATGGGCAGGAGAACCTTACCCAATCTCCCTTAACAATGGAAGATTATTTCAAACTAATCAGGGAAGGATTGTAGATTGCATGTGTGTGTGAGCATGTGCATGTGCATGCATGTGTATGTGTGTGTGTGTGGGGGGGGGGGCAGGCTGGTTGGCTGGTTGAAATGTATGGAAGGAATTCATCAAAATTAACGTTTCACAGTCAAACAAAACCAAAAGTTTTAATAGTAATTATCTTTATAATTATTAATTAAAGAGGATAAACAGAACCTTTGTTTGTTTTTATTTGAAACAAAGTTACTGTCAGTGTTCATGAAATTCTACTTTGGATCACAAATATAACAGTTTGAAGGATCACAAATATAACAGTCTGATTACTTAACAAAACAAAAAACATCTGAAGAAGAAAAGCAAAGTGATTATCTTTAACAGGCCTCAAAAAAATGTGGGTCTAATTATTTAGCAAACAAAAATATTCTTCTGGAGAAAAGGTGACACTACTTACAGCCTCTCTGCATTTTCAGCGATGTTTTGAGCATTTTTGTCATCTGCCTTGTCCTTGAAGTCCAGATAGGTGCCTCTGAATGCAGCACACACTCGCAGCGCTTCTTTCAGTTTAGTGTATGACTGCAAGTCAAAACCACATAATTATTTGGCATGCTAGAATACTCACCAGTATTGTTATGTCGTTTGTTTTTGCTGTATTCATTAGTTAGGTTTATTTCTGTTTGGAATAGAAAATTTCAATTTCTAATAAGCATTTCAAATATCACAAGTCTCTTTTTGTATATATGTGTGTTTTCATGTGCAAAT
>JAPXFY010000029.1:7482432-7567432 GCA_030674185.1 Monoplex corrugatus
CTGCTATGCAACAAAGATCTGAAATAGTCATGGCAAAGTGACTAGTACCTTTGAGATAAGTACATTTCATGTAAGCATCCACACCAACACACACACACGCACACACACACACACACGACACACATGAACAAGCACACCACCATCAACAATAACAACAACACTCAACTGATTCCTACATAACCCTGAAAGATCTCAACAGCAGCCATGAGGCAGCGCAGAATGTCTGCCATTTTGTCAATCAGTACCATCAATACCATTAGGCGTTTCTTCCCCTCCACTGTATGTTCAGTGAAACTTAACTGGTTTGGTCACAAAACCCACCATGACAGTGTGCGAGACCATCATCAGAGATAGAGACAGGTGGCAAATATCAGTGACTGGGTGTACCTGAAATGCTTGTGTCTGCACCCCAGCGACCAGTGATGGAGGATTCTGTCTGCTGCTGTGTCCCATCACTCCCCTCAACTACCGTACTGGTTCATTACAATGATGATGACCACTGCCTCTACCAACAACATTACCAAAAACTCCAGCACCAACAAAGATGACTCAAGTAATCTCCTCAGTATAACGCATGACAATGCTGACTATCAAGAGGAACAAATCTTTTATGACTCAAGTGATCTCCTCAGTATAACGCATGACTGTGCTGACTATCAAAAGGAACAAATCTTTTATGACTCAAGTGATCTCCACAGTATAACGCATGACTGTGCTGACTATCAAGAGGAACAAATCTTTTATGACTCAAGTGATCTCCACAGTATAACGCATGACTGTGCTGCCTATCAAGAGTAACACATCTTTTTCTTTTTAAGTTTTTGTTCATAATGAAAAATGTTTTCTCGGACGCCTGTATCACGTTGTTCTGGTTGTTTGGCCTCCGCTGGGCAGGCTCCATGCAGCAAAGTCAGTCATATTCCTTTTTTCAGAGAAGGGGGGTGATGGCGTGGTACTTTTTCAGAAGCCATCAAACACTGACATGGCCCACAGGATCTTTGTCATGTGTCTTCCATGTTCTGTGTTTGTATAAACACCATGGTGATTCAAGCACAAGCAGGTCTGCTTCTATATTAACCCTTTGACTCCCACACCCTCTCTACCAACTGCAAAAACTAAATCCTTTGATTCCCTCACCCTTTCCACCAGCTTACTGCAGGAAGCTGGTGGAAAGGGTGAGGGAATCAAAGGGTTAAGTTTTTGCTTTGCTAGCATGGTTGGCAATGCAGGATGCTGGGTGGATAGGTGCAGGAGTCAAAGGGTTAAGCTCGCTGGGAGATTGGTAAAATCACTATCCACCACTCACTACACAGACAGCGTTGAACCCAAACCCTCCAAATGAAAGTACAACATCCTAAACAACTTGTCTAACATGCCTGTCCTGAGTACACTTGAACTATTATAGAGAACCTTACAGGACTATAACATGATAAATCTATGTTCCCTATTTCCAAAGATGATATACACACTTCTTTTTATATACATCTATTCCTTTTCCCCTAGAGGGGACTACAGCGCTTGAGATCAACACTGAGTCCTGGGAGGACCTCGCAGACGACCGCAACAGCTGGAGAACTACTCTCAAGAAACAGCTGCGGATTGGTGAGGACAAACTGTCAGCTGCAGCAGCAGAAAAGCGAGTTCGCAGAAAAGGGATGACAGCCAACAGACCAGCATCAGCATACACATGCGACCGCTGCGACAGAGACTGCCTCTCTCGCATTGGTCTGTACAGTCACAGGCGACGCTGCTTGGACCAAGCAGACAGCCCATCTAGACATTAGAACGGATGTACTTTGTCCATGGTCAGTCATGACCGAAGGAGGCCTACTACTAGAGGGGACTACAGCATCTTATCTAGTTACTGAAGATGCAAATGTAAAATAAAAGACGAGAATGCACACCTTAGTTTGATTCTTGAATCAAGATTTGGAACCTTATCAAATATCATTATTATTATTGTTATTATAACTATTATTATTATTATCAATATCATTATATCAAGAGACAGATCAGAATAGTGACAAAAAACAAAACAAAAAATTATTTAAATCACTTAATTGAAATCCAAAACAAATGTGACTGCCCGCGTTCAAGCAAACAGGAACCAGAACAAACACGAAAATAGAAGAAGAACGCGTATTTAATACAACAAGACAGACAGGCGTAAATTTTCGGCCAACTGGCCTTTGTCAAGCCTAAGATCACAAACAAACACCAGATACAAAAATTAGGAGAAAAAGATTGAAACTTCCCTGCTGCTCTGTCCAGTGTGAGAAAAAGAGCAGTAGGGAAGTTTCAGTCTTTTTCTCCTTATTTCTGTATCTCGTGTTTGTTTGTTTGTGATCTTACGCTTGACAAAGGCCAGTTGGCCGAAAATTTGAGCCCGTCTTGTCTTGTTGCATTAAATATGCGTTCTTATTCCTTTTTTCGTGTTCTTCCTGGTTCCGTTTAATTGAAAATAAAAAAAAACCACTGACCTCGACATGTCCTTGAGAGACCTCAACGGCAGCCATGAGTCTGTGTAGGATGTCCATGAGTTTGTCCCCATTGATTCCAGCTCCTGTCACACTTGGAGTGTTGGTGCCAAGCAATGGCAAGAACACCTCACGAAGCGTCAGCTCCAAATGTTCCAGTGGGACGCTTGTTGAATCCATGTAGAACACCTCGTTGTCTGTTGACAGAATGTGGAGCAGCATGATTCGATTTTTTTCTTTCTTTCATTTTCATTCTCTGGGACAGCTCACACTGATTCTGAATTGATGAAAGCACAGGTTAATGTGAGAGTAAGAGATAGAGAGAGACAGGAACAGAGAGAGAGAGAATATGTGTGTGTGTGTGCATGTGTGCACGCACATGTGTGTATGTGTGTGTATGTGAGTGTGTGCATGTGTGCATGGTGTGTGTGTGTGTGTGTGTATGTGCACGTGTGCGTGCATGTGTGCATGCACACACGTGTGTGTGTGTGTATGTGCACATGTGTGTGTGTGTGCGCGCACTTGTGTGTGTGTGTACATGTATGTGTGTGTGTAAGTGTGTGTGAGCGAGTATGTGTGTGTGCGTATGTATGTGTGTGTGTGTGTGTGTGCACGCGCGCGTGCGTGCATGTGTGTGTGTGTACGCACCGTTTTTTCTACATGTCTGCTACAAGTCTGCTGATAGAAACAGTCACTAACAACATCAACTCAGGCAATGTGGAAGTTTCAGTCTTTTTCTTGTAATTTTTTGTATCTGGTGTTTGTTTGTGATCTTACGCTTGACAAAGGCTGTTGGCCTAAAATTTGAGCCTGTCTTGTCTTGTTGTATCAAATATGCATTCTGATTCTTTTTTCATGTTTTTTTCTGGTTAATGTAGATTGCTGCTTGATTTCACCATACTTTACATGATGGAATTATCCTTGCCCCTCAGTCACTGTCAACATTTCAACCTTGCCCAAGGACTGTTAGGATATGTGCTGGCCCTTTGGATAATTGGCAATCATATGATGTGTCAACCTCTTTGTAGATAGATGGCGGGAGGTTCAGATTAAACTCTTCTATTCAGTGATGGTTAATTCATCATGAATTCTAATACTTCTCTATTTCTTTTTCTTAAACTGTGATTTTCAGAGTTTACAATGTTTTTTTTAATGAAATATGCTGTCCTACTTTATTTTTTTTTTTTTTTTTTAGTGTTCTTGTACTGTTGTTAATGAGCCCTTGTGGTGCTTTGATGTTCTTTGATTATACTAGTACCTAGAATCTTTATCTACAAATAAACAGTAATACTGATGGATCTGACACACTAAGATGTAAACACACACACACACACACACACACACACACACACACACACACCACACACACACACACACACACACACACACAAAACACACACACAAACAACAGACACACACACATACACTTTACATATCAATTCCAAACCAATCACCACCTTCTCTCTCTCACTCTGACAGATACAGACTCAAAATAAGAAGAAAAAAAAAAAAAAAAAAGAAAGAAAGAAACCAAACAATACAATTACCCATGTTATCCTTTGTCAGTTTGGTGCCAGGGTTGCACTTCATGAAAAATATGGACTTGGATTTCAGACCATGAGGTGGTTGAAGAGAGGCAGTGATTTGCCTTGGTGGGCGTATGTACACAAACAGACGCTTGATGTCTTCATTATTCACAAATTCATAGAAGGCCAGCCTGAGGATGAAAAAAATTAGGAATAAAATAATGGAACAAACAACTGTTTTTCAATCTCATTTCAATGGATATGTGCTAACTTTTAATTCTAAAATAAACAATTTCTAGATAAAAATTAAGACGATGTATAATGCACACTACAAATCAACAAAATATGAATTAACACAATGCATAATAATACTATGAATCAACACAATATGAATTATCACAGTGCATAATAATACTACAAATCAACACAATATGAATTAACACAATGCCTAATACATACTATGAATCAACACAATATGAATCAACACAATGCATAATGCACACTACAAATCAACACAATATGATAATACACACTAAGAATGAACACACTAAGAATCAACACAATGCATGATACACACTAAGAATGAACACAATATGAATTAACACAATGCATAATACACACTATGAATCAACAACTATCTTCTCTTCCTCTCTCTCTGAAAGATAAAGACTCAAAGTATGAGAGAAAAAAAAAGAAACAATTACTCTCCTGTCCTACCTGCTCTTTCAAGTATGCATATATTATGTACACTTAAGTTGTTTTTGTCATCATGGGTGAATGTTGGCACGAACAATGTGAATGTGTGCTTTAATTTGATTTATACATCACGGTTTTATTGTGGTTATCTTGCAGACAATCGACATTTCCAAAAACAACAATGATGTAAAAGTGTACTCTACATACCCCTTGCTCTCCTGGACTTTGCACAAGAATATTACAAATAAAAGTATTCAACATCAAACCCAAATCTAACACTTCTGGACGTACACCACTGTTCAACCTTCCCATTCTGCTTCTGATACAATTTTTTTTATCAAATTCCTTGATACAGATGTTGCACAGTCAGTTGCCATTCATTTTCTGTATCCAGACCATACAACTGGAATTGGCTTCCCCTGTCTCTTTGACAGTCACAAAATACTTCCTTCAAGTCTAACTAGTAGATGTGCCTTCTTGTCCAGCAATAATTTCCCACTTAATTCCCATCCCCTCCTGTCCCCCCCCCCCCTTCCAGTATGCATATGCTCTGTACCCTTAAGTTGATTTTGTCATTGTGAGTGAATGTTTGAGTTAACGATGAAAGTAATCACTTTGATTTGATTTATACATCAAGATTTATCCACTATAAATGTACCTATCATCACCATCATTAATCATAAGTAGCACAAGTACAAGCAGTAGTAGTAGTAGTACTAGTAGTAGTAGTAGTTAGTAGTAGTAGTAGTAGTAGTGTAGTAGTAGTAGTAGTAGTACTAGTAGTAGTAGTACTAGTAGTAGTAGATTTTATGTAAGACTAAAACATGTTTTTACTGATATTCAACAAGAATATGCAGTGTTTCAAGAAAAACATCATCGGACCATGACATATGCTATTTTTTAAAACTAAAATGCCTGAATTGTCTGAAGTTTCAACACAGACAAGGTTGAACATTTGCTAATGAACAAGCAAAAAGTATGTACATTACTTGCATTAAAACATTCAAGCACTTTTAAGATAGCAAATTCAAAAATTGCAATACCAACAAGAAAGCATAAAGGTGTATTTAGAGAGTCTGTAAAATATTAAAATAAAAATAATGCTTTTCACAAAAAAACAAAAAGGTGTTAAAGCAAGAGTTTATGATTGTCAAGGAATGATCATAACAAACACTATAAATATAAAATGCAATAACAGCAAACTTTCTGTGAAATAATAATGCCTGGAGCTCACACTGCTATCACAAAATAACAACAAAGACTTTTACCTGTTGTCATCATTCGTGATCATATTTTTCAGGTCTTCATTGCGAGGTCGCAATGAAGAGCTGATCCTGACCTCCATCCATTTCAGCCTGTCATCCATTTTGCTGGATTTTTTTCACGCTGTCTTCTGACACTGGCACTTGTAGTCCTGGACATTTCAGAAAACACAGTGATGTAAAAGTGCGGTCTAGATGCCTCTCACTCTTCTGGATTTTAAAGATACAGTAACTGTAGTTGACACCAAACCTAAATTTTTATACGCTACTGAATACTGCCCAATCACTGAATAAAACCACACTACAGAGATGGACCTTTATTCTATGAGAGCAGAGCATGGAAAATACTGAACAGAGATTGAATTAATGCTGCTTACAGACATGGATGTAAGGAACATCAACAGATGAATGAAGTACAACTTCACCAACAGCCACAGATCACATTGTCTTTTACATCTAAAGGCATGTTATATCTGGTGTTCACTGTTTGTTGCTGAATGAAAATTCACTGATATTTTCAAAGAAAAGAATCAGACATGATGAAGTTTTGAAATCAAAAACAAAATTAACTATATCCTCAATAATATTCTTGGAGTATATATTACTTGGTAAGTTGAGAAGTACATTTTGATAATGAAAGACTCAAAGAGAGAGGGGGTGGATCATAGGAGACTGGGGTTTTCTGTCTACCTGGTCATCTACACAAATGTGTGTGTGTGTGTGTGTGTGTGTGTGTGTGTGTGTGTGTGTGTGTGTGTGTGTGTGTGTGTGTGTGTGTGTGTGTGTGTGTGCGCGCGCGCGCACACACACGTGTGCATGTCTGTCTGTCTGGCTGGCTGGTTGGCTGGCTGGCTATGAGTATGTCTGTGTCTGAGTCTGTGTCTAAGTCTGTGTGTGTGTCTGTGAATGTGTCTGTGTATGTTTCTATGTGTGTATATCCTTATTAATGAAATGCACACATGCACATGTGTGAGCACACACATGGACATACAGTTTATTTCTACATCATAAGAAAATGTGAGAAAAATACAAATCCCACTCGTCCACTATTGTTTTCCCCACAGATTACAAAGCAGCAATGATCTGTCCTTTGCTGAAAAATAAGACCTCCCAATCCCAATAAGTTTAAGCTTAAGAAAACCTCCCGATCACTTTAAAAATGCTGTCCAGTTTCTAACTTCCTTTTCACTTCAGAGCTAGCTGAAAGAGTTATCTTCTCTCAGCTTTCTTGACTATCTTAGTTCTAATGATTTTCCAGATCCACACCAGTCTGCCTAAAGAACTGGTAACACTGCAGAAACAGCTTAGTTAAAATCCTCAGTGATCTTATTATTGTTCTTAACAATGACAACATTTTAATTTTATGTCTCTTTGACCTGTCAGCTGCTTCTGATACAATACTGTTCACCCTTGGCTTAGGTTATATGGAATATGTAATATATTGTGCTCCTATGGTTTAAATCTTATCTTAGTGGGCAAAGTCAAAGACTTTTGATCAATGGCCTCTATTTTCCTGAAACATCTCTAAACTATAGTATCCCACAAGACTAAGTTCTCCAAAATGTACAAATTGTTCTCTATACTAAAGCAGTGTCTATGAGCATTCAAGGCACTCAAATTAGATGGACAGCTGCATGGTCGTGGCTGCGGCCGAGTTAACCATTAATGTCAATGCCTCTTATTCTCTGTAACATGAAAGCTTTGTAGACGATATTGAGCTCTATCATTGTACCAGTCTGACAGAAGGTCAGGCAATTTTTCAGTTCAAAATTGTACAGCCGCTGTGGCGCAATGGTCAGTATAACAGACTACTGACTGGAAGGTTGTGGGTTCAAATCCCCATCAGTCCTGTCAAAATCATAGTGGGACTTTTTGGTTCCATCCCTCCAATACAAAGTTGAGTATGTAACGGCCTCACTGGGAAGATTGCAACCACACAGAGAATCTCATCCATTTCACTGAAGATGCTGCTCAAATCTTCTGTCCATGGTGATCTAAAAGTGCAGTCTACTTTAGTTTGTTTTCATTGCTTTATTAAAATTGTATTATTATAGTTCATCTATTATCATAGTTCACCTGTTTTTATCGCGTAGGTAAAGGCTGACATGCATTTGCATTACATTTGTTTCCTTTGTCACTCTTTCTTTTGTGAAGAACTCAGGGCACTTGTGAGGCAAGGTGCTGTACAAGTAGTCAAATTAATAGTCATCAGACGAGTCAGTACATAACTGAATACTCATAAAACATGCTTGTAAGTCCTCTTCTCCTTTCTCATCACCTTCTGCAAGCTCATGATTAGAAGGCATGTCATAAGTACTATTCAATACAAAATAAAAGTGTCTAAAAATAAAGATGGACATCATCTGCCCTTGTGACAAAAGAAAAGAAAACATGAACACCTAACACTGCAGAAAAAAAAAAGTAGGCTATTCTACTGTGCACACTATCATTTCCATTCTGCCTATTTCTCCAAAACAAAAGACATGCCTAATTGCTTTAAATTAAACACACAAATACCTAAAACAACCGATGTCGGTGCGGAAACTGCAATCTAGTTTCCAAAGGCTTCCATCCAGCGGCAGTTCTGTTGTCACTCCACAAGTATTCGTGTCAGTGCGTGGAGTCAGCCATATTGTTTGCCTTCTGCTGCTATGGACGCAGGCTTTGGTTAGTTCAAGCGATAGCTTCCGGGTGTGAAACACCTCTTCCGGTGAAATTGGCTTCATGCTTTACTGAAATAATGAACACGATTTAAGACGTAGATTTTTATGGATATTAACTAATAGGCGCACAACGGCGCTTAACACATCTATAATCAAGGACTATTAATGTGTTGGGTCGCAAAGAAAAAGCTGAAGGCGATATTCTCAGTGATACAAGTTTCGATTTCCTGCTTTTGGTTGCACGATTAAAACGAAGATCAGTTACTATCGTTGTCGTTAAGTTGGCATTGTTTACAAGTAAATTACAAACTATTCAAAACGCGACTGTAAACCCACTTTAAAGTAAATTGTCCATGTACGTAAAAGTATCCAACAGGATCAGCTTGCTGTGCGCTCGAGTACAGCCGTCTTTATTCCCGCGTTGAAGGAGGGTGGGCGCAAAGTTGGGGGGAGGGGAGCGGCGCGCTGTTTTGTAATTTCCTACTTCCCACCATTCAGTAGGCGATAGCTTTTTTTTTTTTTTTTTCTTTTTTCCTTTTTTTTTTTTTTTTTTAATACCGCAAGTATCATGGGCTGATGCAAACTTCATTTGACGATATGATACGTGACAAAATGGGGTCACGCCCTGAAGGGTCAGCTGCAGCACTGGCTATTCCTTGCTCTCAAACAAACAGAAGAGCAGCGACCCTAACCCAAAATATATGCCATGACACTAAACATTGATAATTCACAACAGCAGAGTATTTAACCCTTTGACTCCCGCAACCCAATCCACCAACTGCAAAAACTTAACCCTTTGAATTCCTCACCCTATCCACCGGCTTCCTGCAGGAAGCTGGTGAAATGGTGAGAAGTCAAAGGTTTTTAAGTTTTTGCTTTGCCAGCATGGTTGACAGTGCAGGATGCTGATGGACAGAGCGCGGGAGTCAAAAGATTTTTAACATCCCGAACAGCTTCACTGAACAATACAAAAACTCATCACTAAGCAGTTCACAGCATTGTCAACCGACGAACTTAGATTAAGTTCAAAGATTTCTTTCTTTTTTTTTTTTTATGATAATAATAAATGGCATTTCATCGCCCGTTGCCCTCTAATCCAAAACGGTTCTAACAATTTTAAAGTAGGTACCAAAGCGTGTACATATGTGCGTGCGGACTGATGTTAACTTAAAAGTCGGGGGGGGGGGGGCGCATATAAAAGTGTGTGTGTGCGAGTGTGCGTATGTCACTGTGTCGGTGTGACTTTTGTTTTCATGTTTATTGCGTGTTTTGTGTGTTCAAAACTGAATCGTAGGGAAGAAGTGAATGTGACAAATGCTCACAAAATGAGTGTGACCTCAGTGTCACACTTTTTAAAATTTTGTTCTGCTGTTGTTTTTGCGGTTTTTCACATGAAGATATACATTTAGCATCTCATATGCAAAGCTGAGAAAAAAATCAACCTTTTTATTAATTTTTGTTGTTGTTTTTCTTCTTGTATGCGTGTATGCACATGTGTTTTGCCCACTGTTGCACAGTATGTTGCTGTACAAGTCAGCATACTCCGTCATCCGGCGGTGGGCATGCCGCAGTGGATGCTTGGTGATTTCCAAGTTTCCATGAGCCATCAGACACTAACCGTGGCAATACCTAAGCTTACAAGACCTTAAACGTTTTACACTTGATGTTCTGCGTACGTATATATTTGCGAAAGAGGATTAGGCACTAACAGGTATGCAACATGTTGACTTAGGGATCGGGGAAATCTCCATCTTTTACCCACCATGCGGGAGGTAACCAGGCGGGATCGACCCTTAGAACTTTGGAGAGGTTGTCTGACATCTTACCCACTTGACCACCGTGCCTATGGTGTGAGATGTAAGCATATGATTAATTGTTCTGCCTTAATGTATCAGTTGCCTGACAGTAAGTCATGATTCTAAAGTGTGGAACAAGCATGGACAATGAATTGTACTCCTTGATGATGTAGCTGTGGAGTATGCATGCATATGTTAGAGTTTGCATGTATACGCCGAGTACTTTTTTTGTTTCATTACCCTTGGGCAGTTTTCTATGCTATGTCTTTGTTTTTTATTTTCATTTATTTTATTTAAAACATTTACAGGCCATTTTATGAGGAAATGGCAATTAGAGCACCTGGTCACAACGGGAAAACTGGAAGGAAAGAGAGCACCAGTTAGACCTGGGGAGAAAACATTGGACGGACTTGCTGAGGGCAGAGAGGGTGGAAGTGTGCTTGCGGTGACAAGGGATAGATACATATGGAGGGCCATGATCGCCAACGCCATGCGGCAAGGCACTTAATGATGATGATGATGATGATTTTATTTGATTTTTTCGTTTTTGTTTTTCACCCCATTCAATACTCTACCACTTTGATGGCCACAAAAAGCTGGGACAGTTTTACCATGCATGTTATGATGGTGATGACGATAGCGATGATTATCATGTGATGCAATGGATGTTCTATCTAAGATTGAGACTGCATGACAGTGCTGATCTTTACACTTTTTTTCACAACACACCCTGGCGTTAACTAGGCCCGAGAGATGCAGACATCTGCGGTGTTGTTCAGGAGATTGAGCAATACCCTCAATGACGCATCGTGAAGTAGATGAGACTCACTGTGTGATCCCAATCTTCGCAATAAAGCCCATAGCACGCTCAACTCTAGGTACGATCTGGTTTGGGCTGAAAAATCCCACACTGATTTTGAAAGGATTAATAGGAATTCGATTCCACAACCTTCCAGACAGGGAATCGAATCCACAACCTCCCAAATAGGGATTCGAACCCACAACCCTCCATGCTATAGTCCGTTGCACAAAGCATTACACCATAGCGACTGATGCCTATTATGGTTTGGACCATGTGTCCAGTTTCAGGAGTAGAATCATGGCAGGATATTATTTCTGTGTTTTGTTTTTATGCTATTTCATGGTCTTGCTTATATCCTAGTTGTAGTAAACGTACTGGTTTCGTTCAATGCTATTTGTAGTTTCGTGGTAATTTCTTTTCCTGCCTTCCCATAAAATAATCAAGAAGTCTCCAAATACTGGCCTGTTCATTGTACTGATGTGTGTTTTGTTCTGTACTTTTATTATGTGTACAGCGCATAGTGTACAGTGACAGGAGAAAGGATAGCCCGAGGTACACGGAAAACTAAATGGAGTCATTACAGGAAACAAGCAAACTAAGGAAGTAAGTAGATTTTCCCACCATCTCCCATGTGGCGATGAGAGCAGTATGAGAAGTAGGGAAATCATCATCATGTGCACTGCCGCATGGCGTTGGCGATCATGGCCCTCCATACGCGACTATCCCTTGTCGCTGCAAGTACATCTTCCACCCTCTCTGTCCTCAGCCACCCTGCAAGTCCGTCGAATATTTTCTACCCGGGTCTACCTGGTATTCTCTTTCCCTCCAGCTTTCCTGTTATGACCAGGTGTTCTTATTCCCCTTTCCTCATAAATTGGCCTATAAATGTTGCTTGTCTTTTCCTAATCTTCTTTATCAATGATCTTCTTGTGTCTGCCTCCATCAAGACTGTCTCGTTTGTTTTCTTTGTTGTCCATGGAACTCTCAACATTCTTCTTAGAAACCACATTTCGGCTGCCTCGATCTTGTTCTGGCTTTGCTTGTTGACTGTCCACGCCTCACAACCGTATAACAGCGGTGAAATACAATAGGAAAACCGCGCGGGTGTATCAAAACAGTAGACCATACAAAATCCAGAAGGAGGGTTCCCTGAAATTTAAGACTGGAATTGAAGTAGGAGTGAAACGGACGACGACCGACCAAGCTGCCCGAAGACTTGAAGTATAACCATTAATCAATTTTATAATTTTTAGATAATCTGTTGTCTTGTAGATAACGTATTGTTTAAACAAAGGGGAGTTGTGTGTTGTGTTTATGTTGCCTGGTTTGTTTGTAGGATGTCTTTTTCTGAAATATTGTAATCACTGAAATAGTTGTGACCACTGAGATATTGTAACCACAAAGTCATGGAGAACAACTGAAGTCCTCTGCAGATACTTGTTAGACTGTATTTTGTGAAAAGTACATCTTGTATTTTTGATTTAAAAGAATGGCAGATACAGGACGCCTATTACTGTTAGTGGTATGTAGAGCAGCAACAAGGATTCCCCAAATCTGCCTGCTCTGGGCCAGTCTCTGTCATCATCATCATCAAGTGCCCTGCCGCATGGCGTTGGCGATCATGGCCATCCATGTGTACCTATCCCTTGTTGCCGCAAGCACATATTCCATCCTCTCTATCCTCAGCCACTCTGCAAGTCCGTTCAATATTTTTTTCCCTGAGTCTACCACATCTCGGCTGCCTCAACCTTATTCTGGCTTTGGTTGTTGACTGTCCACGCCTCACAACCGTTTAACATTATCGGTTCTACATAACATTCAAAAACTCTCTTCCTGATGTTAACTGATAGGCATTTGTTGGCTAGAATGCTTTTCTTCTTCTTGAATGCTGTTTTGGCTTGGTCGATTCTGATGACTATTTCTGATGTGCATAAGATGGATTGAAAGTCCTATTGGGATGCATATATAAAAGTCCTAATACCACTTTAGAAAATGAAGAAAATTTATGTAAACTGTTAAACGATAAATACATATCCACATTTGATAAAGTTTGTGTAATGGGAGATTTTCATTTTCCTAACATCAACTGGAACGGAACATGGACAGGCGTTAGGGATAACACATTCATTGAATGCTTGAATGATGCATATTTAATACAAATGGTAAAATTTCCAACTAGAAGAAGGGAGGGACAAAAATCAAATATTCTTGACTTGGTGATAACAAATGATGAAGAATTTATATCTGAAATTAAACATTATTGTCCTATAGGCAAAAGTGACCATGTGGTACTGATTTTCGAGCTGTATATTCAAACACCCAAAACTCAAAATATCACAAATTATAAGTTTGATTTCAAAAGAGGAAATTATGCAAAGATGAAACAAGAACTGAGTCAAGAAGATTGGACAGTTTTAAATTCCATGGATGTTGATAAAACTTGGGACACAATAAAAAATGAAATCCTACTTTCCATGGAACAAAATATACCAAAAATAAAACCCAGTGATAATGTAAAAACTAAACCACTGTGGATTAAAACAAAAAAATGTGGAGATTATTAAAAAAAGAAGTATTTTCTTTTTTAGAGGTTTTTAGAAACTAAAGTGGGAAAAGACTATCTTCATTATATAGCAGTAAGAAACAGTTGTGCCAAAGAAATTAAACGTGCAAAGAAAGAATATGAAAAAAAAATAGCAAAAGACTATAAGGTTAACCCTAAAAGATTTTGGAAATATGTGCAATCAAAGTGCAAATTAAAAGTAGGTATTAGCCCATTGATTAAAGCTGATGGTGACACTGCATTAACCGACATTGATAAAGCAAATACCTCAAATAAATCTTTTGCTAGTGTATTTACAAAAGAGAATTTAGAAAATCTACCATCTATAACTACAGCAAATTGGTCAGATGGCAAAACAATAACAGATTTGGTAGTTACACCTGATGCAGTTGAAAATAAGTTAAATGTAAATAAGGCTCAAGGACCTGATAATATTCATCCGAGGATTTTAAAAGAATTGAGTAAAGAACTATCTGTTCCACTCAGCATATTGTCTAATAAATCACTGGAAATTGAAATAGTACTTACAGAGTGGAAGAATGCATACGTCACAGCTTTGTTCAAAAAGGGTACAAAAAGTGATCCTGGTAATTATAGACCAGTTAGCCTAACTTCGGTACCATGCAAAGTATTGGAATCTATAATAAGGGATGTTATAGTTGATCACATGACTTTAAGTAAACTTTACACAGAATGTCAGCATGGTTTCCGACAACATAGATCGTGCATCACCCAGTTATTTATCATCATCATCATGTCGAGCTTGCTCGGCTATCCATGACACGTTTCTTCCATCCTTCTCTGTCAGACGTTGCAGTAGGTAGTTCATCATACTGACAGCCCGTATCATCGATCAGTTGGTCGATGAGAGTCTTCTTTGGACGTCCTGGTCTTTGTTTGCCGTGACTGGGTCTCCATAGTAGAACATCCTCCACCAGTTCTTCTTTGCTATGCCAGCAGTGTCCTGCGAAGCGCAGTGTTTGTTGACGTATTGATTTACTGATTGGTAGGATCTTGCCATATAACTCTTTGTTAGTTGGATGTTCTCTCCAGGATTTGTTCAGGGTTGCACGCAGCATTCGTGTGTATGCTCCATCAATCTTCCTCTCAAATGCTGTATCAGAATACCCGCTGTATGGTTCGCTCCCCCGATGGAGACACAGACTTCTTTGACATCACTGCTGGAGTCCTTCAAGGAGATACGCTTGCCCCCTACATTTTCATCATCTGTCTCGATTATTTGCTGAGGAAAGCAGTGGATAAGAACAAAAAACTCGGCTTTACCCTCACAGAACAGAAGACCCTGCGGTAAAGATAACAGATGTGTATTACGCTGATGACCTGGCTGTTCTAGTAGACTTCCTAAAGGATGCAACGTCTGTCCTTCACAGCGTCGAAAAAAAACAAACAGCAATGGAGATCGGGCTCCACCTCAATGCGAACAAAACAGAGTTCATCTGTCTGAACCAAGACGCATCAAACAAGTTCAAGACTTTAAATACCTTGGCAGCTACATTGACTCCACAGAACAAGGCGTCAACACCAGACTCGAAAATGCCTGGGGCGCACTAAATCAACTGGACAAAATCTGGAAATCCAATCTACCAGACAACTTGAAAAGGAACTTCTTCCGAGCAGCAGTGGAGTCCATTCTTACCCAGTTATTACAAGTAATGAATTATTTTACTAATCTATTGGATAAAGGAGAGAATATAGATATTATTTACTTGGATTTTAGAAAAGCGTTTGATTCTGTTCCGTATGAAAGATTGTTTATCTAACTGCAGTATCATGGAATTACGGGCAAGTTACTAGCTTGGATTAGAGACTTTTTAAAAGACAGAAAACAGTTAGTTAGAGTTGGAAATGATTACTCTAAATATACAGAGAAAGATTAGAATTACTCAATTTACCCCGTTTAAAAATAAGAAGAATGAGGGGAGATCTGATCCAAAGTTTCAAGATTTTTAACAATATAGATGACGTAGATAGAACACAATTTTTCAAACTGACAAACTATGACAAAACAAGAAATAGTACTGATAAAATATTTATAGGATATTGCAAGACTAACATTAGAAAGTGTTATTTTACAAATAGAATTGTGCATGTATGGAATAAATGACCAATCGAAATTAAAAGAGCACATGCAAGACTAACATTAGAAAGTTTTATTTTACAAATAGAATTGTGCATGTATGGAATACATCACCAATCGAAATTAAAGGAGCACAAAACACAAACTCGTTGAAAAACCAGCTTGACCATTGGAAACATTACATAGAACTTAAATACGAATATGATGAATGAATCATCAAAAGAACTGGGCGTACGACAAACCTGGGCTAGGTGTGTTGGAAAAGAAAAAGAAAAATGATGGGACTTGAAATAGCCAAACGGCTAATGTGTTATGTCCCTATTGCTAAACTAAGCTAAACTATCTGCCGTCTGGGAACATGATCGTTCTCAGATATTTAAACTTATCAACCTGTCTCAAGGTTGTGCCGTTTGCTGTTATTTTGCAGGAGGGGATTTTATGTTTTGTACTGATTACCATGACTTCAGTCTTCTTGCTATTTAGCTCCAACCCTATACTTTTGCTTTCTATTTCTATTATATTCACAAGGTTTTGAAGGTCCCTTTCATTTTCTGCAATTAGCACGGTGTCATCTGCGTATCGTATGTTGTTTATCATTTTTCCTCCAACCTTTAACCCAGTCTCTCTGTACAGTAGCCAAATATGTTTTAGGAGGCCATTAGCTAGGGTTATGGTTTGTCACTCGGTACAATTTTTTCCGCTAATAGTAGTCAGGATACATTTAAATCAGTTGGGTGAAAGCCAGGGATATATGACATGTCCTGATAAGAACAGTGATAATGTGCTAGAGATGCTAGAGAATGTAGAGAAAATTGATTAGGACAGAAAGAGTAGAAGAGCATGGCCTGGACATAAAATTCAGATTGTTGTTCATGAAACCAAGGAATTTAAGACATTTACAAGAGAATTTCCAATAGACGGGGACTACACAATAGAAGATTTTATGGGAGAAATACAGAGGCTTGTTAAGAAACGAGATAACTTTCAAAACAAAGTGCAGACAGTCGGTTCTCACCTAGAAAATTCGACACGCCATGAGGTTAAGAATTGAGGAGGTTCTAGGTCAACAATAGAATATTTTTTGCTCACCTTCGGTGTCCGTCAACCTATTCCAGCGTTAATGTCCCAAGTTCATTGAAAGTGTGATGCACGAGAAAGATTTACTCGTATGCAGATAACCTTTATGCGTATCATTCAGAATTCTACTGTGGGCAGTTGGCACTGGGACGAACAGTCAATGACAAGAAACCGCTTGTTGGGCAATCTTGTAAGGGTCTTCGGATTAAGGAGATAAGAGAACTGTAACAAATCTGCAGTAGTCCTGCCGCAAACGTTGGGACAGTCGCTAATCCACCAATGGATCAACTGGGGGTAATGAAGACCTAACATAGAGACCTGGCAAAGCAGAACAGTCATGATCTGCCATTCGGAAAAAGCAAGAGTGCTTTACAGAGGGAAAAAAAAGCTTCAGCACAAGATAGACGTACCGAAGGAAGAAATAAGATCATTAAAATTTCGGAAGAAATGGCATGTTGTTCAGGCAAACAGAAGCAGTGTACAGAAAAACAAAGTGCCAGAATTCAGTAGAAAACAGGATCGAGATACAACAAGAAATAGGGGATCCATTTTTTTTGCTGCAGCCTTGTGGATCACACTCACTGACTCCTAAAAAGTTATGAAAGGTTTGTGGTCACACTGGGTGATTTTGTTGTGGGGCAGATAAATTGGCGCATAGGACACTTGTGCCACAGGATGAGCCCATCTGGCTTCAGTGTGCCTGGCATGATATAAGAAACACTCTCTCACCACAAGTCTCTTAAACAGACTGTGGTGCGTGAAGTAGAG
The DNA here is from genome assembly GCA_030674185.1 of Monoplex corrugatus. Classification (NCBI taxonomy): domain Eukaryota; kingdom Metazoa; phylum Mollusca; class Gastropoda; order Littorinimorpha; family Ranellidae; genus Monoplex; species Monoplex corrugatus. The sequence continues at coordinate 7,500,161 of JAPXFY010000029.1, forward strand.
ATTCCGAGCCCAGAGGGACTCCAAGGTTTCTGCTGGCAATACGGATAAGACAGAATAAGAGTTTTGGAATCGGACTAGCATAGGTGTGCCGGGTATTTATTGTGGTTCAAACTGTTTCAGGAGTGGAATACCATCAGGAATATTTTATGACTGTTCCACCTGGGTTTTTATGTTTATATTTGTGATGTAGGCTATGACCAAGTTTTATTATACTAGGTATAATTTGACTGTTTATGTGCAAGTCGTGTGTCCCAGTAAGCATGGTTTTGTCATTATAACTTTCCTGTCTTCCTAATGAAGAACATAGAAATATCGAAACTACTGGCCTGTTCATTGCACAGGTTTGTGCATTGTTCTGTACTTATATAGTGAACAGTGTACAGTGATTGGATAATGGAAATAACCGTGACAAAATAGAACTACTATGATAAAGCACACTTCCTTTTACATTTGTGTAAAGTGTTACTAGTAAGTATTAATTACCAGTCATTGTCACGGTTATTCTATCTGTGTGTTTTGAAAATGTAATTTTGACTTTATTCGATTTGGTTTAATTTGATGATATCTTTCCCTTTTAAAGATATTTATTTTGATTTGATGCTGACAGCTGTAGCCTGTTTCTTTTGACTGAAGTTGACAGAGAATGATCTTTGTTTATTAAATGTATAACAAACTTGTTTGTTTTTTCAAAAAATGATCGCTTGTTCTATGAATATCAGAGGAATGTTTTCAAAGATCAGTGTCATTGTGTGATAGTTACTGATCCTGTATCATGTAGCTGATTCAATGACTGTTGAATAGTTGTAAGCAAATCTTCCCACGTTGTCATTTGTTTATTTAAGATGTAAAGTTTGATAAATTTTCAGACTAAGGTAGCCTGTGACATTGATTATTTGAGTAAAGAATGTTCTAGGCAGTTCTGTATTTGTGTATTTCATGAGTGGCAAAAGCATGTGGTCAGGAATGACGTAAGGTCTTTCAGTGATAGGTGTGTTGAACATTGTCTTAACTAGACCGGCACATGGCCATGAGACACAAAGGAGCCGACACACAGTGAAATGACCAAAGCAGCGTGTTCAGTGAGAGAGGAACGTGTGTGGTAGTAGGTCATGATGACACAGTAGTTACTGGTCTAGCCACAGTTTTTCCATGTTAGGTTTCACTGAGTAATAAGATGTGTGGTTTGGTTTAACCTGGAGCTGTCCTTCTTAAGCTTGACAAAGAGAGAGAATGATGGTTACACGCATACAAAGACTTTATAAATTCATGATGTCTTTGCGTGCATAGTAGATTGCTTACACTCAAGAATTTATCATACAAAAATGGTTTGTGGTTGTAATGATTGATTGCAAAAGCTGGACTGTAGTGAAAATTAGTGATGTGGGTGTCGATTGCACCATCGTGTGCTTATGAATAATTTTGTTAATTATGAATTAGGGCCACACACAGCTGGCTTATTCAAAAACAAGTCATGTTTTTTGTATTTTGTAATTGCTGGCGCATCGCTTCATTGTACTGCCTTGACAAAACCTGGCTTAACTTAGTGAATTTTTGACTCAAGTCTTTAATGAATTGAAAGTTTGCATATTTTCTGTAGTTTACAACCTATGTACAATTTTGGATGCCTGATTATCTTGGTGATTGCATTTGGAATGTTTGTACATGATCCGCAACACTGAGATCAGACAAACGGTAGGGACAACTTGTTGTCCCAGTGATGATAACCTCACATGATGTCAAAGAAACCTATGAAGATGTCAATAGTCTCATTACTACAAGCTCATCATTCTTGGCTGATGTTGCTGTCACAGTGTACTCAGGGTGAGTTTTCCAAACCAGAACTCTCTTCTAGCACGAGGATGAGTTCAATATCCCATACTCCAAGCAGTGGCGCATGTTGGATTATATCGTCATGTGACAGAAAAAAGGGCAGAAGAGACGTGCATATCACACGCTACAGAAGAGAAACTGACCGCTGATCTGATCATCAACTATTATGCAGCAAAAAACAAACAAACAAAAAAACAAAAATCAAAATCCTCCTAACTCGGAAAACCAAGGCAGCCAGGTATGAACCTCTGCTGAAGCTGATTATCGTCCATTCGCAAAAAGGCAGACATAATAATAATAATAATAATTACAATATTTATATAGCGCAAAATCTTGATAAAATCAAATCTAAGCGCTGAAACAGACAGACGCACGCACACACACGCACGCACACACACACACACACACACACACACACACACACACACACACACACACACACACACACACACACACACACACACACACACACACACACGCATGGCTATAAATGGGGAGAAAGAATAAAAGCAATGGAAAATTATAGAGAGCATATTATATACAATTATGTATTACAATGTGATATCCTTCGAAACATACTTCGAGAGGAATTCCAGAAATTTTCCAATGAAGAGCATGAGGGAGAGAATATAGAAGCTAGATGGAAAGCATCCAAAGAAGCTATATACAGCACTGAACTGATACCATGGGTATTGTAAATCGTAAACAGAGGGGGTGATTTGATGAAAGTGTTGAAGAGATCAGCAAGCTCTGACACTGAAAAACTGTACGTTACTCACAAGGAACACCTCAGCGACATGACTTGTGAGAAAAGGAAGCAAACACACAACAAAATCAAGCAGCTTATCCAACAAAAAGCAGCAGATGAAGAACCAACGGTAGGAGATGAAAGCTTCAGAAGTCCAGGCTGAAGCTGATGCCATCGACATGATGTAATTGCATAGTACCTGCACACAGTATTGGACTAAAGGCTTCTGGCTGACTACCAATCTGTATCTCCAACAGTCCATTCTGCTGACAGAGAAAGCTGACATCATATCAAGCTGGGCTGAGTTTTTCAACACATTGCTTAATAGGGAATCGTCTGTTTCTAAGGATGTTACAGTAGCACTCATCCGACCGATGGTAAAAAAATATCTGGCAGACCCACCCTCCAATGCCCATATTATCAAAGCGCTGAGGCAAACCACGCTGGGAAAGCATCACGAGCCGATGTTATTCCTATAGATATCAAAAGAAATGTGGACAATATGCTCCTGTAGAAGCTGACAACCCTGGACCAGTCTATATGGCAGAAGGGTTAGAGTTCCAAAAAACTTTAAAGATGTTATGATCACGCACACTTACAAGTAGAAGGGCGATATGACCTTATGCGATAGTCATCGTAGATATCCTGTGCATTGTCGGAGATGTTCTTGCCAGACTCATTCATAGCAGAGTCATCACCCATGCAGCCAAGCCCATCATTTCTGAGTGTAAATGTGGTTTTCGTGGCGGAAGAGCTTGAGTGACATGAAATTTGCCAGAAGCTCCACATAATGTAAAGGGCTTGTGGGATATACTACAAAAGTTTGCATGCCACCAGAAGCTCCACATAATGTAAAGGGCTTGTGGGATATACTACAAAAGTTGGCATGCCACCAGAAGCTCCACATAATGTAAAGGGCTTGTGGGATATACTACAAAAGTTTGCATGCCACCAGAAGCTCCACATAATGTAAAGGGCTTGTGGGATATACTACAAAAGTTTGCATGCCACCAGAAGCTCCACATAATGTAAAGGGCTTGTGGGATATACTACAAAAGTTTGCATGCCACCAGAAGCTCCACATAATGTAAAGGGCTTGTGGGATATACTACAAAAGTTTGCATGCCACCAGAAGCTCCACATAATGTAAAGGGCTTGTGGGATATACTACAAAAGTTTGCATGCCACCAGAAGCTCCACATAATGTAAAGGGCTTGTGGGATATACTACAAAAGTTTGCATGCCACCAGAAGCTCCACATAATGTAAAGGGCTTGTGGGATATACTACAAAAGTTTGCATGCCACCAGAAGCTCCACATAATGTAAAGGGCTTGTGGGATATACTACAAAAGTTTGCATGCCACCAGAAGCTCCACATAATGTAAAGGGCTTGTGGGATATACTACAAAAGTTTGCATGCCACCAGAAGCTCCACATAATGTAAAGGGCTTGTGGGATATACTACAAAAGTTGGCATGCCACCAGAAGCTCCACATAATGTAAAGGGCTTGTGGGATATACTACAAAAGTTTGCATGCCACCAGAAGCTCCACATAATGTAAAGGGCTTGTGGGATATACTACAAAAGTTTGCATGCCACCAGAAGCTCCACATAATGTAAAGGGCTTGTGGGATATACTACAACAGTTTGCATGCCACCAGAAGCTCCACATAATGTAAAGGGCTTGTGGGATATACTACAAAAGTTTGCATGCCACCAGAAGCTCCACATAATGTAAAGGGCTTGTGGGATATACTACAAAAGTTGGCATGCCACCAGAAGCTCCACATAATGTAAAGGGCTTGTGGGATATACTACAAAAGTTTGCATGCCACCAGAAGCTCCACATAATGTAAAGGGCTTGTGGGATATACTACAAAAGTTGGCATGCCACCAGAAGCTCCACATAATGTAAAGGGCTTGTGGGATATACTACAAAAGTTTGCATGCCACCAGAAGCTCCACATAATGTAAAGGGCTTGTGGGATATACTACAAAAGTTTGCATGCCACCAGAAGCTCCACATAATGTAAAGGGCTTGTGGGATATACTACAAAAGTTGGCATGCCACCAGAAGCTCCACATAATGTAAAGGGCTTGTGGGATATACTACAAAAGTTTGCATGCCACCAGAAGCTCCACATAATGTAAAGGGCTTGTGGGATATACTACAAAAGTTTGCATGCCACCAGAAGCTCCACATAATGTAAAGGGCTTGTGGGATATACTACAAAAGTTTGCATGCCACCAGAAGCTCCACATAATGTAAAGGGCTTGTGGGATATACTACAAAAGTTTGCATGCCACCAGAAGCTCCACATAATGTAAAGGGCTTGTGGGATATACTACAAAAGTTTGCATGCCACCAGAAGCTCCACATAATGTAAAGGGCTTGTGGGATATACTACAAAAGTTGGCATGCCACCAGAAGCTTATTTCACACACTGCATCTTTCACATCGGCACGCTGACCAGGGTGCAAGAGAATGGGAAGGCGTCTGAACCATTCCCACTGTAGAACAGAGTGAAACAGGGATGTGTTGTACCCCCCACACTCTTTCTCCATCCTTTGTGTAGTATTATAATGCTGACTGATGCATTTAAAGACTTTCACAGGGGAATGCATGTCAAATTTTGATCAGAAGGAAAACTATTAAACTTACAGAGAGCCCACGCCAAAACCAGAGCGCTCAAAACTGTCGTGCGCTTCTGGCAGATGACTCTGCACTGGCTGCACACTCGCACATGGACATCCAAGCACATCACTGACCTACTTGTTATGGCCTGCAAATGGATCAGCCTTACAATTAGCCTCAGCAAGCCAGGGTCTTGTGAAGCTTGTAAAGAAACCCCTAGAATTGAAAGAAAAACAAAGAAAAAGTGGATGACAATTGAAATTTTAAGTTTGATAGATGAACAAAGGAAGGTAAAGAGAAAAATGGAACAATATAGCAAGATAGATAAGGAAATCAGGAATAAGTGCAATGAAGCTAAAGAAGCTTGGCTAGAAACAAAGTGCAAAGAAACAGAAGACCCGACACAAAACAGACCCTAAGTTTATGTATAGAAATATTGAAGAAATTGCTCACAGGAAAAAGACATACACATGAACTGGTTAAATCAAAAGATGGCACAAACATTATGGAAAAAGACAAAATATTTGACAAATGGAGAAAGGACATCAACATCATGAAATACGAAAATATTGCTCGCAACAAAGCAACCTGGTAACTGCAAGTGCATGCAATATACAATAGCATTTGAACAGTGCACAACAGCTGCTATCAAACAGATGAGGGACCAATGGAACCTAAAACCTCAGGACCCCTTCTTATGCAGCACCTTTGAAAGGACATATATTTCCAGGATCAGTCTTGTATGCCACATGAACACATACACCATGTGGCAAAGGACTAGTAGTATGCTACCCATCTGTCGAATCGATGGGAGACTCTATCAACGGAAACTAAATTATAAACTACAGACATGTCCTTTCAATAGATTTAAGCAATATAAAACTAACATAAGAGGGTGCGTCAACCCAGTCGAAATTAACTCTCTATATAAATCAAAGCAGCCATTATTCTGTTGACAAAGATTTTACATTAAACAAAACCAACATTAAAGGGACATAAATCAGCGTATACATCTGAAACGAAACTTCTTGTGACTTCACTGTTAGAACCGTTTAGTATACATGCGTAACTGGAGAGCTACACTTTTGTTTCATTTTGTTTTTAAATTTCATAAACACATCATTGATTTTTTTTTTCACATTTGAATTTTGGTTTTAAAACATTGGATGCTTTGTACTACCTACTGTGCCTGTAACATGTGCGTATTGGGAGGGGGAGAAGGAGGAGGAGGGATGTTTCTATTTTGGTTTCTTTTTAATGCCAGTATGCGTTTGTTATCATAGAGAGGTCAGTTGGGATGGATAAGGATTTGTATTTATGCTTTGTTGACTACACCAAGGCTTTCGATCGGGTAAGACATGATGAATTGATCAACCAACTGGAGAGACTCAATGTTGATGGAAAAGATCTACGAATAATCAGAAATATGTACTGGGAACAAACAGCTGCAATGAGAATAGAAAACGATGTAGGCTCTTTCCAAAACATCAAAAGAGGAGTCAGACAGGGTTGTGTTTTGTCACCAGATCTGTTTTCACTTTACAGCAAAAACATCATGAGAAACCTAGAAGAAGACTCTGGATTAAAGGTTGGAGGGAAAATGATAAACAGCATTCGATACACAGATGACACCGTGCTAATTGCAGAAAATGAAAGGGACCTACAAAACCTTGTGAATATACTAGAAATAGAAAGCAAAGGTAAGGGGTTGAAACTAAACAGCAGGAAAACTGAAGTCATGGTGATCAGTAAAAAACATGAAATCCCCTCATGCAAAATAACAGCAAATGGCACAACCTTGACACAGGTTGATAAATTTAAATACCTGGGAATGATCATTTCATCAGACGGCAGATGCACATCAGAAATAAAAGGCAGAATCGGCCAAGCCAAAACAGCATTCAAGAAGATGACAAGCATTCTTACCAACAAATGCCTATCAATTAACATCAGGAAGAGAGTTCTTGAATGTTATATAGAACCAATACTGTTGTACGGATGCGAGGCGTGGACAGTCAGCAAGCAAAGCCAGAGCAAGATTGATGCAGCCGAGATATGGTTTCTAAGAAGAATGTTGAGAGTTCCATGGACAGCAAAAAAAAAACAAACGAGACAGTCTTGATGGAGGCAGACACAAGTAGATCACTCATAAGGAAAATTAGGAAAAGACAGGCAACATTTATAGGCCATTTTATGAGGAAGGGGGATTTGGAACATCTGGTAACAACAGGAAAGCTGGAGGGAAAGAGAGCACCAGGTAGACCCAGGGAGAAAATGCTGGACAGACTTGCAGAGTGGCTGGGGACGGGGAGGGTGGGGGAGATGCTGGGGGCAACGAGAGATAGAGAGAGATGGAAGTCCATGATCGCCAACGCCATGCGGCACCTGATGATGATGATGATGATGTGTTTGTTTTTGACATTTTGAATGGGTTCACACTGTGCGAATGTTTTGGGCATGGTGGGTCATTGGCAACAGTGTGAACTGAAAGTGAAAATATGACTAAGTGTTTGAATATTATTAGTGTTAGAAACATTCATATTGCATGCATTTCGTAATGTCAAATAATGCCTTAATGCGTAGTTTAAAAGTTTGTGATCAAATGTTTGCACCTGTATGGCATTGATTTCTCATGATAAGATAACAGCATCGTTCTTATTCTTATTACTCTAGATTTTGCCAGGGGATAGTTACGATGCTGAGCAGTCGGATTAGAACACTGCCCTAAGGCTAATAATGACATAGTACAATGATACCAACATCCACAAGTACTCAGGAAGACATCGACAACTTCTACGAAGTTTTAGAGATGGCCAAGGTCCAATGTAAATCACAAGAAGTTACAGTCATAATGGGAGATTTTAATGCTAAAGTGGGACAGGATAGGGTGGAGGATATAGTTGGACCTCATGGCCTTGGTACACAAAATGAAAGGCGAGGGAAACTTGTAGAATGGGCACAGATGAATGAGTTCATAGTAGGAACCACCTGCTTTGAGCAGGCCTAACAGAAGAAAATGGACTTGGATGAGTCCAGGAGATAATACCAAAAATCAGATTGACTACATCCTGATCAACAAAAGATTTAGAAATTCTTTACTGTCAGCAAAAACACTACCAGGGGCAGACTGCAACAGTGACCACAATCCTGTAGTGGGATGGTTTAGGCTGAAATTGAAGAAAAGGAAACAGACCAAAAGCAACATCAAACTAAATCTTGGACTCTTAAAGATAGATGAAATGATACGTCAAAATTTAATGTACATGTTCAAAACAAATTCTGTGCTCTGGAAGACGTTGGTGACAGTGAGGAACAATGGACAAACTTGAGAAGTACGATAAATGAAGCTTGTGCAGATAGAAAAGCAAAAAAGAGTTGGATGACTAATGAAATTTTGGGCTTGATGGAGGAAAGGAGGAGGGCAAAGAGAAACGAGGAGATATACAGGAAGATAAACAAAGAAATCAGGTATAGGCGCAATGAAGCTAAGGAAGCTTGGTTGAACACAAAATGCAAAGAGATAGAAGACCGACACAAAATGGATCCTCAGGGTATGTACAGACGAATTAAGAAATTGTCCACAGGAAAAATACATGCACATCAACTGGTTGCTTAAAATCGAAAGATGGCATACTTATCATGGAAAAAGACAAAATACTGGACCGATGGGGAGAGTACATTAAAGACCTTTTTGAGGATGACAGAAACGAAGAACGCATTACAAAAAAGAACTTTGAAGGACCACCCATAATGAAAGATGAAGTTAGAGCAGCACTGAAAAAGATGAAACCAGGAAAAGCCCCAAGACCAGACAACATTACTACAGAAATGATTGAAGCCCTGGAGGAATTTGGCATAGAAAAAATAACAGTTGTCCCAAATGAAATTTATGACACTGGAAAAATCCCCAAAGATTTGTCAAAATCAATTTTCATTGCACTTCCAAAGAAGACAGGGGCTATAGAATGCGAACTCCATCGCACAATCAGTTTGATGAGTCATGTAACAAAAATCCTGTTAAGAATAATCACGATGAGGACAAGGAATAGAATCAAAAGAGAAATAGCAGAAGAACAGTGTGGATTTGAGGAAGGGAAAGGAACTATTAATGCCATATACATCCTAAGAACTATCATAGAGAGGTCAATTGAGATGAATAAGGATTTGTATTTATGCTTTGTTGACTATGCCAAGGCTTTCGATCGGGTATGACATGAAGAATTGATCAACCAACTGGAGAGACTCAATTTTGATGGAAAAGATCTACGAATAATCAGGAAGATGTACTGGGAACAAACAGCTGCAATGAGAATAGAAAACGATGTAGGCTCTTTCCAAAACATCAAAAGAGGAGTCAGACAGGGTTGTGTTTTGTCACCAGATGTGTTTTCACTATATAGTGAAAACATTATGAGAAACTTAGAAGAAGACCTTGGATTAAAGGTTGGAGGGAAAATGATAAACAACATTCGGTATGCAGATGACACCGTGCTAATTGCAGAAAATGAAAGGGACCTACAAAACCTTGTGAATATACTAGAAATAGAAAGCAAAGGTAAGGGGTTGAAACTAAACAGCAGGAAGACTGAAGTCATGGTGATCAGTAAAAAACATGAAATCCCCTCATGCAAAATAACAGCAAATGGCACAACCTTGACACAGGTTAATAAGTTCAAATACCTGGGAACGGTCATTTCATCAGACGGCAGATGCACATCGGAAATAGCTGGCAGAATCGGCCAAGCCAAAACAGCATTCAAGAAGATGACAAGCATTCGTACCAACAAATGCCTATCAATTAACATCAGGAAGAGAGTCCTTGAATGTTATATAGAACCAATACTGTTGTACGGATGCGAGGCGTGGACAGTCAGCAAGCAAAGCCAGAGCAAGATTGAGGCAGCCGAGATATGGTTTCTCAGAAGAATGTTGGGAGTTCCATGGACAGCAAAGAAAACAAACGAGACAGTCTTGATGGAGGCAGACACAAGTAGATCACTCATAAGGAAGATTAGGAAAAGACAAGCAACATTTATAGGCCATTTTATGAGGAAGGGGGATTTGGAGCACCTGGTCACAACGGGAAAGCTGGAGGGAAAGAGAGCACCAGGTAGACCCAGGGAGAGAATGCTGGACAGACTTGCAGAGTGGCTGGGGATGAGGAGGTGGGGGAGATGCTGGGGGCAACGAGAGATAGAGATAGTTGGAAGTCCATGGTCGCCAACGCCATGCGGCAGGGCACCTGATGATGATGACGATGATGATGACAATGATATAGCTTTAATGTTTGTGCTCTTTTAGTCCTGGAAAACTGTGTACAGAAGCAGGCCCAAAACAGACAAACGTGGAATACTTAATTGCTGCCCTAAATGTCGGCTGTATACATCGTATATAATTGAAGTTTATTCAGTTGTGCCACACAACTCTACGCATCGGAGAACAGAAACTCGAAATGTCGAATTAAAACAGAAACAGCGGCAGTAGATGTCACTTCCGGGGTAAATATAGTTGACCAGCAAGATTCAGAATGGCAGGTAAGAGAAGAAATACCATCAACTAACAACCACAGACAAGCAGGGGTTCCACATTTGCAATAATCAATCTCGTCAATGTATGTAAATTCGGACTGTTTGAAAGATGGAGCGAAATTAGTTCAAATGACACTAGATCAGTAGTCGGCCATGCCAAAATAAACAAAGCTGAACTGGGCCAGTGCCGGGGCAACGGTTTTAGTTTTCTGAAAAGAATAGGTTAGGAGACCGGTGGAGAAGCTGATACGACAAAATACAGAATGAAATCAAACAATACATCTTGAAGTCGAGGGGTAAGATGCAGTTGTGCTCGTTCGCATCCTCTCCGTCTAGTTGTAGGACCTACCCTCCGCAATCGCGTTGCTTGTTTCAAAGTCCCGATCATTCCGTGAATTAAAATTAGAAAATGAGGCATGAGCTGTCGTCTGCTCTTGACCGCCGATTTTGTTACTTGTACAAATAAGCTATACGATGCAAGGAAGGCATGCACCTGTAATCGTACATATAGTTGTGTAATTTCTACTGAGTGATAGATAATCAGACATTTAGTTTTAAAACAAGGAAGATTGATGAGAACAAATGACATCAATCTGTGTGTGTGTGAGTCATGTTCATCATTCTTGACGGTGTCAGTATCAGTATGTAGGTCAGTAATTTCAAAATTTGAATGTATTGATGTAGTTTCAAAGACCTGGGTGGGAAAAAAGGCAGTTTTGTCTTTCCAGATAATTTAAAATATTCTCAGTAAATATGAGACTGTTTAGAGGACTGCGATTGACATACAGCATGCCAGTAATTTTTTTGGTTTTGTTTTTGTTTTGGCTACTCTTATTTCACATGCTGGCTACCCTTATTTCCTTTACAGTGAAACCATCATGAGAAACCTAGACGAATGCCCTAGGATAAAAGTTGGAGGAAAAATTATAAACAATCTGTTATACAGATGACGTCCTAAGTGCAGAAAATGAAAAAGACGTACAAAATCTTTTGAATGTAATAGAAATAGGAAGCAGAAATAAAGGGCTAAATAGTGAGAAGACTGAGGTCATGGTAATCAATGAAAAGCAGGAAATCCCCTCATGTAAAATATCAGCAAATGGCACAGTATTGAGACAAGTTTAAATATTTAGGAATAGTTGTGTCCCCAGATAGCAGATGCACATTAGACATATCCAGCAGAATTGACCAAGCTAAAACAGCATTCAAGAATATGAAAAGTGTTCTTACCAACAAATGCCTATAAAGACATCAGGAAAGTGTTTTTCAGTGTTATGTACAATCAGTAGTGTTGTATTGATGTGAAGCCTGGACAATCAATAAGCAAAGTCAGAACATGATTGAGGCAGCTGAAATGTGATTTGTAAGAAGAATGTTAAGGTTTTCACGGACAGCAAAGAAAACAAATGAGACAATCTTGAAAGAAGTACACACACACACACACACACACACACCACACACACACACACACACACACACACACACTCTCTCTCTCTCTCTCTCTCAAAAACCCATTAAAGAAGATTATGAAAAGACAAGCAACATTTGTAGGACTTACAGAGTTGATGAAGACAGAGAGGGTGGGAGATGTACTTGCAGCTACAAAAGACAGATTCATATGGGGGGCTGATGATGATGATGATGATGATGATGATGAGAGTGTAGTGTAGATGCATAAACATTTTGTGCCTGTGTGTGTTGGAGTGTGTGGGTGTGTGTTTGTGGGTGGGTGGGGGAGGAACTGATGAGTGATGGTGGGGTAGATATGGACAGAGATCATAGTGGCTGTTGTTTCTTCAAGAGGGATTCATCACACTCAGACTACTATAAATACTCAACCCAGTCTGTTATCTGACAGAGTCCTTGATTCTGTGCAGAACCTTGTGGGCTGGCTTTATCCTGAAGTGGAAGGGAAGTGTCTAGATGGGAAGATGGGTTGTGGTGGTGGTGAGACAAAAACTGAAACAATAAGCTGACCTGACCAGAATGATTGAAGTATTGATCTGAACAGACCATTTTGTATGTTGCAGGCTGGGATTGAATTGGAGACATCAGTTCTAGAGTTCACAGCCATCCAGCCCACTAAAAAAAAACAAAAAAACAAACAAACAAAAAAAACTATGGTTGGTCCACCCGAGGGTCAAAACTGATACTCCTGCATTATCAGCATGGAGCTGAAACCACCTGAGTAGGACTAGGAGTAGGAGGGTTGGTGGTCAGCTAAAAAGAGGAAAAAATCTTATTGGGATTATGGATGATTGAAACTGAAGTCATAGTTACTTTAACTTTTCTGTCTGATTTGTGGTTATGCTATTACTCTAATCCTGTGAGCAAATTTTGTGTGAAGATTCTTATGCACTGTCTTATATGATAAAAGTAATTGATCCATTTTACACTACATGTCATATAACCATATACTAGAATTAGAGTAATTTGGTGATTGTATAGAATATTTTCTGTACACCCTATTTTTCAACAGTGTTTGTTTTCTTTGTTCAGTGGCAGCAGAAGGTGAACCAGACATGGTGGAGAAGACATCTCCCTCAGAGTCGGATTCATCAGTACCTTTATCCAATCCAGTGGGTAGGTTTCACTTTTCAGTTTTCCCTAAACTGTGTACACACTCAGAATTTATCTATATCTAGAGTTCCCAGCCAGAACTGATGTATTGACTTTTTTTTTGTGATTTTGAGTTTATACGATACACAGCTTTCTTCTGGGAAATTGGTCCAGTAATGAAGTAACAATTTATTGATGAGAACTGAAGCCAAGTTTGATTGTGTGTGGACAGTTGGACAAACAAACCTTTGCAAAACAAAATAGAACAAGGTGCAAGGATTTTTTGGGGAATGCGTTTTTGTTTTTGTTTTTTGTTTTTTTCTGCCCCATCCTCTGCACTGCTTCTGTGTCACTACCCTGACATCACTTGTTTCGACTCTCGAGCACACCACCAAACTCACTGAAACTGAGGTCCCATTAAAGCAGGGGTATTTTTTTTCTAAGTATTATGAATAAATTTAATACTGTAAGACTCTATTATAGCAAAAGATTAACCCTTTCAGTGCCAGAGAAAAACGTAAACATGTGCTTCCCCATTGCCGGGGAATTTTGAGGATTCGAGGGTAATAATTAACAAAAAATTCTAGTGCAAAAACTGTAAGAGATACAACAAAGAAACATAAGTGTTTTTTGAAGGAAAATGAACGAGGATTCTGAATCTGTGCTTATTTTTCTCTTAGCTTGATTGCAAAGACCTGTCCAGGCATTCCAAAGTGGAAATAATTTTTTTGTGTTGTCTAAAAAGTAAGTTTCCATCTCTACAGATTGATACCCAACACACTCACAAACAAAAAAACAGCTGAAAATGACTTGTTTGGTGTCAGTTTACATACATAAATGAAAACAAAACATATGACATCATAAAATGTTCATGAAACGATACTAAACCCATGCAGACAAATAAGTAAGTAACCATCCTATCAATGATAGACCTGGTTTCGGTAAACATAAAAGTGATTGTACTAGACACTGAACAGTCAAACTACATGACAGTCAGTGTACTCAGACACTGAACAATCAAACTACATGACACTCATGAATTGGTTCTCTCTGTTCTTCAGGTTCTGCAATCAAAACAAGAGAAAATAAGCCCAGAATCAGAATCCTTATTCAAATAAGTCAATCAGCTCATGCTCATCAGTCAGAAACAGCTTGAAAAAGCATAGCACACGTCACCAGTTCCCACTTTCAATCCTGGATTTCATAAAAATTGAGGAATGTCTGACTGTTGTCCATTTGGAGGCCAACAGATTTTCAGTGAGCGAAACACTTCGCTGATCGCCACGCCCCCTGCCATGCCGTCTAACTGGGGCACAGCTCCTCTGCACCTCTCCCCCTTCTCATCTTCCCCCCTTCCCACACCACGAACACGTGCGTGACCCATCTCACCATGTACCATCACGTTCACTGCTGTTGGGTCCAAAGTCCGAAGTGTCACGGCCTGCGCGCTCGCCACTCGCACTGACCACGGCAGTCGCGGTCTGACTCGTACTTGTTATCGTCTGCTTGCATCGATTCAGCCAGCAAGCGTTGAATGTCGGCGTGGTCATTGTTACTTTCTCCACCCTCATGTTGAAGCGAATCATCAGATAACAAATTCTCTCATCGTCATCATGCTGTAAAATCATTTGAACGGCCTCTAGAGTCGTGGAAGTCCGCTGTCGTGAGCCACTGTTCGGCTTGTCGAAGGTTGCGTCGCCATTGTGCTCCACTTCACGTGGTCCAGTTACCAAATCATTAGCGACAATAAAAGTGTCTTCCCTATGACGTATCCTAATTTACATCCTATTTTTATATTGTAGACACATATAGCTCAGTGTGCAGTGTTTCTGTGTGCTGACTGGCTCACACAGTTGTGAACGAAAAATCGGAAAACTCCTGCAACGTCAGCGGACGGCTCTTAGGCAATATAGCAACACCTTTTGTGCAACGTCAGCTGACGGCTTATAGGCACTGAACTGGTTAACTATATTTTATTATAGCAAAAGATTAAATATAAAATATTGGAAATGGTGTGAGCATGAAGAATTATGTACAGTTTCATTTTCATTTGATTTTCCTGTGGAAATTTACTGATGATATTATGATAAGAGTTGAGAAGTTATAGGTGTGTCAGTGAAATTGGTCTTAAACACTTTTTGCGCATCAGTATGCAGCACTCACTGCTTTTGGAAGAAATGATGCAGTACTCCAGGGTTTGAATCAATGAATGATTGGCAGAGCTTTGTATCATCAGGGTTTTCTTACCTTTCAGGGGTCACAAGGTCAGACACAAACCGCCGTAGTTTTGTGGATGCAGCATGGGACAAGTTTAATGGGGAGATGGCATTGGATGACTGCATCGGTATTTACATGCCAAAAAAAGGCCCTGCCAAAATCACAGGTAACAATGTGTGTTTGTGTGTGTGTGTGTGTGTGTGTGTGTGTGTGTGTGTGTGTGTGTGTGTGTGTGTGTGTGTGTGTGTGTGTGTGTGTGTATTTTTGTGTGTGTGTGTGCATGTGTATGTATGTATGTGTGTGTGTGTGCATGTGTTTGCCTGTGCATTACAATTACTGCATAGGCTGTCCACTCATAGACTGGTACTTTTATGATAATTTGATATGATGTTTGACTATGGATGTCAGGGGAAATGGACTGAAATTAGGCAGTCTTTCAACTAAGTGCATGCATTTATATGTGCTGCTGATGAAAACAAAGATTGTGTTTCTTTTTTTTCTCTATTACTTCTCATGTCTGTCTGTTTTTTTTAACAAGCACAACATAGGAAAATGGTACTTTCATCAGAAGAACGTATCAAGTGTCACCCTTTGTTTTGCCAGTGTGCTTCTCGGTTTTCTGCTTTGTGCAAATTAAACAGACTTGACTGTTAAGCCCTTTTTATCACAGTATGGAAATGGCCTTGGGTCGGTCAGTCAGGGGTTCTGTGTTTAGTCCAGTATGATTTTTAAAATTAGCTCAAATTCAGAGAAATTTAAAATATGCTTCTATTTTGCAAAATAAAATTTTTGGAACTACTTGGATAAAACTACATCTTGGAGATCCAGGTGGATTTTTTTTTCCGCTGCTTCTACCATTGCCTTTAGGGCTCTGGTCCTCTGTCACCCCAAAATGGAGAGCTGCTTCTTGAGAAGCAATGGAAATACTTCTTCAGCATTTCTTGGATGTTCGTTGAGACATTATATGTCTCCATGTGTCATCTTGCGGGACTGATCCATATGCATTTGCCAAATCAAACGTCACTGTCTTCAGGTCTTTCTTCTTTGTTTTAGCTATTTAGATTGCTTCCCTTTACATTCACTTTACATTGCCCAATATTTCAAGTAAATCTATAGCTAATTAATAAAGGTATTGATGTTAAAATGCACTTGGGTTCAATATTGTATCTTTTTGTGCTTGTCAGTTTAACTTATAAAGGTTTAGTCAACTTTCATCATCATCAGGTGCCTTGCCACATGGCGTTGGCAATCATGGACTTCCATCTATCTCTATCTCTTGTTGCCTCAAGCATCCCTTCCACCCTCTTTGTCCTCAGCCACTCTGCAAGTCTGTCTAGTATGTTCTCCCTGGGTCTACCTGGTGCTCTCTTCCCCTCCAGCTTTCCCATCATGACCAGGTGCTCCAATTCCCTCCTCTTAAAATGGCCTACAAATGTTGCCTGTCTTTTGCTAATCTTACTTATGAATGATCTTCTTGTGTCTGCCTCCATCAAGACTGTCTCGTTTGTTTTCTTTGCTGTCTGTGGAACTCAACATTCTTCTTAGAAACCACATCTTGGCTACCTCAATTTTGTTCTGGCTTTGCTTGTTGACTGTCCACGCCTCACAACTGTATAACAGTATTGGTTCTATATAACATTCAAGAACTCTCTTCCTGCTGTTAATTGATAGGCATTTGTTGTCAACTTTAATTTGCTGTTATTTGCAGTTTCATATAACTACAGTCTGTGTTATATAGCTGTCAAAGAGTTGTCATGGAGAGGTTTGAACAATCACTGGTTGGCCAGTAAAAATGATTTGAAAAGCTTGACATAAAATTGTTGTCAGTTGACCTCATCTTTGTTGCAAACATAAAAACATGCATGTGTATGTGTGTGTGTCTATGTGTGTGTGTGTGAGTGAGTGTGTGTGTGTGTTGCTATGTACTTCTGTAATAACCTGTATTTTAGTTATAGAATAATTTCTAAAGCACAATAAAGAAGCAAAATTTTGGCTGCTGGTACCTTGTGAAAGGTACTCCTTTTGAGAGATGTGCCCGTCATAGTATAAGTTGTATGGTATTGTACAAATAGACATATTTTCTGTCAGTGTATATCTTTGTATACATTTGTGTTATGTTGCATTTACTCTAATTAGAAGATGCCTGCAGGCCCAGTACCTCTTAGTTTTAGTCTTTTAGGTTTTTCTGTGGGGATTGCTCTGCTTTTAGCTCATGGCCAAGACTTTGTGAGTCAAGGAGCTAGAGCTTTCTTTTTAGGTGATCCTTATCAGCATGGTGTCTCCTTTGAACTTGACTCCTTTATGAACCTTTCCTTTGGTTATGAGGACTAGAAAGCTGAACACATATTGCAACAATGTTGTCTCTGTCAGTTGGAAAAGTTGAGAGGTGTGGCCAGCTAACTCTACTTGCCACCAAGTTCATGGTAGCCAGCAGGAACTAAAGTACATGGCCATGTTCATCACCAAATGTGGTTGACTATAGAGAGTATCAGTATTTATTGTAATGATCATGACGATGACAGAGACAGTGCTGCTGATGATTATGATATAATGAATGATGATTTACATTAACTGTTATAGCTGTGTTTCAGATTCTGGACATTTGATATTGCCGTGGCGAGTTCACATGACAGAATGTGGCATTACTGAAGCCGGCCAGCATGCTGACATGGCAGCCATGTGTCGAAATGTGGCAGAACTTGATCTAGCTCACAACAACATTACCTCGTTGGAGGAGGTCAGTCAAGAGGCTGTGGTGTAGTGGTCAAGATACAGGGATGAGAGTTTAGAGCTTTGTATTTGTGTCATGTGTTTTGTGAAGTATGGGAGATTTTGATGTGTTGTCTACCCTATCATTTTTGTCTGAAAAGTGCCTGTGTATGCATGCACATTTGTTTGAATATGCATGGTCTTTCACAAATGCCCATGAACCCCTCCACACACACGCACACCTGCATGTACTCCTCCCATGTACACACACTTCCCCAAACCCTACCCCCCATTGTATTTGAAGCATGCGACAGTCTGACACACGCAGACAGAAATACCTGTAACTGTAGCCAGACTTTTTTTTACCGCATGTAATTGAGTAGAGTCTTCTTCAGACACTTGAGGGAACTGATTTGTATACATACACTGCCTTGAATTTAAGACCAGCAAATACATATACAACAAAAATAACTCCTTGGTGGGCCCAGAGCATCTGCTTCTGGCATCACTGAAATTAACAAATAACACAAACTTGCTTGTTTTGGTCATGTTCCCCAGCCACAAAACATTGTCTAATACTGTCCATCCTACTGGGCACCCAAGAAGAAGGTAATCTCTGAGATTGACATGATAGAGAGAGCCTCAGCATGCCTGACCCGCATGAGATAGAGAAGGATCTTATCAACTGCTGTATTTTATCAATCCTCCATAACCACAGCAGCCATGCTGGTTCCTGGACTAGATGATGATTATCACTTTCTTCTATTACTTTTTCCCATTTTGTGAAGGTTTTCTCGGACTTCATCTGCAAATGTATATTTCTGACCTTGTGACTCCTGGCCTTGTGACGTCTTGTGACACTGATCTTCTGACGCATGATCTTGTGACACTGATTTTGTGGCACTGACCTTGTGACATCTGACCTTATGACAGTGACCTTATGATGCCTGACCTTCTGATGTATATTCTTGTGATAGTGATGTTGTGACACCAATCTTGTGACATCTGCCTAACCTGATATCTGACCTTGTAATACCTAACCTTTTGACATCTAACTTTGTAACACCTGAAAGATGAATCAAAACGTTCTTGTGGACAGGTGCTGCAGGTGATAGGATGCATGCCTCAGCTCACCTTCCTCAACCTGACCAACAACCCCCTCCACTCCTCCTCCATCTCCCTGGCCGCCCACTCCTTCGTTCAGGTCTCCCCCTCCCCTTCACCCACCACCCCTGTCACCCTCACTAATATCACCATCAGCTCCAGGACCACTACACCTAGTGATGATGTTTCACCCTCTGACCCCAGTGGGGCCGGGACTGACGAGGATCTGTCACCCTCCCTCTCACCCAGGCAAAGAGGTAGGAGACTTATTTTTGCTTTTGCTGTTAATTTTGTTAATGTTCGTTACGGGTTTCATGTCTTTCTTGTTAATTCCATAATAAAACAGGGGAGGAGGGAATGGTTCTGAGGTTCTGATAGACCAGTGGTGCGTGCTCAGCTCGGAATCGGAACATATTTATTTGCCATCAGAACCCAAAATAGGGCTACAAGACACAGATTGGTTTAACAAGTTGACATAACAGTTAATGATTTCAGCAGTCAGTGATTTCTTATTTCACATTTCACGTCATCATCATCATCATCATCATCATCATCATCATCATCATCATCAGTGGTAACATAGAGGTATGGTTGTCTTAAAATCTTGCAGTCTTTCCAACTTCAAGCAATCATAGACATCATCTACAACATGGAATCGTAAATTATCTTCCCTTAGTTAGTCACTTGGATTTAGCATAATGGATTTAGAGCGATCAAGCCTTGAAGGTGCGTGTATATAATTTTTCCTGAATTTGTTTCATTAGTTTCAGTTTTCTTTTTTTGTATCTGAGAAATGAAATTCTTCTTCAAACACACTACGAACTGTGCATTTTCTGTTTTGTCTTGGAATGCTTATGTATCTACCTCTTTCGATTTGTAGGTCATATGTACTGATTCAGAGTCTGCAGAATGCTTTTCTGTGAAGGTGAGTGGTTAAAGATTGGAGAGAGAGGTGATAGGTGGCTCTAAATTTCTCTTCATCTTTCATTTGCCATCTACATGGTCAGGCCACATCTGGTGATAAATGTGACCATTTTTACCAGTTTCTGCTGGCTCTGTGAGCATGGTTGTCGGAGGAATTGTAATCCATCGTATCTCCTGTTGTTCTGCTTCATAGACATCCCTGTAGGGGCAGGTTGATGATAGCATCAGTTTGAACTTTCGGTTCATATGGATGTGTTTGTGGTTGGTTGTGCCGATATGGACCAGTTGCTGCTGTCTGCACGGAAGATGGTAGTGATCTTATGTTGCTTTTGATCTTGCTGTAGTTGAAGCTGGTGTCTGTTAATCTTCCTTGGTTCCTCATTTTGCTACTCATATACTGTCTCATTTCCTGGTATCCCTCAGTGAGTGGAGATCCACTGGAGGACTACTTTTCTGCCTGTAATTTGCTGGGAGGCCTTGGACAGTTCCCAGGACCTGGAGAACAGAGAAATCAACTAAGAGGAAGAACTACTTGATATATCTGAAAAATAAAGGTATGGGAGGGTGGGTGGTGTGTTGGATCAGTTCAGCTTGACTTTTCACGTATCTGTGTTTTGTTTCTACCTGTACCATCTGTACCTATATATGTGTGTCTGTAACTATGGTTTTTGTTGTGGGTCTCATCTGACAGAATCCTTCTGCTCCAGGATTGAGTTTTCAGCCATTGTGGCTGCTATTCTTCTGCATCAAGACTAATCAGCGGCACAGTACCTATTGTCTCATGAAACAGTAGATTGCCCGAAAATTGGATGCACAGATTTGTCTTTATTTGTCTTGGCATTGAATAAAGTATGATAATGATATCACAATCAAACATTTTGTCACCAGGTATTAGCATGGATACTTCTAGCAAAAAAACGGAAAATATCAGTGACAGTAATGCTAACATGGAAACCACCACGGCTGCTTCCACCACCGTCGCCAACACCAACACCATTACCTCCACTAGTCCTCGCAACAACAATGTCGTCATGGAGACAACAGCCTTGGTCGCCTGTTCTGCCAGCCCTTTAGAGGAGGGTGACCTTGAATCTGTAGGCTGTTCAGGTGTGTCTCCTCCCATTGCTGCCTTTTCCACCCTTCGACAGCTCGTGCTAAATGACACAGGTGTGGAGTGGCGAGGCATCATGGAATTACTTCGACTTTTTCCTAGGTGGGTTATACATCCAGTGCCAAGCGCGCGCGCATACACACGCACACACGCACGCACGCACGCACGCACCCCCCCCCCCCCACACACCCCCACCACACACACACAACACACACACACACACACACACACACACACACACACACACACACACACACCACACACACACACACACACAACACACACACACACACACACACACACACCCCAACACCTCTCTCTCTCTCTCTCTCTGTGCGAAATTCCTAATGAATACCAGCAGTGCGTAAACCTTTTTGAAATTTTGTATTATAAAACCAAAATGTTGACAGTTTATGTACTATTTAGAGTAGTGTCATGATTTGTGTGTATGCAGAGGGTTTAATGAGTATGTAAGTTTGTATGAGTGAGGGAGAGGGAGAGATCAGGGGAGAGGGAGGAAGAGCATGACAGTATGTATTTTGATTTTAAATCTTTCACATCTTTTTCAGCCATGTTCATGCCAATTATTTCATCTGTAAATATCAATAGACTGCTTAACACAAGTCTTTCAGTATTAGGAGGACAGAATAACTCAGAAGTGTGTGTGTGTGTGTGTGTGTGTGTGTGTGTGTGTGTGTGTGTGTGTGTGGTGTGTGTGTGTGGTGTGTTTATAAAAACAATTTTCACAGTGTAGAACAATAAAGACAAGAGCAATATGTAGCGGAAGACTTCGTTGGTGAAGAGATTAAGCTTTTTTCCCCCCAATATGATGCATGAGTTTGAATCTGGCTGGAGAAAACTTTGTGTGCTTAGTCTTCAGTCTACCCAGATGTGAACAGGTATCAGTCTTGTTCCAGTTTGGGAAAGGTGTGCAGAAAGGTAGAAAATTGGGACATACCCTCAAAAAGCTGACACAGGAATTGCTCCCGCATTGCATGACAGATGAGGCAGTCAAAACACTTAACCATGCACGGTCTGATCCATTCTGCTGATGTTGTCCCATTTTTTGTCGACCAGAAGGAGGTCTCTTTGCCCTGTCTGTGGCCAGATCATCCTGCACCTCCCTGTCTTTCTGGGACTTGTTGGCGTCCATTTAGAAGGTACCGGCAGCCTCTCTTCTGCAATGTGGGAATTGTGTCAGTGGAAAAATTGCACATGTTTATCAGTCAGATATTCTTGCAGATGAACATGAATGACAAAGTTGTTATCATGAAGATAAAGACTGATCTTTCCTCTATTGACTGTGCTGTGCCCTGTTTTGTTTTTGTTATAAATACACCCATACGAAAAGCTGCGCAAAAAAACAAAACCATGCCAACCGACAAAGTTTCACCGCGTGTGATGAAATGGTGACTGGCTCACGGCAGTGCTTGGGTGACCGGTTAACGGCAACTTAAATTATACGGGACACACAGGATTACCTTCATGCAAATTAGTACACTTGACAGGTCGAAACCCTGTCCTTCATTCCCGTATAATATTTATTTTATAAGATTATTAGTTTGTCAGTCTTCTAAAGGTCGGAATATTGGCAAACTTTGAAGAAGAATATCTGAGGACCTGCTTGATAAATCAGATCGTTTCCGCGGATGCGTAAATAGCTTATTTTTTGCTGAATCCAACCGTGTACGGAACTATGAGATGTGATGTTTCCAGGGTGTACGCGAAGGGTGAGTACCCGTGATCTGTCATTTTAGCATATTGGAACCTCGAATCATGGCGGCCTTCGAAGCGATCGTTGAAAGTCCTGTCAACGAATTTCTACCTGTGATCGTCAAGCTGAAGGAGAAACGTAAACATCGACTGATTTTTCATGAAAATTGACTTAGAAGTTTGGTTCAGTGAATTATTTTTGATATTTCTCTTTATTTAGAAAGATTTTAAAAGAAATCTGCGGCAAGGGATTTCTTTTAAACGACCTGGAACTAGTAGAAGTAAAACTGTGTGAAGCGACTGCTTTCCAAAGGTGTTTATATTGCTAGTATTTAATGAATACGATGGAATTTTGTTTTAATACATCGAAATCATCATATTTGTGCTAGTACTTGGCCAGAAATTCAAACCGGAAGTTGGTCGGCGAGTGCATGTTGTCTATCGGATCAGATTCGACAATGTTTATCATCTCAGAGAAACAGCAAATTGCGGTTTTGCAGTCACACACGTGCGCACGCATGCACGCAGGCACGCACACATTATCAGCACGCTATATAGCATCAGGCAAACACGGACACATAACTCCACAAAGTCCAATGAGCCTTTCTAATGGCACAATATAAGAATACTTTACTCTCAAAAGTAATAGCTGGCACAAATTAAAGAAAATACTTGAGAAAAAATTTGGATTTTATATCTATTTGTTTTCAAGGCAATGATGATTTTTTTGTCGATGAAATTAACCATCACTGCCACCAAAACTTCATCAGCAGACACTCACTAATAAACTACTTCTACAGTTAGAACTGTTGAGAACTGAATGTGATAAGTCGCAGGACGAGAACACGGCTTTTGTTTCAAAAATTAGCCCCTGAGGTGATGATTAATCATCACCTCAGGGGCTAAATCTGAAGACAGAAATTGAGACAGTTTTAAAAGAAGCGGAGAGATTTACAGTAGATAGACCAGACATTGAAAATTTCTTTGTCTGTGGATACGGAGAGATGCATGTTACTGCGAAATGACTGATGAAAATAACTTATTGATAAACGTTAGGAATGAGTATAGAAATGGCTGTAAGTCATATACTGCATTGCCAGGCATATATCTTCTGCTGTTACACATTTTAGTTTCATTATGTTATTGAGAAGGATGTCTTTCTGTGCTAGTATGATACAAAGTCATCTGTGGATCACATTGTTTCAGACTAAATCAGTACATGCATACAAAATCTTAAAATCTCGTATATTAGCAACATTTGCTTGTAAAGATTGAAACTGTAGCTTTGTATTTGATTCACATGCCAAATTTCAGGAGATTCCATCAAGACATAATGTGAGTTGTCTGTTTAAGTTAGGCCCGACACATGGGCACTCACATTATTTGGGTGCAAATGCATACAAAATATCTTACATCTTGAATATAACTAAGCTTGTAAATAATGTACTAGTAGCTTTCTATCTATTTGATTCACATGCAAAATTTCAAGGAAATCCATCAAAAAATAAGCGAAATATGTGCGTTTTAATTTGGTCTGGTACGTGAACCATGCTTTTTCCATTGTTCAAATGAGATATTTTGCCATTTTTGGAGCCATGTAACTCATGACTTTGTCACTTTACGCTGCCCCCAAAAATTTAAGTTTCATACAATAACATTGTTTCTGAGAAAAAGTAAACTAGCCAATTCTGTCTTCTTATTTTTGTGTATATTTTTGTGTAATGGGGGTGCAAAAATGGCTTGTCGTGCAATTTCGAACATTGACAAAATGGTATATTTATGAAGTTTGCAGCACTGCTGTGTAAATGTATGAACAGATCTGCTTGTATGCTTGCTTTTTTAAGTAGTTTATATTGTTAAGAATTAAAATCAGGAATGGCGTTCTCTGAGGACTTCTGGAAAATTTAGGTTCCTGCAAACTTGCTACATTTCACAATTGGCGAAAACGTACGTAAACTGGTTTTCAGAGTGCGTTATCTCTGGACCTAATACAGCTAGAGACTTACTTATTTTTTGCATTGTACTTATTTTTTCTTGTACTTTTCAGAAATATAAGTGTTAAAACCTTTTCAGAAGTTTAATTTTTGGCTGCCGGTACCTACATTTAGTGGCTTGACTAGCAGATCTTGGTGTGGAAAGCCTTCAGTAATGTCCCAACCAGCAGAGGCACCATCTGTGGTTGACACGAGCAGCTGCTGTTGTGGTCTGTCTCTGACCTTCATCTCTCAGTCATTCTGTTTGTGTCCAGTCATTCTGTTTGTGTCAGAGGGTCCAGTTTCTTCTCCTTGATGGTCTTAAGACAGGTTATACATCTGTAGAGCAGTGTTGATAGTGACAGATGAATTGTAGATCCTGAGTTATTTGCTGTTCCATACTTTGCTGAGCAGGTTGAATGCTACTGTTGCCTTTCCAATCCAGCATTTCAGTGCATGGTGGTCATTAATGATGCTGATGGAACTGCTGAGGTATGTGGTGCTTTACCTTCTGAACCTTTTCCTTTCAAATGAAGACATCTGGTGGCATCTTATGTTCTCCCTTCTCAGCATGTTTTAGGTCCTTTTGGCATGGATGATAAGGCCAGTGTTTCCTGCATAGTTGCTAATGTCGGCCACAAGCAAGTCTGTTGGATTCTGCTTTTCCTTGAATTGCATGCTTCAGCACCCAGTCAGTGACAGTTGCGAAGAGGAGAGAAAAGATAATATTGATGATATTTCCTTGTCTGAAGCCAGTTGTTGTAGCTGTCTTCTGACGGTTATGTCCTGATCTGACACTTGGAGTTGTTATAGATTTATTGGTATAGACACAAGAAGTGTGAGGATTTTTGTATAACACTAATGTTACCATTTTGAGATATCTTTTTTTAACAACCTTGTTTTATATTGTATGCTTTATCTTCTTTTATACAGTATTTTTTTCTTTTGTGTGTAGTGTGTGGGTTGTGTATTCATTGTCTCTCTCATACCAGTTTGGAAGAACTTCACCTTAGTCTCAACAACTACACGTCAGTGGACATACCCAAAGATTTCGTCTACCCATCATTGACACGACTCTTCTTCAACAACAACGATATCAGTGATTGGTCGCATATCTGTCGACTGGGTCGCACCTTTCCCAGATTGCAGCACCTCTTCCTGGCCGAGACGAGCATTGCCTCCCTTGAGACACAGGAAGGGGAGAGCAACCTGGCACAGCTGTTTCCATCGCTGACGCTGCTGAGTTTGAACAAAACGCAGTTAAAGGGTTGGGAGGATGTGGACAGGCTTCGTCAGTTTCCTTCACTGTTTGACGTGCGGCTGCAGGGCATATCCTTCTTGGAGGTGAGTGACTGAAAGGATTTTGTTCTTTCTTTGTTTTTTTCAGGGATGGAAAATGTGATTGCACTTCCTTTGTTGTGTCAATGTTAATTTCATTATTTTGATTATTGTTATTATGGTTAGTATGATTGTATGTCTTTTTTCTCTCTTAGGAATAGAATTCCATCACAGGTTGTGTATAGATATGTCTTTTCTCATGTGTTCTGATCATCTGAGAAGTGAAGTAGCACTATGATGCTTGTCTTGTAATGAGCCCTTCACTGATAAGTAACTGTGTGTGTGTGCTCATTCAATGGAGACCCTTTACCCTGATGTTCCATTTGAGACAATTTTTTTATTATCATTTTTTTTTTAGAAATGAGTGTATTTGATTAATCTGTATACATCGGTAGAAATTTGATTTGGGAAAATTACATTTCAAAATGGTGTTTTTAGATTTCTTAGTCTGCTTGTCTGAGGGATTTTTTATCTTTGAATTTGAATTTTCTGTTTTCCTTTTGTCATGGTCTGAGCTGTGAGATGGGCTTTGTGGTCAGTGTGCTAAAAGCAACACAAATTGAATTTGACAGGCGTGGTAGTAGAGTGGGTAAAGACTGGACTTCTCATTGGAAAGTCCTGGGTTCGATCTGCCTAAGATACCTCTGCCTGGTGGGTAAAGGGTGCTGAGATTGCTGTCTCTCAGGTCAACATATGTGTAGACCTGCCTATGCCTGAATTCCTTTCATATGTAAATGCATGCACAATATCAGTTTTACCTGTTAAAAGTTCTATACATCATATTGGCCTCTAGCAACCTACGGAAATATGAAACTATCCAGCATGCACCAAGGATGCAGACTTTGTGTTACGGCATAGTGGATTGTGATCAGCTGGCCTAACAGCTTGAGATCCCGCATGTTCACTAAAAGTCTGATTATGTGCAAGGCACTGTAAGTTCAAATTAGTTTTGGAAAATAGTGCTATGCAAAAATAATTTGTAATTATGATTAATAATTCTGTCTATCCCCTTTGTCCTCTTTGTCTCTTTCACAAATGAATGAATAAATCAGTAGATGAAATAACAAAACATAAGTTAAACCAAGAAAGTAATTGATCAAACCAATCAACCAGTTAGTCAATCAGTTGATTAGACCATCAACCAACCAATCAATCAGTCAGTCGTTCAGTCATTCTCAGTCACACGTTCAATCAATAAATCAGATCTTTTGTTTGTTTTGTTTGTTACATATCTTTTGTTTCTTTGATATGTTTTGTTGCATATTAATCACATATTTTTTGTTCATACATTACATTGTGACTTCCCCCCCCCCTCCCAGTGTATTGAAAATGTGCTCACTTTGTTTTATCATAGTATGGAAACTACTAATGTCCAACCAGCATTTTGAAATGGGGGGAAAATTGAATATTCCCTCTTTTCCCCACAAACAAACAAACAAACAAACAAACAAGAAAATCACACCAAGCAGCAAAGTGAATTGTAAATAAAATGACAATTGAATGATAGGCGTGATAAGTGGGTAAGATGGCAGGCTTCCACTCAGAAATCCAAAACAAGTGTGACCGCCCGCGTTCAAGCAAATAGGAACCAGAAAAAGCACGAACAAAGAATCAGAACGCGAACTTAATACAACCAGACAAGACAGGTGCAAATTTTTGGCGAACTGGCCTTTGTCAAGCGTTAGACGTAAGATCTTTTTCATGTGTTTTCTGGCTCCAGTCAGAAATTTGGGTTTGATCCTGCTTAAACGCTGTTTGTATGTATATGTATGTATATTTACACAGATCATCAAACATGTATGTTATTAATATTATGTTAAACATCCTGTAAGGAATCTTAAACGCTGTTTGTATGTATATGTATGTATATTTACACAGATCATCAAACATGTATGTTAAACATCCTGTAAGGAATGCTTAAATGCTGTTTGTATGTATATGTATGTATATACACAGACATCAAACATGTATGTTAAACATCCTGTAAGGAATGCTTAAATGCTGTTTGTATGTATATGTATATATAGATATACACAGATCATCAAACATGTATGTTAAACATCCTGTAAGAATGCTTAAATGCTGTTTGTATGTGTATGTATATATATACACAGACCATCAAATATGCATATTAAACATCCTGTAAGTAATGCTTAAATGCTGTTTGTATGTATATGTATGTATATTATACACAGATCATCAAATATGCATATTAAACATCCTGTAAGTAATGCTTAAATGCTGTTTGTATGTATATGTATGTATATATGCATAGACCATCAAATATGCATGTTAAGCGTCCTGTAAGTAATGCTTAAATGCTGTTTGTATGTATATGTATGTGTATATACACAGACTATCAAATATGCATGTTAAATGTCCTGTAAGTAATGCTTAAACGCTGTTTGTATATGTGTGCATGTAGAGGACCAGATAAACATGTCAAAGATCCTTAAGTCATGCCAGTGTCCAGTGGTTTATGGAAATGTGAAAACCCCCAGCGTGCATGCCCAACAAAGACAGCGTATGCAGACTGCATGGTAATATACCACTTGCACATTGTGGGCAAAAAAGTGTGCATACACTAATCCAGGAAAAATCAGAATGTTCAAGAAAGACAACCAAAAGAATTTTAAAAAGTGTAGAGGATTTTTTTCCTTCCTTCACTATATTCTTCTTTCTTTAAAATAGTATTTTATTGTTGTTTGTCTTTCACATGGCACATTATTGTCCAAATGTTATATTGTATATCACACAGGCACAGGAAGGGAAGTTGAGACGTCAGCAGTTAGTGCACGCTTACCCAACATCACTCGACTCAAGGGCAGTAGCGTCACTGCTGAGGAGAGGCTGGATGCCGAGCGTGCCTTTATACGTCTCTTCTGACGAAGAAGCCAAACCTGACAGGTTAGTGCCTTGTTTTGAGTACTGTGTGTGTCTGTGTTTGTGTGTGTGTTTGTGTTTGTTTGTATGTATTGGTGTGTTTTGTTTGTGTGTGTGTTTGTGTGTGTGTGTGTGTGTGTGTGTGTGTGTGTGTGGTGTGTTGTGTGTGTGTGTGTTGTGTGTGTGTGTGTTTGTTGTGTGTGTGTGTGTTTGTTTGTATTTGTGTGTGTGTGTGTGTTTGTGTGTGTGTGTGTTTGTATGTGTGTTTGTGTGTGTGTGTGTGTGTTTGTTTGTGTGTGTGTTTGTGTGTGTTGTGTGTGTTTGTGTGTGTGTGTTTGTTTGTGTGTGTGTGTTTGTGTGTGTGTGTTTGTGTGTGTATGTGTTTGTTTTTTGTGTATGTTTGTGTGTGTGTTTGTGTGTGTGTGTGTATGTGTGTGTTTGTGTGTGTGTTTGTTTGTATGTGTGTGTTTGTTTGTGTGTGTGTTGTTGTGTGTGTGTGTGTGTGTGTGTTTTGTGTGTATGTTGTGTTTGTTTATGTGTGTGTGTGTTTGTTCTGCAGCCTCTTTTTTTTTCATTCTTTCGTAAATGGTGATTGTTGCATAATATTCATTGTCAAATTCGTTCTGCTTGTGAAGTTATGAAATTTTGTTGTGATTGTTATATTCTCTATTGTTAAGTGTTATGTAGTATTGCTTTGTTAAGTTAATTCACCCTGGGAAGTAATGATGTTTTGTTATGATTGTTATGTAATATTCTTTATTGTTAATTCAGCTAAGGAATATGATAGTTTATAGTGCTTGTTATGTAATACCCTTCATTGCTAAGTTAATTCACCTTGGGAAGTTATATTTTATTGTGATTGTTGCATAATATATTTTATTGTTAATTCATCATGGGAGGTTATGATGTTTGGTTGTGATTGTTATGTACTATTTTTTATTGTGTGAGTTCATTCACCTGTTGTGTAATGTTCTTTAACTCTCCATCCGGACGTCCCCAATAGGGACACTCAGTTTACAGACGTCCCCTATAGGGACACTCAGTTTACAGACGTCCCCTATAGGGGACACTCAGTTTACAGACGTCCCCTATAGGGGACACTCAGTTTACAGACGTCCCCTATAGGGGATTTGGCTTGTTTTGAATTTTGGGAGTCTCATCACAGTGTTTACAAGACATTATAAGTTACAAATAACTTAATTGGCTTTCCACTGGCCAAAGCAGCCAGTCAGCACAGATTTTATTTGACCGTGTGTGTACGACCTCATTTTGTTTGACCCCACCCACTGACCTCACTTGGACAGAGGTGGTGTCTCTTGCTATTACCTCACAGTCCTAACACTCAAAAAGAAGTCAGCAACTAAAGCTTTTTACTGCCGCTGAAGTACTGAAAATGCTACAGACTGCAGATTTAGACTTTCAGCAGGCAGTTGAAGATGACATTGTTGATTTTTCTGGTAAGGGGAGCGATCATTCGGCTAATTCTGTACGCCACCTATCGTCATCACTGATTCAAGCGACGGAGAACATGACAAAGACAAAGATCATGGTTGTGGTGCAAATCAGAGGAAAACTAATCCAAAGTACCATGCACATGACAGAAGAAGTTTTTATCAATTTCATGCTCCATGACTCGCATCAGGACTTCTGGGTTTGTTTGTTTTTCATGCTGTGCTGCCTTTAGCTAGAGCAACTGGGTTGCACACACCCCTAGAAAACCATGCCCCCATGATTTCGTCATAGCAGAAGATACATCTTTTTGACAGAGGTCAAGTCCAGGATTTTATGCCAGGGATGTCCGCTTTTTTTCTTTTATTATTCATTTTTATTTGTGCAGAATAAATAATAAATGAATGAATGAAAATAAAATCAAAACAAGATACTTGTCATCATTATTGACTAAAATCCTTATAAGCCTGGGCCTGATAATGACAATAATAATAGCAATAATGATAGTTCAATGATAATGACAATAATGACAGTAATAGGATAAAGACAGAGTTAAACATTGTGACACAGTTATTTTTCAGTGTTATTTTCAGGCAAAAGCACTGATAGTGACATTCCTTTAATGTGTTTGATTACCTGGAAATGATATGAATATATGCACATAATAGCATGTCTTTTTGTGTGTACAATATCCAAATTGCGGTTCAGTTATTTCTTTGGTTATTTTGTGTACACATTGACCTGTCCCTGTTTAGTGTGGTATTTTGGCTTCAGTAAGAAAAAGTGAGTGTGCTTCATTTCAGAATTGAAAACATGGATATTTTTTGCCTGAGCCCATAAATTCAATTTTCATTAATAAAGTTTCAAACTTTGTCACAAACTAGTCCAAGGGGTTATTGATCAGTCATAAAAAATTCATGACTTAAACTTTGAATGACTGACTTTTTTGTGATATATTTCTAACCCATATAAATGCTCAGGATGTGGGGAAAAGTTGGGGAGAAAACTGTCTGTACCGAGTGAGTTAATGTTAAATTAATTCGTCTTGGAAAGTTATATTTTGTTACGATTCTTATGTAATATTCTTATTGTTAAAGTCCATTCACCTTTTGAAGTTATAATATTTTGTTGTGACTTATAAATTTTTTATGTAATATTTTTTATTGTTAAGTTAATACCTTGGGTTTGTTATTACATTTTGCTGTGATTGTTATGTAATACTCTTATTGTTGTTTTGTTTTTTTGGTTGTTGTTGTGTTGTATTGATAGTTCTTTTCTTTTGGTTGTTGTTGTGTTGATTGATAGTTCTTTTCTTTTGGTTGTTGTTGTGTTGTATTGATAGTTCTTTTCTTTTGGTTGTTGTTTGTTGCATTGATAGTTCTTTTCTTTTGGTTGTTGTTGTGTTGTATTGATAGTTCTTTTCTTTTGGTTGTTGTTCTGTTTATTGATAGTTCTTTTCTTCCAAGAATTCTTCATAAAAAATATATACACCAATAGAATATAAAATATATTGTTCCAGTTTTTACACTGCTGAGTGGCATTGCCCCCTGCGACTCATTTTGGCTTTTTAACACTGCCAGCAAACCCAAGTGCATTCATCAAAGTTCTAGTGCTGTGAAATTCATGATGTGCCAGCGATGTCAAGCCACCTCAAGCCACTGCCTGAGATGATTGTGATACTGCCAGGCTGCTTTGGTAGAGTTCAGTTGTGGTAGTTCTGATCCAGCTTATGCAGGATAACACTGAAATAAACTGAGTAAATATCTCCCTGGTAAAGGGACACACACCACCAGAACCAAAGACTTGAATTTACATCAAGGACAGAAATGATGAAAGAAACAAAAACAGAGGTCACCATGAGATCTGGGCAAGAAGGGCAACAAAATCAAGGACAGTTTTCATATAAATATTATGCATGAGAATAGAGATGTGCATATTCATATTTACAAAGAGGGTTCAGGCACTAGCAGGCCTGGTTAGCTGGGAAAATGACAACCCTTTATCCTGCAGGTGGTACCAGGCAGAGTTAGACCTGCCGATTGGAAGCCTGGCATTCCAACCATCTGGTTGTTGTCATCATCATCATCATCAGGTGTCCTGCCGCATGGTGTTGGCGATCATGGACTTCCATCTGTCTCTATCTCTCGTTGCCCCAAGCATCTCCTCCATCCTCCTCATCCCCAGCCACTCTGCAAGGCTGTCCAGCATTCTCCCTCTGGGTCTACCCGGTGCCCTCCCTCCCTGCAGCTCTCTGGCTGTGACCAGGTGCTCCAAATCCCCCTTCCTCAGAAAATGGCCTATAAATGTTGCCTGTCTTTTCCTAATCTTCCTTATGAATGATCTGCTTGTGTCTACCTCTATCAAGACTGTCTGTTTGTTTTCTTTGCTGTCCATGGAACTCTCAACATTCTTCTTAGAACCACATCTCGGCTGCCTCAATCTTGTTCTGGCTTTGCTTGTTGAGTGTCCACGCTTCACATCCGCACAACAGCTGTTGTGCCTATGTTTTCAAAGATGTAAACTGTCTGCTTTCTCTTTGGACAGGTATTACGAGTTGGAAGAGGTGTATGGCAAACTGGACCCCTTAGTCAAAGTAAACTTGACACCCAAGACCGTCTTCAGTGTCCATATTGTCATGGGCGACCGCCGAGAGCCTATGGAGGTCAATGCCAACCAGACAGTGCGTGACCTCAAAAAGTCTCTGCAGAACATGGCAGGTTTGCCGAGCAACAAGTTTGTTCTCTATTACCTGGATAAAACGATTGAGTTTGGTGCAGACCGGCTCATCTACCCGGACAAGAAGCTCTACACCTACAACTTGACGGATGGTGATGAGTTCATTATAGAACCGAAACCTTAGGTGTGGGCTTGTGGGGTGGGGTGGGGGTTAGATCTGTGTGTTTGTTGTATATTTGGTCTGTTGGAGGGCTGATTGGTAAGTGTAACTGATAAAGTTGGGTTGAGTGTGGATCTGCGTGTTTGTCTTGAGTTTGGTTTGATGAAGTCTGTGTAATATTTAGTGTAGCTGAAAAAGCTGAGTGCAGTTTGAATCATGTGTGTTTTGTCTGATGGAGTGTATATTGTTGAGAGTAACTGATAAAATTTGATGAAGTTTGGAGCTTGTTGCATGTTTGGTCTGATGAGTTAACTATTCTATGTAATTGATAATAAAAGTTGGGTGAAGTTTGGATCTGTATGTTTGCAGGTATGGTCTGATGTAAAGGGGTTTACTAGTGAGCATAATTGAGAAAAGTTGGGTGAAGTTTGGATCTCTACATGTATGTTTATTTGATTAGTCTGATGTAAGTGAGTTTACTACTGAATGTAATTGATAAAGGTTGGGTAACGTTTGGGTCTGTATGTTGTATGTTTGGTCTAAGGGAGAAGAATTTGTTATTGAACATAATCGATAAAGGTTAGTTTAAGTTTGGGTATGCGTGTTTATATATCGGCTCGATTGTGATGAGCTTATACAGTTTAAACGAAGTTTATGACTGTGCACATGTGTTGGTCTGAGGAGGTGGACTTGTTACAGAGGCTTAGCCCTAGAGGATGGACGAGTGTTTAAGCGTTAGTTTCAGTTCATTATTTAAGATAGTTTCAGGGATAGTATTTAGAGCTGATATCCTATGATGAATGGGAGTCAGCACTTGTGTGTTGGTTGGTTGCATGGGGGACAGGTTTATGACAGGAATTACACTTACAGAGGAAGTGATGTGGAGTTGATTGTATTTTGTGTATGCGCATTTTCTATGCTGGAGACACATTAATTATTAATTACACTGTTTTTGTAGAGCTAAAATCTTGGCTAGGGGAATTTAGTCTGTGTTTTGGTTAATAATATAATCTGTGAATACCCCATAATAGAACCTAAATAGAGTGGAGGGGACAACAATCCAGCAGAAGTCGTAGGATATCTTGTTAATACAAAGAAAAACGGGGGTGGAGGTGGGGAGGGTGGAGGGGACAATGGTCTTGCAGAAGTCATAGGATATCCTGTGCTACATTTTTGGGGTCTAGATGGGAAAACAGAGGGTTCGTGTTTATAGCATAACAAGATGATAGTGTTGGGAATAGTGAAATTGATACTAGGAAGACTTTTTTTGAGTGAACATTGACAATTTGTTTATCAGAAATTGTTGTTTAGACCTGATAGGGGCGATTCTTCACTGAATGGTTATACTGGCTTGTATTGAAAATGCACCACCCTTTAGTCATCAGTATTTAAAAAGTTAAAAAAAAAAAAGATTAACCCCCCCCCCCCCCCCCCCCCTTCTCAGATTTTTTGGTTGCATGCACTGTTGACCCTGTAGACAGTTGTTTACCTCAGATACCTGTGACATGTAAGGACGCATGTTTATGTTTATTAGAATTCTGTATTCTGATGTGTGTAAGTCATTTATGGTATCCAGACAATGAGGGCTGGGGCTGCTATAGAATCATATGAATTTTGTTGCAGC
This sequence comes from Monoplex corrugatus, assembly GCA_030674185.1. NCBI lineage: Eukaryota > Metazoa > Mollusca > Gastropoda > Littorinimorpha > Ranellidae > Monoplex > Monoplex corrugatus. The sequence goes on from JAPXFY010000029.1 coordinate 7,535,344, forward strand.
TTGCTTTGGCCATCTGAGCTCGGGCCAGGTATTCCTATAATGATCTCATATTGGTTTGTGGCTTCTGTGAGATTCTCCAGTTTGGTTAACTGTCAAATTATGAAAATACTGTTTGGGATTTGAAGATTATTGCAGTGAGATTCAGCGTAAAAAAAAACTTCCTCTGTAGTTTTATTATGTCGATGAATTTGATGAATGTTCATGCTGTTGTAGTTGCAGTATGAAAATTGTTCTAGATTTGTTAAAGTTATTGAAGTCTTGAAATATGTTTGTACATGTGAGTGGATTTAAACATTATAAAGGACTGATCCCTTGAACAGGTGGAATCCTGTAGTGAGAATGGAATATTTCTGGTTTTTATGCTATAATTACCATCTAAAATCTTTAAAACTGTCAACTGTATCATCCTTTACTTATTGGAATGCTATGAGTGGTTATTTCTGCTCTTTTGATCTGTGTTTGTAGTCAGATTACCCAGGCCAATTATTCTGTAAATCTTTCTGCAGATTCTGGCAAACGCTTTGAGCCTGCACTGTTTGATTTGAATTGGGTTATGAAGTCTAAACATTAGGGATTGAGTTTATTGAAAAAAACATTAACAGCTTCAAGTGCTTTTTTTCTTTTATTTGTTGTTTTTTTTACAGAGAGTAAACAAGGGTGAAATTTATTACAGAATATAGTTAGAGGTAATATTTTAAACTGTAAAGTCAGGATCAAACTCAGCAAAGTATGTAAACATTAAAAGATAAATTGTAAGGGTTGAAATAATCATAGATTGTGGAACAGTCAGGGTTAAGTTTAGCATAGATTGTTAGCAGTAAGAGATAAAGGTTTTTAGAATGTAAACAGGGGTTAACTTTATCGGACAATGTGAACAATTAAGGTTTGAATATATTTCTATCTGAAAACAGTTAGACATCAGGTTTGTAACATGGTTTAGTCAGTAGAATGGGTGATATTTGATACTGAACATCAATGGAAATGTAAAATTTATTGTATGGTGTTGTAGACAGTATGGGGAGAAATTATCAGTGTTGACAGTAAAGGAAAAATTTTGTACCAGTGGAGCAGAAACAATGAAGTCTGAAACAAAATTTGTGTTCTTTCTTTTTGCATTATATGGAAACAGCATGAACAACAACTGCCAAGTGAAGATGCTTAGACAAACAGACAATCAAAACTGACAAATGCATATATACAAACAACAAACATTCCTAAGTAATATCAGAAACATTTCCATAAATGTTGTGTTGTGTGTGTGTGTGTGTGTGTGTGTGTGTGTGTGTGTGTGTGTGTGTGTGTGTGTGTGTGTGTGTGTGTGTGTGTTTAGAGAGAGGGAGAGAGAGAAAGAGAGAGACAGATTGCACATAATACTTCATGGGTTTGTGTGCTTGGATGTATTACATGTGTGTGTGTGTGTGTGTGTGTGTGTGTGTGTGTGTGTGTGTGTGTGTGTGTGTGTGTGTGTTGTGTGTTAGTTTGCACATGTGCACATAGGCACAGTACTTTGTGATTTTTGTGTATGGATGTATTGCATTCAAATTACTTTTGTCTTTCTGATTTTGTGGTGTATGTATATGCGAGTGCATAGTCACAGGACGTCATGGTTTTTGTACACGGATACATTGTTAATTTGTTTGTGTGTGTATTTATGTGTATTTGTGTGTGTGTGTGTGTGTGTGTGTGTGTGTGTGTGTGTGTGTGTGTGTGTGTGTGTGTGTGTGTGTGTGTGTTTGTGTGTGTGTGCGTGTGTGTTTGTGTATGTGTGCGCGCGCTTGCGTGAGCACAAGCGTGTGCAGCTTGGATGTCTTTAAGAATATGTCAAAAGCATTACTGCCCTTTTCCATGTCCATGTATTTCTCCTTTCCCACGCCTGGTGTCACCAACTCCTTCCATGTCCTTATCCTTTGGATCTTTTTGTGTGTCTTGTTCATTGCTTAATATTTCTCAAGAATACAAAAACATTCGTGATGTGGATTGTCAGCTGGTGACAACATTGAAATAAAAACAGGAATTTTAGCAGTATTTTTCACTACCTATATTATGTATCACCCTGTGAATCACAGTATCCTGTTGTTATATGTGCAGAATAGGATGCTGTCAAAAATTTAGTTTAGAACAACTGATTATTTTAATACTATGATGATCTGTTTTGGTTGGTGATTTGCATTTATCCGTCCCATTATATCATGTTGTAATTTTGTGTTTTGTTGTATTGTAATATATTGTACAGTACTGTGTTGTCTTTTATTTTACACTTGTTTTTTTGGTTTTAGTTTTGTTTTTGGTCACAACATATTTGAGTGAAATTTGAGTTGCTCGTCATGAAAAGTACATCACAATTATGCAATAGTAATCTGTTTTTTTTTTCTTCTTTAATGTAAATCTCCACGTGTGAAATGAATGTTAAATCATGAAAGTGGATTTTTCTTCTGAATCTAATCACGGACATCCTAATTGTTAATTTTTTTTTCCTTTTTAGACATAAGCTGATTATGTGATGCACACAGGACATTGGTTTTTACTTTCAGACTCTTTTGAAAGACTTTCACAGAAACCAGTAGTCAGGATCCAGTAGCAGGGACAGAATCGTCCCCATGGAACTTGAACCCAGGCCTGAAATCCTGTTAGTCAAGCCTGTCGATCACTCAGTATTCTGTATCTAATCATCACATTGATTGTGACCCATTCCTAATCCATATCCACGGTTCCCTACCTGGAGACATGTTTTTGCTCGTTTTTTGTATCAGCCGTTTACTGGTATTCTGAACATTGTACAAATTATGAAAAATGCTAGTACGTATGAAAATAATATGTCGGCAGACATTTAATGTAAATGATTTCATAAAACAATTAAGCAGTCTGGTAATTGTTTTTTTTTTTCATTTATGTAAACAGAATAGAAAAAAAAGAAGTTTGATCTTCCTCCCCCTTCTTCCCTCACATTACAAAAAAAACAGGACCCCCTTCCACATTACAGTCATTGAAGCACTACTTACCACCCTCCTCTCTTTCATCGTATTTTGATGAACTTGTGGTACTGTTTCCGGTTTGTGGCTTCATGTTATTGTCTGTTGTTATTGTTGATACATTTATACTGCAAATATATATATACATAATATATATATATACATAATATAATATTATATATATATATATATATATATATATATATATAAGAGAGAGAGAGAGAGAGAGAGAGAGAGATATCCAATAGACGGTATATGCTGTATTAATATATGTAGGCCAACCTGACTGTTTATGCTGCATTAATGTACGTATCCAACAGACGGTGTAGGCCAACCTGATCGCATAAATGTATGGATATGGTAACATCCCCCTTCCCGTTTTTGTTTGTTTTTGATAATTGGGGTGTGTGTGTGTGTGTGTGTGTGTGTGTGTGTGTGTGCCGCGCGCTTGCACGCATGCATGTGTTTGTGTGTGTGTGTGTGTGTGTGTGTGTGTGTGTGTGTGTGTGTGTGTGTGTGTGTGTGTGTGTGTGTGAAGACATGAAGTTACACTCATTTAGTACACATTCATGTGATTTTGCTCTCCTTCATTATTTGAAACTGGTGAGTTCCTAATACTTATTTTTATTTTTGTTTTACTCTATAGCATTTAATTATGTGTTAGGTTTGATAATATTCTGACCAGTACTGTAAAGTGCAACGAACATGCTTTTTACATGGACCTTTTGCACTGTGTAAACGAAATTATTGACACTATGATCAGTTATCATCTAAGAGCAACAACCATGCTTTTGATATGGACCATTTGCACTATAGAGATAGAATTATTATTATTATCATTATTGTTATGATGATGATGGTGAGGATTATTGATAACATTGTGGGCATCTCCATATATAATGTGTGTGAAGCACTGATATTTGTATTTAATTTTGTTTTCCTTTTTTTTTTCCTATTGAAATATTGTGTATGTTCTGAAATGGTTATAGCCCTGATGTGCTCTACGCAATCAGCTGGGCTTTAAACAACAATAATAATAACAATGATAATTATCAATTTTATGATGATGATGATTATAATTGTTGAAATTATTGTTGTTGTTGTTATTATCACATAGCAGCTTGGCGCCTGGCCAGTCTGCATAGGTATTGTTTTCTGTTTTTGCTGTGTTGTTTTTTGTTATTGTTTTTATTTTTTGTTTTTTGTTCTTGGTTTGAAAAAAAAATCCTTTTTGAGGTCCAGTTTCTTCCTGAACAGAAACTCGGGATAAATTGTTGCAATACTGTAATGATTATGACAGTGGGATGAAAATGATAATCATAATGATGTGGAATTCCAGTCTAAATCACAACTGTGAGACAGGGTTGTACTCTACACTTACTTTCATATAACAACATATTCTAGCATTCAGCCAGTCTCGAGAGTTACATACGTTTGTGGTGTTGATCAGATTTGAGTAGTACTCTCAGTGACACGTACATGAAATGGATGAGGCTTGACTGTGTGGTCCCAGTCTTGCCAGTGAGACCATAGCATATTCAGCTCTGGGTATTAACTTGCTGGGGCTAAAAAACCTCTCAATGATTTTAAAAGACTGATAAGGATCAGATCCACAACTTTCCAAATTGGAAGTCGGCTGCATTAACCATGCCGTGCCATGGTGACTGGTCAAATTGCACAGGTTTGTATGTATGCAAACCTGGACCAAGAAAACATTGGTGTGTTCTGCTCCGAGCCTACCAGCTGTGAGTGGGTATGATACTAACCTTGCTGAGTGTTGGGGAGGGTAAAGCACAGAGGGAGAGAAGATGGGTACCTTCCTCATGATGCTGGCCTGTGAGAAATTGAGGTCTTAACACCTTGCTCTGCTACAATCTGAGGTCTTTATACCTTGCTGTGCTACTGTATGAGGTCTTAACACCTTGCTCCGCTACAATCTCAGGTTTATGGGAAAATCTGTACACCTTTGTGCTGGATATGTAGCAAGGATTTGGATTATGTGTATTTTATTTCTGTTTTGTCACAATGGATTTATCATGTTTTGTCGCAATGGATTTATCATGTTTTGTCACAATGGATTTATCATGTGAATTTGGGTAGCTGCTCGCCCCAGGGAGTGTGCATCACCACATTTTCTTTTTTCTCTGTTTTGTTTCTGTATGCATATATGTTCCTGTTTGTGTTTTGTTTCTGTATGCATATGTTTCTGTTTAACAATGAATAGATTTTTCTACACAAAGATGCAAAAGACAAAACACGTGTTGCCAGGGGTTCTTTTGTATGCACTGAGTGCTTTCTGCAGGCAGGACCTTGATTTATCATCTCACCCAAAACATTGGCATTTAGACCCCCATTTAAGGTCTAGTGGAGGAGGGAGAAAAATACTTGTCTGTCTATCTTGATATGTATACATTTTCATGATGATCAGATTAAAAAGTTAGAAAAAGACAAAAACAACATAATGATCACCCATAGTATGATTTTACCTGTTTGTCCGTTCATTAAATCCTTTCTTTCTTTCTTTCTTTTATTTTAACCTGCTTTTTAAAATATTTTTAAGAGTATAACAGATATGTTTTGCTATTGTATGCAAGGTGAGTATTGCCTGAAACATATAGAATGGTAGGGTTTTCACAAGTATAAAATTGTATCAGCTTCTTCATTTATTGGTTGGGTGTTCACAAATCTAAACTTGTATCAGCTTTTTCATTCACTGGTTGGGTTTTCACAAGTATAAAATTGTATCAGTTTTTTTTTCAATGGTTGGGTTTTCACAAGTATAAAATTGTATCAGCTTTTTCATTCACTGGTTGGGTTTTCACAAGTATAAAATTGTATCAGGTTTTTCATTCACTGGTTGGGTTTTCACAAGTATAAAATTGTATCAGCTTTTTCATTCACTGGTTGGGTTTTCACAAGTATAAAATTGTATCAGCTTTTTCATTCACTGGTTGGGTTTTCACAAGTATAAAATGGTATCAGCTTTTTCATTCACTGGTTGGGTTTTCACAAGTATAAAATTGTATCAGGTTTTTCATTCACTGTTGGTTTTTACAAGTATAAAATTTGTATCAGTTTTTTTTTCAATGGTTGGGTTTTCACAAGTATAAAATTGTATCAGCTTTTTCATTCACTGGTTGGGTTTTCACAAGTATGAAAAATTCTATCAGCTTTTTTATTTATTTGTTGGGTTTTCACAAATCTAAAAATTATATCAGCTTTTTCATGCAATGGTAGGGTTTTCACAAGTCTAAAATTCTATCAGCTTTTTCATGCAATGGTAGGGTTTTCACAAGTCTAAAATTCTATCAGCTTTTTCATGCAATGGTAGGGTTTTCACAAGTCTAAAATTCTATCAGCTTTTTCATGCAATGGTAGGGTTTTCACAAGTCTAAAATTCTATCAGCTTTTTCATGCAATGGTAGGGTTTTCACAAGTCTAAAATTCTATCAGCTTTTTCATGCAATGGTAGGGTTTTCACAAGTCTAAAATTCTATCAGCTTTTTCCCCATCCCCTTTCTTACCCTGACCTGCTGTATTTAGACCTTTGGCCTTTCACCTTTACAACAGAGAAGTGATGCAAACTGTACATTGTTGACATGTGTGTACACTATTTCATCATGCATTTATACATATGTACACTTGTTAGCATGTTGTTTGTGTGGTCGTGTGTTCATACATTTATACATTAGTTCATACATTTGTACACTACATACAATTCTGGGCAAGTGTTATGTGTAACATAGTCTGTTTGTTCATGTATATGTCGGCCTATCGACTGTGTTTGCATGTGTTTTTTGCATGTGATTTGGTCTGTTTATACTGTATGATAGTGAGTGTTTGCTCTGTGTATATATGTAAGTACTTTGCTGATGTGTGTTTTTGGTGCATGACCGGGAGTATTATCAAGTACATAAACTGAAACTGGAAATATTGTCTGTGTGATCTTGTCTTTAAGTTAGATAGTGACTGTTGAAGTTTATGCTGCCCTTTTGTTGGGGCATGTTTGTTGTTGTTTATTTTTTGTTTCTTTCACACTTACTTTCTTGGCTTTTATTGAAAAGGGGGATTATTTCAATATATTGAGTGGAGGTGTATGTGTCTGTCTGTGGTTTTGTGACAGAATGTGTTGGTTAGATTTTCTCGGCTGTTTGTGAATGGACCTTTACCAAATTTTGCTCTAAGGGATACGCTGTTATGAAGTCATCAATGCATCCATTTGGAAGTCATGGTGCTTAGCTCAAGGTCACACAGACCAAAAAAGCGCTTTTTGATGATGGTAACTTGAACAGGACTTCCCCAGGAACATATAACAATATGTACATTCTGTTTTCATTGTGATATGCTACCATTTGCCCTTGCCTCACATCAAGTTTTATTTCATGTGATGCTTCCTGCAGGTCATGGTGACCTTGACAAGTACAGCATCTGGATTTTCTGTGAAAGTGTTCATATCAAAGAAAGATTGTTAGAATGGCTTGACCAGTTTCCTGTAATAATTATTTGAATAAAAGAGAGATTGTTAGAATGGCTCAACCAATTTTACATAATATTTTTCCCTAAAAGAGAGCTTTGTAGAATGACTTGACTATCTATTTTTATTATTGTCCGTTTATGGAGGATGGGCAGAGCTTCTGCCTTCCAATCTGATTGCGTGGGTTTGATTCCAGATCAGGAAACGTAGTGCGGCCTCCAGACCACTTAATTACGAATGAGGTACCTTACACTGTTCAGGATTTGAGACGGTAAAGCAGCTAAGGAAAGAAGTGGAATCTACCCTCATAAAGCTGTGTGAAGATTGGCAAGGCTGAGGTCTGTACACCCTCACTGCCACACAGATACAATTGTGGGATGGCCTATACCTTTACGCCGAGTTTGGTTTGAACATAATACATGAAAGAGTTGACTGTGTAATTTTGATCGCAGAGTGCCAAAATTCAGATAATGATCATATGCATTATGCTGCAGTTTCTTTTTTTTCACATCAGACTTCCAGTTTAAGTCATTTCTTGTTTATAGAATCATTGCCTGAAGTTATCTCCCTGTCCTTGTCACATTTTGTCTATGACGCTGTCTGCCTATATCTCTCTACATGCCTGTCTGTCTCTTTACATGCCTGTCTGTCTCTCTACATGCCTGTCTGTCTCTCTGCATGCCTGTCTACCATGCTGGTCCATTCACCTGTATGTGTTCTATGAAGCCATACATACTGTCTGTTAGGACTGATAATTGGGTACATGTATTACATGTAAATGTACTTTTGGGTCTAAGTAAATATGATGTGCAGAAATAATTTTAGGTAATGTTGGCCAGTTTTTAGACATGTTTTAGTGTACTTAGTTATGTTCATATTTTTGTATTCAGGTGTGTTGTACTTAGTTATGTTCATATTTTTGTATTCAGGTGTGTTGTACTTAGTTATGTTCATATTTTTGTATTCAGGTGTGTTGCACTTAGTTATGTTTCATATTTTTGTATTCAGGTGTGTTGTACTTAGTATATGTCATATTTTTGTATTCAGGTGTGTTGTACTTAGTTATGTTATATTTTGTATTCAGTGTGTTTCTTAAAATATCCTGGTGATAAATATTTGGCGATGATCAATGCCAGGGACTTATGCTAAGATTATGCTGATGAGTGCATTGATATGTGTTCTTAATTTTCCTTTCCAGGTAGTGATTTTGTGTGTTTTTTCCTGTCATCGAGGTGTTGTGTGTGTGTTTTTTCCTGTCATCGAGGTGTTGTGTGTGTTTTTTTCCTGTCATCGAGGTGTTGTGTGTGTGTTTTTTCCTGTCATCGAGGTGTTGTGTGTGTGTGTTGAGATGGTTGTAGCCCTGATTTGGCTCTGTGTAGTTGGCTGGGCTTTAAACAATGATAAGGATAATAATCAATGATAATAATAATGATAATAATAGTAATAATAATTCTCTCAGCATGCCTTTGTCTCTCTCTCTGTGTTCTCTCTCTGTCTGTCTCTCTGCACATCCATCATCTCTGACTGCTTGTCTGTCTCGGTCTCTACATCTTTGCCTTTATGTCTGTTTCTCAGCCTGCCCATCTGTCTCCCACTGCAGGTATCTGCTTACGTGTCTGATTTCTTCAGGCTGTCAATCTGTCTGTTTATTTGTCTGCCTGTCTGTCCTTCTGTCTTTATGTTTTGTTTAACCTTTATGTGCATCTTCATTTTATGCTTTTTAATGACAATGCTGACAGATGTTCAAAGAGTTTTTTAATGTTGTGATTGTTATGGTTTGCTCGGGATACTGCTATCAACAGTTTTGACAATCCCATATTTTTGTGGTGACTTGCATATGAACATAGTGCAAATCAGGACATAACGCGCAACATCACTGCCTGCTGCACCATGGATAATGACCGAGTTTGCACTTAAAGAACTATGTGGACTTTTTTTTTTGCGTATGTGTGTATATTGGCTGCTATTCTGGTAAAGGAGGGAAAAAAAACAGAAAGAAAATGGGAGGGGATGGGATGGGGGTGGGGGGGGGGGGGGACAGGTCTTGTGACATAATAGATGGAAATGGGCAATTTATTGTGATAAAATGAACATGAAAAAAATATAGCTACTGTGTATCCATCAGTTGCTAGAAAAAAGAGAATATGGATCCTGTCGGGATTTGAACCTATAGCCCAACCGAGTTGATGTTGTTGATGTAAGCAAGTTTACATTGCATATGTTTGCTCTGACTTGGGAGTGTGGGTTAGCTGGCTGAGGACTCAAGGTGTGATGCCTCAAAAGTTCAGTCCCAGCCCACAGTCTAACAACTGGCCTATTATCTGCTCTGTCTTAATGCATCCATTGTCAGTGCTTAGGATTTTGTGCAGGCTTGAGGAGTTTTATCAGGTAATTGCTGGCAATTTTGTGTGGAGCACTCATGGAACTTGAGTGTGCACTGAACCTATCTTGAACAAATTCAGGTTCAATTCAGTTGATAACTCATTTTTAACAGAAAAACATTGCTTCCTACATATTATACATATATCTTAGTCAAAGTTCACCAGAACATGACTTTTGAATAGTTATTCTTTTCCTGTTTTCTTTCTTTGCTGCTGGTGTTGTGTTTTCTGTGATACAACCAAAAAATCAACAACATGAAGTAATGATACAGGATTGCATGTCAGGTGTGCATGACAGTTGATAGGTTCTGATGGAAAAGAAAACTCAAGAAATGCATGAATTTGAGTCTTTTGAGCAAAGCTCAGGCAGTCTTTGAGCAGATTATTTTTAGAAGAGAGTTTGTTGGGCAGATTATCTGAAGAGAGTCTTTTAAACAGATTCTTCTGAGTTGATTATATTTTGAGCCAAGTCTTTTGAGCAGTCTTTTGAACAGATTATTTGCAAAGAAACAACTTTTGTGCTGAGTGCTATGAGCAGAATTTTCTTCTTGTTGCAAATCAGATCTATTAAAATGTGCCATTAATGTTATTCAGAGAAGGGTGCGACTTTTTGTCTTTTGTGTGTTGGTGTAAGGTATTGTGACATAAGTGACAACGTTTTGGGTGTTCAGGGTGGGCGGCAGAAGGTCTCATCCACACAAAGAATTCAGACACATTTTATTGTGGACAGTATTTTATTGTGTCCATGTTGTATGTAGAACTCAGAGGAGGTTGGTATAAGTGTGGTTGTTTGTCTGAAATGTTTTAATGTGTGTGAATAAGCCCCCCCCCCCCCCCCCCCCCTTTAGAAGTAAAGTTTTTTTTTTTAACTTCTTTGAAAATCTTTTCAAAACAGAATCTGTCAGACTTTTGACAGGCTTCTCTTTCTGTCTCTTATTACCTTTTTTAAAAAAAAATCTTTAATACACTTATTAATTTTTTCACTGCCTAGTGTGGTGCAGGAATGTTCAGATTACAACATACAACACAACAAAATAAATTGCAAACATTTATAGATTTTATTATCATTTTTACAGACATTATTATTTATACATATGGTTGATTTGTTTCTGGTGCAGCGGCCTTTGTCCAGTTTATAAATAAATGAAACCATGAAACTAATAAGTTACGTAGTATGTAATAATTTGATGATCTCAGTAATGTAATGATGATAATAATGATAATGACAATAATATCAAAGAACACCAAAGTATCTAACCACATTATTTTCTAAAGAATAAATGCAGATGTTAATCAGTCAAAATTTTTGTCATTTTGTGTACAGGTGTGGATGGGTTACTTCTGTAAAAACATAAGAGCACTCTTTAGTTATTCTTAAAAAAAATGACAACTGGTGGTGGTCGTCTAAGCCTCAGGTAAAATGTTAAAGCCTGTAAAAAAGACGAGAACTTTTATTGTAGCCTTCCGAAGAATGTTTCCTTGTTTCACCTGCATTGTTGTGCAGGCATTATGTTGCTGCACAGTCTGCATGCTCAGTCTTTAGTGAATATGCATGCTGGGTATTTTTGTGTTTCCATAAGCCACTGAACATTGGCATGGCTTGTAGGCTCATTTGGTTTGTGTATTTGATGTTTTGTGGGCTTACATGTAGCTCTAGAAGGACTGCACATAGTTGACCTAGGAGAAAGGAAAAAATCACCCCCTTGTGGTTCACCCCTCTTCCCCTCTTTACCCACAGGTAGTGTCTGTAGGATTGAAGTCAGACTTTGTGACTTGGAAATCCAACACCGATCTTTGGCAATCACGCCCATTGCATTTGACATGTTCTTGAGAAATATGATGAATTTCCTTCTTTTTTGTGTTTGTCTTGAAATGTGTTTAAAGTAATATGCTCTCAGTTAACATTTTTGATTCTACATATAAATAAACAAATCGTAAGTTAATGAAATGTAAATAACATATGAAAATTCAAAGATGATGAAATCTTACCTTGAATTAATGAAATGTAAATAACTTATGAAAATTTATAGATGATCAAATCATAGCTTGAAATGCAAAACTCAACAAAAAGAAAAATTCAGATAACAAATGATCACATTTTACAGAGGATCAGATCATAGCATAAAATACAAATTGTGGGAAAAACCCCCTACAGAAATCCAAATAACTATTACTAAAACTTTACAGATGAAAGCTTAATGAAATGTAAATAACAAATCAGAATTTTTTTTCCATACTAAAGTAACAAACACACAGATAACAGCAGGATTCCAGATATATGGATAATACAAAAACTAAATTGTATTTATGACAGTTACTCTGATTCAGATTACAGAAACAGATGATCTGTCTTAAATTTTGACAATCTAAGAAACCTGAAATCCATTTTTTTTGTGTAGGCAATGATAGAATGGTCTATTTAGCCAGAATGTATATAATGGTCAATCTTAAATTTTGACAATCTAAGAAACCTGAAATCCATTTTTTTTGTGTAGGCAATGATAGAATGGTCTATTTAGCCAGAATGTATATAATGGTCAATCTTAAATTTTGACAATCTAAGAAACCTGAAATCCAGTTTTATTGTGTAGGCAATGATAGAATGTTCTATTTAGCCAGAATGTATATAATGGTCAATCTTAAATTTTGACAATCTAAGAAACCTGAAATCCAGTTTTATTGTGTAGGTAATGGTAGAATGTTCTATTTAGCCAGAATGTATGTAAGCAGAATGTTATGTTTAGCCAGAATGTTGTATGTAACTATTTAGCCAGAATGTCGTATGTAACCAGAGTGTTATATTTAGCCTCAAGTATGATGACCGTGTATGTTTATATATGCGCATCAGTTTTTGCTGATTGGTTTATATGTTTCTTCATTTGTTCATTTAATTCCCCCCACTCATCCATCCACCTTCTCCCATTCCCAACACTTCCCTCCCCCCCCCCACACCGCCCCTCCCGCTGTACCTGTGGTGCTGCTGGGGGTTCTTTTGATATAGATAGTATCCCCACCTTCTGGAAATTTTGTATTAAAATTTTCCTCCTTTTTGTCTCTGTTTCTGCCTTGTTCCTTTGTTTTTTGTCATATCTTCTTATTTTTTTTGTTCCTTGGTGATCCATTATCTGTGCGTGTTCAATAAAGCCTTATGTACTTTCTCTTAGGATTGATAATTGGGTACATGTATTAAGTGCTTTTTTGGCTCTAAGGAAATATGATATGCAGAAGCAATTTTAGGTAATTCAGGCCTGTTTTTATGTATGTGCTAATGTCTTTAGTTATGTTTATATTTGTTTCAGATGTTTTTTAAATCCCCTATGTGTTAAATTGGATGGAGTAGTCAGCACCAGGGGCATCTCCTTAGATTATGTGTGCGAATGCATTGATATGTACTTAATTTTCTTTTCCTTTTTTTTTTAATTTGTAGTATTGTGTTTTTAAAATGATTATACCCGTGATATGGCTCTACGCAGTCGGCTGGGCTTTAAACAAAAACAACAACAATGTTCATTTTGTTTCATTTTTTTGGTGCTTTCGGTGAAAGGGGATATGAAATTGAGAGTGTGACGGTCCTTTCTTTGGTTTTGAATTGTTTACAGTGTTATTGTGATTTGTGTTCTGTGTGCTTTACTAGTCACTGTTGGTTTATGGCGAGTTTATTACATTCTCTTTCTTTTGAATTGTTTTTATTAGTATTATTCATATTGCTGAGGAGAAGTAGTGAACATTATATAAATGAATGGAGTAATATTACGTACTTATTAACAGTCTCTGGAGTAATTTTACATATTTATTAAAAGTCCGTGTTTTTGCTTTATTGATGTTATAATGAATGATAGAATTATCTTTTATTATTATTATCCTTCAGGGAAAAAATGTGAAACACTCTTGTGTGTGTGTGTGTGTGTGTGTGTGTGCCCACGCACAGATAAATGTGGTATGGAGGCATACAAAAGTGTTATACGGAAGGATTTTTATGACTTAAAGATGAATTATTTCTTCAAAATAAAGTGTGTTATACTGTTTGTGTTAATGTTTAAATGCAGTGGGGTACTGCGGATATAGAAATTAAGGTTCCCTCCTGTTTTGAAACCACAGGGGCTGTGTAGTTTGCTTTTAGATAGATAGGGTTTCATCTTTCTTGTCATGTTCTCTTTTCCTCGTAAAACCCTCTATTATTTCTACATTCCAGATCATTCTCCTGCATTTCTTCCAAATTCTCTCCGTAACTCCCCAGAGACGAAGTAGATACGGAATGCTTGTAGGAGCCCTTGTCTGCATTAGAAGAAGAAAAAGAAGAAGACGTTCAAGTTTGCTGAGGCCAGCATCACGTTTTTAAATGATGCGCATAGTTGTGTGCTACATGACAAACGCCATGTGACAGAAGATGTAGAATAATCAGGGGACAGGAGAGTGGGATAATCACATGGCTGGGACATCAGACTTCCAGTTCGGTCTGAATTTAATCCCGCTTGGAGAAGAGTGGCAGAATGGTGCAGACGTTCGCCTGCCAGTAACTAAATTTGAGGTTCCAGGGTTCGCTCCCTGTAGAGGCCTTGACTTTTCATTCTAAGGAATGTCTTCTTGGATGCGTATATGTAAGTTATTTGGTACACGCTGTGTAGATGTTATGTTGCTGCACAGTCTGCATACTCCGTCTTTGGGGTGGTGGTAATTTTCATATTTTCATAAGCCATCACACAGTCTGTGTGCAATTGGTTGGGCTTTGAACATGAAGAATAATAACAATAATGATAATGATAATAACACTGACACAGTTTACAGGATCATTAATGTGTGTAATAAAGGCTTTGCATGTGTTTACTCATGATGGAGATTCTGTTAGTAGCTGATTTAGGCATATGTTATCTGGGACATGTGGAAAAACCTTCACCCATAATCCACTAGGTGATAAGCAGCAACTTCAGACAGACGTTTCAACTGCAAGTCTAACACCTGAGCCACTTGGCTTCATGTTAGTCAGATAAGTCTAACCCCGCCCCCCTTCCTGTAGGGATGCCGGGGGCTCTTTCAGTATAAATAATATCCCCACCTGCTGGAAATTCTGTGCTAGAAATTTCTTCTTTTCTGTCACTTTGTTTCCGTCTTGTTTCTTTGCTTTCTGTCATTTCTCCCTGTTGATTTCTGCCTTGCTGTCCGTTCACCTGTATGTGTTCAATAAAGTGTTATGTCTTAGGATTGATAATTAGGTACATATATTGAGTGCATTTTTGGCTCTTAGGAAATGATATGTGGAAGCAATTTTTAGTAATTTAGGCCTGTTTTCGTATATATTTTAGTGTCCTTAGTTATCTTTAAGTTTATGTTCAAGTATGTTTTTTAGATCTCCTGTGCAATAAATTAGATGGAGTGGTCAGTGCCAGGGGCAGTTTCTTAGATTATGAGCGCAAATGCATTGATATGTGTACTTAATTTTCTTTTCTTTTTTTCCTGTTGAAGTATTGTGTATGGTTGAAGTATTGTGTATGGTTTGAAATGGTGGTAGCCCTGATAAGGCTCTACGCGTTCAGCTGGGCTTTAAGTAACAATAACTGTTTAACAGTTTACGGATAAATCTGACACATGAACAATTTGGCTTCACGTTAGTCAGATAAGTCTAACACCTGAACCACTTGGTTCCACGTTAGGTAAGTCTAACTCCTGAACCACTTGGTTCCACGTTAGGTAAGTCTAACTCCTGAACCACTTGGTTCCACGTTAGGTAAGTTTAACTCCTGAACCACTTGGTTCCACGTTTAGGTAAGTCTGACTCCTGAACCACTTGGTTCCACGTTAGGTAAGTCTGACTCCTGAACCACTTGGTTCCACGTTAGGTAAGTCTAACTCCTGAACCACTTGGTTCCACGTTAGGTAAGTCTGACTCCTGAACCACTTGGTTCCACGTTAGGTAAGTCTAACTCCTGAACCACTTGGTTCCACGTTAGGTAAGTCTGACTCCTGAACCACTTGGTTCCACGTTAGGTAAGTCTAATACCTGAACACTTGGTTCCACGTTAGGTAAGTCTAATACCTGAACCACTTGGTTCCACGTTAGGTAAGTCTAACACCTGAACCACTTGGTTCCACGTTAGGTAAGTCTAATACCTGAACCACTTGGTTCCACATTAGGTAAGTCTGACTCCTGAACCACTTGTTTCCACATTAGGTAAGTCTAACTCCTGAACCACTTGGTTCCACATTAGGTAAGTCTGACTCCTGAACCACTTGGTTCCACATTAGGTAAGTCTGACTCCTGAACCACTTGGTTCCACGTTAGATAAGTCTGACTCCTGAACCACTTGGTTCCACGTTAGGTAAGTCTAATACCTGAACCACTTGGTTCCACGTTAGGTAAGTCTGACTCCTGAACCACTTGGTTCCACGTTAGGTAAGTCTAACTCCTGAACCACTTGGTTCCACGTTAGGTAAGTCTAACACCTGAACCACTTGATTCCACGTTAGGTAAGTCTAACTCCTGAACCACTTGGTTCCACGTTAGGTAAGTCTAATACTGAACCACTGTTCACGTTAGTAAGTCTAATATCTGAACCATTTGGCTTCACATAAGTCAGATAACTTTATGTCAGGGTCTTGTGTGGGTGAAGGTTTTTGTGAAAGGAAGTGTCATTGAAAAAATACGTTGATGCCAAGCGGTTTACAGGAGAGAGGAGGAACATTCAGTCAGACTCTGCAATTAAGTAATTGATTATCGTCTGCAATTAAGTAATTGATTATCTTCAAAAGGAGAAGAGTAAGTGGAACACGCACGTGCAATGAAGTAATTGATTATGTTCAAAAGGAGAAGAGTAAGTGGAACAAGCATGTGCAATTATGTAATTGATTATCTTCAAATAGAGAAGAATAAGTGGAATATGCACGTGCAATTAAGTAATTGATTATCTTCAAAAGGGGAAGAGTAAGTGGAACAAGCATATGCAATTAAGTAATTGATTATCTTCAAAAGGAGAAGAGTAAGTGGAACACGCTCGTGCAGTTAATTATCTTCAAAAGGAGAAGAGTAAGTGGAACACGCTCGTGCAGTTAATTGATTATGTTCAAAAGGAGAAGAGTAAGTGGAACAAGCATGTGCAATTATATAATTGATTATCTTCAAATAGAGAAGAATAAGTGGAATACGCACGTGCAATTAAGTAATTGATTATCTTCAAAAAGTGAAGAGTAAGTGGAACAAGCATATGCAATTAAGTAATTGATTATCTTCAAAAGGAGAAGAGTAAGTGGAACACGCTCGTGCAGTTAATTATCTTCAAAAGGAGAAGAGTAAGTGGAGCACTGCGTGTTTGAATAAGAACAGATTGTCTTGAATGATATCAAAGTGGCTTTGCAACAGTGCAGTGTGTCTTCTGATGGTTGTCCTTACAGCAGTCTAACATTCATAGCTGTAGAAGACATCTGGTGCTAGGACTGGGACTGAAACAGTCTCATTGTGTTGGAGACCTTGGGAAAAACATCTCGGCTGGTATGGTTTTAGTACAGTAATTGGGGATGGGGAGGGGGGGGGGGAGGAAATCCGAGCAAACAAAGAAACAAAAAAAAAAAAAAAAATAAAACAAAAGAAACTTAAAAAACAATAACCAGGTAACAAAAAACAAACTACCCCTCTGATACATGGCATGTCTTTTTATGAGTTATTTCCTCCGTTTTTCTCCACAATGTTCTTAGTTCGTGTTTTATCTTACGTTGTCGTGTTTTATCTGCTGTTGTGTTTTATCTGTTGTTGTGTTTTATCTGCTGTTGTTGTGTTTTTATCTGCTGTTGTTGTTGTGTTTGTTTTATCTGCTGTTGTTGTGTTTTATCTACTGTTGTTGTTTTATTTATACTATATAGAAAGAAAAACCAGTAGAGAATGTTGACCTTATCTCCCATTATACAGTGTCACTGATATCTACTCTTAATGTACATGTATACACAGTTTCCATGGTTGGATTCCATTGCTTTCTATGTGATTTTCCTCTGTGAAGTTTTTGTTATATGTGTGGGGGATTGTTTTTAAGTTTTACCCTGTTAAGTGGTATGACTGTATTTCTAATAAGATTTTATATTAATTAACAAATTCTTTTTTTTTCAAGTATATTATCATGAAAAGGTTTTGTTTATCAAAGTTGTCTTGAAAAATGATTAATTGAATCGCATTCGCCATGAAATGATTCAGAATAAAAACATTAAAGAAACTTTGAGTTGTGTGGTTTATAAATGCCCTCTTCAGAGTGTTTAAATTTGTCAATCAGATGTATAGGAACTCCATGACTGTAATTATCACAAACACGCAGATAACATGTTACTGTCAAAAAACTTCTTTATCCTACTCTCATTCGTACTTTTTAAAAATGAAGAAGCACCATTGTGTATACCGTGTGACAAGCCAATGAGCATCAGACACCTCCTCCTCGATTGCTGAGACTTGAACTATGTGAGACAGAAGCACTACACGGTGGACTCCTTAAAGAACCTCTTCCGAGACGTCCCTCCTGTTGCACTTTTCCAGTTTTTACAAGAAATCAATAGATTTCACCTGATATGATTTTACGTGTCGGCCATCTATGCTTGTCACCTTTTGTACTATGTGGTCTGATTGCAGGTAACACAGTCACGTATCAGACATCTATACTTGACACTTTATGTAGTCTGATTGCAGGCAACACAGTCACGTATCAGACATCTATACTTGACACCTTATGTGGTCTGATTGCAGGTAACACAGTCACGTATCAAACATCTATACTTGACACTTATGTGGTCTGATTGCAGGCAACACAGTCACGTATCAGACATCTATACTTGACACCTTATGTGGTCTGATTGCAGGTAACACAGTCACGTATCAGACATCTATACTTGTCACTTTATGTGGTCTGATTGCAGGCAACACAGTCACGTATCAGACATCTATACTTGTCACTTTATGTAGTCTGATTGCAGGCAACACAGTCACGTATCAGACATCTATACTTGACACTTTATGTGGTCTGATTGCAGGTAACACAGTCACGTATCAGACATCTATACTTGTCACTTTATGTGGTCTGATTGCAGGCAACACAGTCACGTATCAAACATCTATACTTGACACTTTATGTGGTCTGATTGCAGGCAACACAGTCACGTATCAGACATCTATACTTGACACTTTATGTGGTCTGATTGCAGGTAACACAGTCACGTATCAGCCATCTATACTTGACACTTGATGTGGTCTGATTGCAGGCAACACAGTCACGTATCAAACATCTATACTTGACACTTGATGTGGTCTGATTGCAGGCAACACAGTCACGTATCAAACATCTATACTTGACACTTTATGTGGTCTGATTGCAGGCAACACAGTCACGTATCAGACATCTATGCTTGTCACCTTATGTGGTCTGATTGCAGGTAACACAGTCACGTATCAGATATCTATACTTGTCACTTTATGTGGTCTGATTGCAGGTAACACAGTCACGTATCAGCCATCTATACTTGACACTTTATGTGGTCTGATTGCCCAGTCACATTGACAGGGCATGCAGTCAACGTATCAGACATCTATACTTGTCACTTTATGTGGTCTGATTGCAGGTAACACAGTCACGTATCAGACATCTATACTTGTCACTTTATGTGGTCTGATTGCAGCAACACAGTCACGTATCAAACATCTATACTTGTCACCTTATGTGGTCTGATTGCAGGCAACACAGTCACGTATCAAACATCTATACTTGTCACCTTATGTGGTCTGATTGCAGGTAACACAGTCACGTATCAGACATCTATACTTGACACTTATGTGGTCTGATTGCAGGTAACACAGTCACGTATCAGACATCTATACTTGTCACTTGATGTGGTCTGATTGCAGGTAACACAGTCACGTATCAGACATCTATACTTGACACTTGATGTGGTCTGATTGCAGGCAACACAGTCACGTATCAGACATCTATACTTGTCACTTTATGTGGTCTGATTGCAGGTAACACAGTCACGTATCAGACATCTATACTTGACACTTTATGTGGTCTGATTGCAGGTAACACAGTCACGTATCAGACATCTATACTTGACACTTTATGTGGTCTGATTGCAGGTAACACAGTCACGTATCAGACATCTATACTTGACACTTTATGTGGTCTGATTGCAGGTAACACAGTCACGTATCAGACATCTATACTTGACACTTTATGTAGTCTGATTGCAGGCAACACAGTCACGTATCAAACATCTATACTTGACACTTTATGTAGTCTGATTGCAGGTAACACAGTCACGTATCAAACATCTATACTTGACACTTTATGTAGTCTGATTGCAGGTAACACAGTCACGTATCAAACATCTATACTTGACACTTTATGTAGTCTGATTGCAGGCAACACAGTCACGTATCAAACATCTATACTTGACACTTTATGTGTGTCTGATTGCAGGCAACACAGTCACGTATCAGACATCTATACTTGACACTTTATGTGGTCTGATTGCAGGCAACACAGTCACGTATCAGCCATCTATACTTGACACTTTATGTGGTCTGATTGCAGGCAACACAGTCACGTATCAGACATCTATACTTGACACTTTATGTGGTCTGATTGCAGGCAAACAGTCACGTATCAGACATCTATACTTGTCACTTTATGTGGTCTGATTGCAGGCAACACAGTCACGTATCAAACATCTATACTTGACACTTTATGTGGTCTGATTGCAGGCAACACAGTCACGTATCAAACATCTATACTTGCACTTTATGTGGTCTGATTGCAGGCAACATAGTCACGTATCAGCCATCTATGCTTGTCACCTTATGTGGTCTGATTGCAGGTCAACACAGTCACGTATCAGCCATCTATACTTGTCACTTTATGTGGTCTGATTGCAGGCAACATAGTCACGTTATCAGCCATCTTATTACTTGTCACTTGATGTGGTCTGATTGCAGCAACATAGTCACGTATCAGCCATCTATACTTGACACTTTATGTAGTCTGATTGCAGGCAACACAGTCACGTATCAGCCATCTATACTTGACACTTTATGTGGTCTGATTGCAGGCAACATAGTCACGTATCAGCCATCTATACTTGACACTTTATGTAGTCTGATTGCAGGCAACATAGTCACGTATCAGACATCTATACTTGACACTTTATGTGGTCTGATTGCAGGCAACATAGTCACGTATCAAACATCTATACTTGTCACTTGATGTGGTCTGATTGCAGGCAACATAGTCACGTATCAGACATCTATACTTGCACTTTATGTGGTCTGATTGCAGGCAACAAGTCACGTATCAGCCATCTATACTTGTCACCTTATGTGGTCTGATTGCAGAGTACACATCTATACTGTCCTACAGTCGTATCATCCATCTTATACTTGTCACCTTATGTGGTCTGATTGCAGACAACACAGTCACGTATCAGACATCTATACTTGTCACTTGATGTGGTCTGATTGCAGCAACACAGTCACGTATCAGACATCTATACTTGTCACTTGATGTGGTCTGATTGCAGACAACACAGTCACGTATCAAACATCTATACTTGTCACTTGATGTGGTCTGATTGCAGACAACACAGTCACGTATCAAACATCTATACTTGTCACTTGATGTGGTCTGATTGCAGACAACACAGTCACGTATCAAACATCTATACTTGTCACTTGATGTGGTCTGATTGCAGACAACACAGTCACGTATCAAACATCTATACTTGTCACTTGATGTGGTCTGATTGCAGACAACACAGTCACGTATCAAACATCTATACTTGTCACTTGATGTGGTCTGATTGCAGCAACACAGTCACGTATCAAACATCTATACTTGTCACTTATGTGGTCTGATTGCAGACAACACAGTCACGTATCAAACATCTATACTGTCACTTGATGTGGTCTGATTGCAGGCAACACAGTCACGTATCAACATCTATACTTGTCACTTATGTGGTCTGATTGCAGGCAACACAGTCACGTATCAAACATCTATACTTGTCACTTGATGTGGTCTGATTGCAGACAACACAGTCACGTATCAACATCTATACTTGTCACTTGATGTGGTCTGATTGCAGGCAACACAGTCACGTATCAGACATCTATACTTGTCACCTTATGTGGTCTGATTGCAGGCAACACAGTCACGTATCAAACATCTATACTTGTCACTTATGTGGTCTGATTGCAGGCAACACAGTCACGTATCAGAACATCTATACTTGTCACTTATGTGGTCTGATTGCAGGCAAACAGTCACGTATCAACATCTATACTTGTCACCTTTATGTGGTCTGATTGCAGGCAACACAGTCACGTATCAAACATCTATACTTGTCACTTATGTGGTCTGATTGCAGGCAACACAGTCACGTATCAAACATCTATACTTGTACACTTATGTGGTCTGATTGCAGGCAACACAGTCACGTATCAACATCTATACTTGTCACCTTATGTGGTCTGATTGCAGGTAACACAGTCACGTATCAACATCTATACTTGTACACTTTATGTGGTCTGATTGCAGGCAAACAGTCACGTATCACCATCTATACTTGTCACTTGATGTGGTCTGATTGCAGCAACATAGTCACGTATCAGCCATCTATACTTGACACTTTATGTGGTCTGATTGCAGGCAACACAGTCACGTATCAGCCATCTATACTTGACACTTTATGTGGTCTGATTGCAGGCAACATAGTCACGTATCAGCCATCTATACTTGACACTTTATGTAGTCTGATTGCAGGCAACAAGTCACGTATCAACATCTATACTTGACACTTTATGTGGTCTGATTGCAGGCAACAAGTCACGTATCAAACATCTATACTTGTCACTTGATGTGGTCTGATTGCAGGCAACAAGTCACGTATCAGACATCTATACTTGACACTTTATGTGGTCTGATTGCAGGCAACATAGTCACGTATCAAGCCATCTATACTTGACACCTTTATGTGGTCTGATTGCAGGCAACATAGTCACGTATCACCATCTATACTTGTCACCTTATGTGGTCTGATTGCAGCAACACAGTCACGTATCAGACATCTATACTTGTCACTTATGTGGTCTGATTGCAGGCAACACAGTCACGTATCAGACATCTATACTTGTCACTTGATGTGGTCTGATTGCAGGCAACACAGTCACGTATCAAACATCTATACTTGTCACTTGATGTGGTCTGATTGCAGCAACACAGTCACGTATCAAACATCTATACTTGTCACTTGATGTGGTCTGATTGCAGGCAACACAGTCACGTATCAGCCATCTATCTTGTCACCTTGTGGTCTGATTGCAGGCAAACAGTCACGTATCAAGCATCTATCTTGTCACTTATGTGGTCTGATTGCAGACAACACAGTCACGTATCAGCATCTTACTTGTCACTTATGTGGTCTGATTGCAGGCAATACAGTCACGTATCAGCCATCTATCTTGTCACCTTATGTGGTCTGATTGCAGCAATAAGTCACGTATCAGCATCTATGCTTGTCACTTATGTGGTCTGATTGCAGGCAATACAGTCACGTATCAGCCATCTATGACTTGTCACCTTATGTGGTCTGATTGCAGGCAATACAGTCACGTATCAAGCATCTATACTTGTCACTTTATGTGGTCTGATTGCAGGCAAACAGTCACGTATCACCATCTATCTTGTCACTTATGTGGTCTGATTGCAGGCAATACAGTCACGTATCAGCCATCTGTGCTTGTCACCTTATGTAGACTGATTGCAGGCAATACAGTCACGTGTCAGCCATCTGTGCTTGTCACCTTATGTAGTCTGATTGCAGGCAATACAGTCACGTATCAGCCATCTATACTTGCCACCTTACAGTCACGTATCAGCCATCTATGCTTGTCACCTTACACTCACGTGTCAGCCATCAATGCTTGTCACCTTACAGTCACGTATCAGCCATCTATGCTTGTCACCTTACAGTCACATATCAGCCATCTATGCTTGTCACCTTACAGTCACGTATCAGCCATCAATGCTTGTCACCTTACAATCACGTATCAGCCATCAATGCTTGTCACCTTACAGTCACGTATCAGCCATCTATGCTTGTCACCTTACACTCACGTGTCAGCCATCAATGCTTGTCACCTTACAATCACGTATCAGCCATCTATGCTTGTCACCTTACAATCACGTATCAGCCATCTATGCTTGTCACCTTACAGTCACGTATCAGCCATCAATGCTTGTTACCTTACAGTCATGTATCAGCCATCTATGCTTGTCACCTTACAGTCACGTATCAGCCATCAATGCTTGGCACCTTACAGTCACGTATCAGCCATCTATACTTGTCACCTTACAGTCACGTATCAGCCATCAATGCTTGTCACCTTACAGTCACGTATCAGCCATCAATGCTTGTCACCTTGCAGTCACGTGTCAGCCATCAATGCTTGTCACCTTACAATCACGTGTCAGCCATCAATGCTTGTCACCTTGCAGTCACGTGTCAGCCATCAATGCTTGTCACCTTAACCCTCTAGCGCCGACCACTACAGATATGATAAATCCAAAATCAAGCGTCTGTAGCGCAACTTTAGTGATAACCTGATGCATCCGCCTGAAATATCCGGTTCCAGACAGGCAAGGACTACACTAACACCATACCACCACACCCTGGCGCCGTGTCTGTTATTCCTCACACTTCATTTTCTACACTGACCGCTAGCAGTTACCAGCTTCCTTACAGTCCTCTGTTTTTGAGCCTCTGGTACACAAACATGTGAGTACACATCTATTTTTAATTGGGCTTAATAAATGCACAGTAGTATGTAGATTTCAAGCATATGATAATTTTATATGAAGCAGATTAATGTTAGTCATAAAAATGACATAAAAACGGTTTATCATATGTGATAAGAACGGCCTTTGTGGAAACTTCAGGAAAAGACAACTCGTCCGCCATTTATCAGAAATGATAAGAGAGGCGTTAAAGGTCGCAAATGCCCTTTTCTAGCTGTAGAAAAGCTAACTTTGATTGTTGCTTTGAATGATTCCTTTGATTCAGAAATGATTTTTTTATTGTTTGTCTGTTAGAATGTTGCATATTATATGTAATCTGTAAAGAAAAATCAGTAAAGTTTGGATCTTTCATCTGTTTTCAGCATGACAACACGAGTTCCAGTGACAAACGTTTGCCGGTTTGTTGCTGGTGATCAGAGTGATTTTGACCCTTCTGACAGCAGTGGAGATGAGTGGAGGCCAGGAGATGACTTTGAGGTTTATCAAGGATCAGTGGATGGACAGAGAAGAACGCCTGGAGGTCTTGGTCTTGGAGGGGAAGTAGTCATGAAGATGACACGAGGTCTTCAGAGAGATTTAAACTATAAAGTCTTCGCTGACAACTTCTTTTCCAACTTGCCTCTTATTCAAACCTTGAAAGCCAAATCCATTTACTTTGTCGGAACCTTTCGAGCCAGCAGGTTCAAAGGCCTCAGTCTGAAGTCTGAGAAGGAGCTGAAGCAGGAAGGAAGGGGAGCCTGTGATGTCAAGGTAGAACTGATGTCGAATGTTGTAGGTGTGCGCTGGTTTGACAACAAGACTGTGGACACTGCCTCTACCAATGTGGGTGTGGAACCTCAAGGTGAGGCATCACGATACGACAAAAGCAGAAGCAGAAAGTCATCATTCCCCAGCCTGCCATCATCAAAGAGTACAACAAATTTATGGGTAGGGTGGATCTGCTTGACAACCTCACAAGCCTCTACAAGTTCCCCCTAAAGTCGAGGCGTTTCTACATGTACATTTTCTATCACACCATCGCAGTTGCTGTTGTTAACAGCTGGCTGTGGTACAAGAGGCACTGCACGCTGCTGAACCTCAAGTCAGTAAAGCTCAGCATCTTTCAGAGCCAGATTGCTGATGCCCTGGTGCTGATGAAGAATGCAATTGGTCGCCCGAGCGGCTGTGTGACGTCACCACTCCAGCCAAGATTGCCAGACAGTCCGTTCCCACCCCTGATGTCCATCTGGATGGTGTTGCCCACCTGTCCCAATGGAACAGCGCCAGGACATCGTGCAAAAACAGAAACTACCAGAGCCTGACCTACGTCTTCTGCCCAAAGTGCAAAGTGAACCTTTGCTTCAACAAGGACAGAAACAGCTTTGCGGGGCTCCATCTGCCCAAATAACTATGAAATCTAGCACAAAAAACGCTTGAACAGAAATGAACTGCACTGATTAGAAATTTGAAAACGGTTAGCTGAATAAACCTGCAATGAACTGCTGTTCCAGAAACAATTTATCATATATGATAAGATTGGTCTTGGTACCGCAAAAGCCGCTCTTATCATATATGATAATTTTTCTAACTTTGTCATTTTTTCACTTAAATTAAAAATAACACCGAAAATGTGTTTCTTTGTTGTATCTGATGATGTTTTTTCATAAGAAATAATTTTCCGTAGTCTAGAAGTACATTCAGGCTCTAGAAGGTTAAAGTCACGTATCAGCCATCTATGCTTGTCACCTTACAATCACGTATCAGCCATCAATGCTTGTCACCTTACAGTCACGTATCAGCCATCAATGCTTGTCACCTTACAATCACGTGTCAGCCATCAATGCTTGTCACCTTACAATCACGTGTCAGCCATCAATGCTTGTCACCTTACAGTCACGTATCAGCCATCAATGCTTGTCACCTTACAATCACGTATCAGCCATCAATGCTTGTCACCTTACAGTCACGTATCAGCCATCAATGCTTGTCACCTTACATCACGTGTCAGCCATCAATGCTTGTCACCTTACAATCACGTGTCAGCCATCAATGCTTGTCACTTACAATCACGTGTCAGCCATCAATGCTTTGTCACCTTACAATCACGTATCAGCTATCAATGCTTGTCACCTTGCAGTCACGTGTCAGCCATCAATGCTTGTTACCTTACAGTCACATATCAGCCATCTATGTTTGTCATCTTACAATCACGTATCAGCGATCAATGCTTGTCACCTTACAGTTACGTATCAGCCATCAATGCTTGTCACCTTACAATCACGTGTCAGCCATCTATACTTGTCACCTTACACTCACGTATCAGCCATCAATGCATGTCACCTTACAATCACGTATCAGCCATCTATGTTTGTCACCTTACAATCACGTATCAGCCATCAATGCTTGTCACCTTACACTCACGTATCAGCCATCAATGTTTGTCACCTTACAATCACGTGTCAGCCATCTATGCTTGTCACCTTACACTCACGTATCAGCCATCTATGTTTGTCACCTTACAGTCACGTGTCAGCCATCTATACTTGTCACCTTACAATCACGTATAAGCCATCTATGTTTGTCACCTTACAATCACGTATCAGCCATCTATGTTTGTCACCTTACAATCACGTATCAGCCATCTATGTTTGTCACCTTACAGTCATATGACAGCCATCTATACTTGTCACCTTACACTCACGTATCAGCCATCTATGTTTGTCACCTTACAATCACGTATCAGCCATCAATGCTTGTCACCTTACAGTCACGTATCAGCCATCTATGCTTGTCACCTTACACTCACGTGTCAGCCATCTACACTTGTCACCTTACACTCACGTATCAGCCATCAATGCTTGTCACCTTGCAGTCACGTGTCAGCCATCTATGCTTGTCACCTTACAGTCACGTGTCAGCCATCAATGCTTGTCACCTTACAATCACGTATCAGCCATCTATGCTTGTCACCTTACAGTCAAGTGTCAGCCATCTATACTTGTCACCTTACAGTCACGTATCAGCCATCAATGCTTGTCACCTTACAATCACGTATCAGCCATCTATACTTGTCACCTTACAGTCACGTATCAGCCATCTATACTTGTCACCTTACAATCACGTATCAGCCATCAATGCTTGTCACCTTACAGTCACGTATCAGCCATCTATGTTTGTTACCTTACAATCACGTGTCAGCCATCTATGCTTGTCACCTTACAATCACGTGTCAGCCATCAATGCTTGTCACCTTACAATCACGTATCAGCCATCTATGTTTGTCACCTTACAATCACGTATCAGCCATCAATGCTTGTCACCTTACAGTCACGTGTCAGCCATCAATGTTTGTCACCTTAAGTCACGTGTCAGCTATCAATGCTTGTCACCTTACAATCACGTATCAGCCATCTATACTTGTCACCTTACAGTCAAGTGTCAGCCATCAATACTTGTCACCTTACAGTCACGTGTCAGCCATCAATGCTTGTCACCTTACAATCACGTGTCAGCCATCTATACTTGTCACCTTACAGTCACGTGTCAGCCATCTATGCTTGTCACCTTACAATCACGTATCAGCCATCTATGCTTGTCACCTTACACTCACGTGTCAGCCATCTATACTTGTCACCTTACAATCACGTATCAGCCATCTATACTTGTCACCTTACAGTCACGTGTCAGCCATCTATACTTGTCACCTTACAATCACGTATCAGCCATCTATGCTTGTCACCTTACAGTCACGTATCAGCCATCTATGCTTGTCACCTTACAGTCACGTATCAACCATCTGTGCTTGTCACCTTACAGTCACGTATCAGCCATCAATGCTTGTCACCTTACAATTACGTGTCAGCCATCAATGCTTGTCACCTTACAGTCAGTATCAACCATCTATGCTTGTCACCTTACAATCACGTGTCAGCCATCAATGCTTGTCACCTTACACTCACGTATCAGCCATCAATGCTTGTCACCTTACAGTCACGTGTCAGCCATCAATGCTTGTCATCTTACAATCACGTGTCAGCCATCAATGCTTGTCACCTTACAATCACGTGTCAGCCATCAATGCTTGTCACCTTACAGTCACGTGTCAGCCATCAATGCTTGTCACCTTACAGTCACGTGTCAGCCATCTATACTTGTCACCTTACAGTCACGTGTCAGGCATCAATGCTTGTCACCTTACAGTCACGTGTCAGCCATCAATGCTTGTCACCTTACAGTCACGTGTCAGCCATCTATACTTGTCACCTTACAATCACGTGTCAGCCATCTATACTTGTCACCTTACAGTCACGTGTCAGCCATCTATACTTGTCACCTTACAATCACGTGTCAGCCATCAATGCTTGTCACCTTACAGTCACGTATCAGCCACCTATGCTTGTCACCTTACAGTCACGTGTCAGCCGTCTATACTTGTCACCTTACAGTCACGTGTCAGCCATCTATACTTGTCACCTTACAGTCACGTGTCAGCCATCAATGCTTGTCACCTTACAATCACGTATCAGCCGTCTATACTTGTCACCTTACAGTCACGTGTCAGCCATCAATGCTTGTCACCTTACAGTCACGTATCAGCCATCTATACTTGTCACCTTACAGTCACGTATCAGCCATCTATGCTTGTCACCTTACAGTTACGTGTCAGCCATCTATGCTTGTCACCTTACAATCACGTATCAGCCATCTATGCTTGTCACCTTACAGTCACGTGTCAGCCATCAATGCTTGTCACCTTACAATCACGTATCAGCCATCAATGCTTGTCACCTTACAGTCACGTGTCAGCCATCAATACTTGTCACCTTACAGTCACGTGTCAGCCATCAATGCTTGTCACCTTACAATCACGTGTCAGCCATCAATGCTTGTCACCTTACAGTCACGTGTCAGCCATCTGTGCTTGTCACCTTATGTAGTCTGATTGCAGGCAATACAGTCACGTATCAGCCATCTGTGCTTGTCACCTTATGTGGTCTGATTGAGGCAATACAGTCACGTATCAGCCATCTGTGCTTGTCATCTTATGTGGTCTGATTGCATGCAATACAGTCACGTATCAGCCATCTATGCTTGTCACCTTATGTGGTCTGATTGCAGGCAATACAGTCACGTATCAGCTATCTATGCTTGTCACCTTATGTGGTCTGATTGCAGGCAATACAGTCACGTATCAGCCATCTATGCTTGTCACCTTATGTGGTCTGATTGCAGGCAATACAGTCACGTATCAGCTATCTACATGTATGCTTGTCACCTTCTTTGACTTCATAAAGGACTGGCCTGTGTTGACCGGTCATCCCGTTTGGAGAATTCTGGCACTTTTGTACTCGTCTAGTCAGCCATTGTGTTTCCACATCTCATTTCCCTAGAGCCAAAAATGCACACACGGCTTGGGCAGCTGGGGTAGAAAGGACCAAAAGGATCTGGGAGGAGTGGAAAGAGAGTACAGCCGTTGGCAAGGGGAAATAGAGAGCTCAGCCAACCGTGGGGGAAGCGCTGATCTGAATGGCGATTGCTTATGGGGGTGCCGCCATAGCGTCCAGTTTGGCTGCGTGGGGCAGCATGGTCAGATTTGAAGCTGCAGGGGAGTGGCCCGGCCCCAGGGCTGGCTTATGGCTGGCACTATGGCACGTGCTATGCCACCAGCCCAGTACAATGAAATATAAATGAACATGTTTACAGTTAACCATGATGAGGACAAGGAACAGAATCAAAAGAGAAATAGCAGAAGAACAGTGTGGATTTGTGGAAGGGAATGGAACTATTAATGCCATATACATCCTAAGAACTATCACAGAGAGGTCGGTTGAGTTGAGTAAGGGTATAGATTTATGCTTTGTTGATTAATACAAAGGCTTTCGATCAGGTAAGACATGAAGAATTGATCAACCAACAACAAAAACTCAATATTGATGGAAAAGATCTAAGAATACTCAGAAATACGCTTTGGGAACAAACAGCAGCAATGAGAATAGAAAACAATATAAGCTCTTTCGAAAACATCAAAAGAGGGGTCAGGCAGGTATGTGTTCTGTCACCAGATTTGTTTTCACTTTACAGCGAAACCATCATGAGAAACCTAGAAGAATGCCCTGGGATAAAGGTTGGAGGAAAAAATTCGTTACGCAGATGACACCGTGCTAATTGCAGAAAATGAAAGACCTACAAAACCTTGTGAATATAACAGAAATAGCAAAAATATAGCGCTTGAGCTAAATAGCAATAATACTGAAGTCATGGTAATCAGCAAAAAACAAGAAATCCTCTCGCGCAAAATAATAGCAAATAGCACAACTTTGAGACAGGTTGATAAGTTTAAATACCTGGGATCGGTCATCTCACCAGATGGCAGATGCACACCAGGAATAGCTAGCAGAATCGGCCAAGCCAAAACAGCATTCAAGAAGATGAAACGCGTTCTTACCAACAAATGCCTATCAATTAACATCAGGAAGAGAGTTTTTGAATGTTATATAGAACCAATACTGTTGTTCGGTTGTGAGGCGTGGTCAGTCAACAAACAAAGCCAGAACAAGATTGAGGCAGCCGAATGTGGTTTCTAAGAAGAATGTTGAAAGGTCCATGGACAGCCAAGAAAACAAAGGGGACAGTTTTGAAGGAGGTAGACACAAGAAGATCATTAGTAAAGAAAATTAGGAAAAGACAGGCAACATTTATAGGCCACTTTATGAGGAAAGGGAATTAGAGCACCTGGTCACAACAGGAAAGCTGGAGAGAAGGAGAACACCAGGTAGACCCAGGGAGAAAATATTCGACGGACTTGCATGGTGGCTGAAGACAGAGAGGATGGGAGATGTACTTGCAGCGACAAGGGATACATTGGTATAGAGGGCCATGATCGCCGACACCATGTGGCAGGGCACATGATGATGATGATGATATTTACTATGACTGACGTTTAATTCTCAGCCAGTGTCCCTGCTGACTGTGGAGCGTAAAATACTTTTGATTCCTTGTTATGGCAGAACTTCAGTTGGTTGTCTCAAAAGGGGAGGTAAATACGAGCGCGCTGTTTTGCGATGCTAACAGCACAAGAGTATATTATTTTTATTTTTGTTTATACTTTAACTATTCAAAACTAGGCAACAGTCGTTGAGTGTTAGCGCTCCTGTGTCACGGTAAATAGTGTTATTATGAAATGTAATTATGGAGAAGGTTATCTCCTCCGGACAGGTTCAGACTTCGTCCTCCTTCCAAGTTATCAGACCACTATTCAATCTTGTGCGGGGCGTGATATACAAAGCCGCTTTGACATTACATGACGGAAACAGACACTTTCATTATTTCCTTTACGTCTCATTGTTTCTCTGAACGTAGAAGGAAATATTTAAAGTGTTGTTTGAGCCCTTCATTTGGGAAAATTGTAATAAACGCAAAACAATTATTTACATTCTTTCAGTATTGTTTATATCTTGTACACTGTACACGAGAAGACAG
>JAPXFY010000029.1:7574932-7609932 GCA_030674185.1 Monoplex corrugatus
AAAACAATAACAAGAATGACAACAAATCACAAAAACTCTAACCAGATTATAAAGCAGGAGGTCTGTCGACAATGTCCATGGTCACAGGACAATGACTTTGTTGATTTGTTCCTTTGTACGTCTTTTACCTGCTTAGGATTTGATGATGCAAACAGTTAAAGGTTTTGTCATCACCCTTGGTGTGAGAGGGTAGAGAAGTCAACTTTTCTCGAAGGCATCATTATGACAACGATACCAGCCTCCTGTCTTTCACAGTTTTGTCTTCCCTAACCCTGAACAAGAGTATGTGTCCATTCACAGGTGGTGAGCGGATTGAAGGTCAGAGACTTAAATTTCTTCGGTTGATATCTTGTCTTAAATATTTTAGGATCATCGCACTCAGGGAGGTTGCCTTTGTGCTCACCTTTTTTTTTTTTTCGGCCCATTTTCTGGGCCACCTTAATGGCCACAGAAGCTGGAACGTTTTTTTTTTACAATGCAATGATGATGATGTCGATGAGGATGATAATCATGATGCTATAGATTTCCATCTAGGATTGAGACTGTGTGACAGGGCTGTACTCTACACATACTATCATAATATACTCTGGCGTCAACCGGGCCCGAGAGATACAGACACCTGCGATGCTGGTCAGAAGATTTGAGCAACACCCTCAATGACGCATCCGTGAAGTGGATGAGACTGGACTGTGTGGTCCCAGTCTTCCCAATGAGCCCATAGCACGCCCAGCTCTGGGTAGGAGCCGGTTAGAGCCGAAGAATCCCACAATGGTTTTTGAAGGGACTGATGGGGATTCGAACCGACAACCTTCCAGCCTGGCTGTCCGTTGCGCTAACCACTACACCAAGTCGACTGGTTGATATCAAAAACCCGTGCAAATCTGTGCCGTTTTTGATGAATTCAGGGGAGGGCAGTCTGGTGGTATACAGTGGCAGACAGGATCTGCCATCTCTTAGTGCAGCAGCAGACAAGTTGACTTATGGATGCTGTTGTTGGTCCCGATAACCACCCAGTTCTTCGTCAGTCGTCGACCTTGTAACACCCACCATCAGAAGTACTCTGAGGCTGTTGTTGGTCCCGATAACCACCCAGTTCTTCGTCAGTCGTCGACCTTGTAACACCCACCATCAGAAGTACTCTGAGGCTGTTGTTGGTCCCGATAACCACCCAGTTCTTCGTCAGTCGTCGACCTTGTAACACCACCATCAGAAGTACTCTGAGGCTGTTGTTGGTCCCGATAACCACCCAGTTCTTCGTCAGTCGTCGACCTTGTAACACCCACCACCAGAAGTACTCTGAAGGATGGTTTTTGGTCATGTGTCACAACAGGTGGCGTGACCAAACTAAGCAAGTCTGAGACACTTATATTTGCCCAAAAAACAACAAAACAAACAAACAAACAAACAAACAAACAAACAAACAAACAAACAAACAAACAACCAGTTCCATCAAGGTGTTGTTCTGTATGTACTAGCTGATCTTGTGGTGGAGATAGGAAACTTGAAGCAGTTTCATCGGGAAGCAGGGTCTCAAAGACATGACTTCTCTTTGCTGAGTGAGCCAATAGTGTCAAATTTCATACCCACAGAAGAGAAAGAAAGATTGCGAGTAAATTGTACAGTTTGTGATTATTGGTTCAGCTGATAATTCTGTTTCTCCGATTTCTGATCGGTCTGACCGTTGCTGCTGCAGCTTTGGAATGCTGATGTGTGTTCCTACCGTCCAGCCGTTATTTTTGGACAGGTACTTGAAACTGAGGAAGGGGGATTTGGAGCACCTGGTCACAACGGGAAAGCTGGAGGGAAAGAGAGCACCAGGTAGACCCAGGGAGAAAATGCTGGACGGACTTGCAGAGTGGCTGGGGACGGGGAGGGTGGGGGAGATGCTTGGGGCAACGAGAGATAGAGACAGATGGATGTCCATGATCGCCAACGCCATGCGGCAGGGCACCTGATGATGTTGATGACTTGAAACTGTCGATCTCTTCCAGTTTCTGGCCGTTCATGCAGGCCTAGACATCTGCAATGCTGCTGACCGTAGTTCCTGCTTTTGTCTCTGTTGACTTCCATTCTATTATCTACCTACGAAGTCTTAAGACTGTCAGTGAAATGTTTGAATTCATCGCAGCGCCTGACATGAGGTCGTTGTCACGGGAAAAACACAAATAAAGAGAGGTATATGGTAGTCGTGCAGTGTTTTCTGCAGGGGAAGATGTGCTTACGAACACTGGAAACATATCCTGAAAAAATGTACGAAAGTGTCGAACGACCCTGTAAAGAAACATCTAAGCTTAAATTCTCAGAGTCCGTTCGATACATTCTAAGTAGGTTTAAATCCTGGTTCTTTCTGACTTACAGTATCATATTGTTGGATTACAGATGTCATTGTGTTCACAGGCGCCAAGTTTGAATTCCCAACTGCCAACATCGACACCGCGAAGGAAGCCATCTTGACTCTGAATCTTCACCAGAACGTCTCCATTCCATTCACTCTGAACACGCAGCATTGCACCCAGGATAAGCCACCGACCATCACCGTGTCCAAGATGAATCCCAAAACAAACGTCTACGCTGATGTCTGCAAACTTCTCTACAACGGCACTCAGTACGTGTCTTTTGATAAAAAAACCTGCAGAGCAGAACGTGGCATGGGAAACTACTTTTTATCTAAACGTGTGGAGCTGAACGATGACACTTCGTGGAAATGGAGGGCCAGTGATTCCAGTGTGGATTCTGAGAAGGTTGTCCGTATCCATGTGAACTGTGAGTTGGCAAAAAGTATTCAGTTTTTGTGTGTGTCTATTTCCTGTCAGTCCGTTGAAAGTTCGTGAGTTTGTAATATTTTTCTGTCTGTAAATAGTTATAATCTGTGTGACCCTCGGTTTCCCTCTGTCCTTGATTTTCAGTCTCATAGTCTGTGAACACTTTTCTCAGATCTGGTTTTCACACCCAGTCTCTATGTCCCTTAATAACTGTATCACTCAGCCAGTCAGGTGTTCTGCAGATTATTCTTTAACACACGACCAACAAGTTTTGAATGTGAGACACCCTGTCGTTTTACAGTTCTACATTTGAAAATGTGTTAAATGCTGTGTACGATGAGTTCAACATGGTCAACTTGAGCAGAGCTAAGTAGAGCGCCATGTTGAAAGGAAAATCATATACAGATGATCACCAGGTTATGACATTTTGCGTTTGCATGCTTTTATGATATGACGCCACAGGACAGCGCTCGTTGTACTGAATTCTATACGTAAAATAAACATTTTCAGAGCAATGGACTCAAGATCTGCTATCTCGAGCTCAACTCCAGTGCCAACATAAAAACTGAGATGTTCACTGTCTGCCGGTGTCAAAGCTTCAATCATTCTAACAGTGTCAGTTTAGGGTTTCATATGTCCTGTTCTTCCCCACCTTTCTACGTCCTGTTCTTCCCCACCTTTCTACGTCCTGTTCTTCCCCACCTTTCTACGTTCTGTTCTTCCCCACCTTTCTACGTTCTGTTCTTCCCCACCTTTCTACGTTCTGTTCTTCCCCACCTTTCTACGTCCTGTTCTTCCCCACCTTTCTACGTTCTGTTCTTCCCCACCTTTCTACGTTCTGTTCTTCCCCACCTTTCTACGTTCTGTTCTTCCCCACCTTTCTACGTCCTGTTCTTCCCCACCTTTCTACGTTCTGTTCTTCCCCACCTTTCTACGTTCTGTTCTTCCCCACCTTTCTACGTCCTGTTCTTCCCCACCTTTCTACGTTCTGTTCTTCCCCACCTTTCTACGTCCTGTTCTTCCCCACCTTTCTACGTTCTGTTCTTCCCCACCTTTCTACGTTCTGTTCTTCCCCACCTTTCTACGTTCTGTTCTTCCCCACCTTTCTACGTCCTGTTCTTCCCCACCTTTCTACGTTCTGTTCTTCCCCACCTTTCTACGTCCTGTTCTTCCCCACCTTTCTACGTTCTGTTCTTCCCCACCTTTCTACGTCCTGTTCTTCCCCACCTTTCTACGTTCTGTTCTTCCCCACCTTTCTACGTCCTGTTCTTCCCCACCTTTCTACGTTCTGTTCTTCCCCACCTTTCTACGTCCTG
The DNA here is from genome assembly GCA_030674185.1 of Monoplex corrugatus. Taxonomy (NCBI): domain Eukaryota; kingdom Metazoa; phylum Mollusca; class Gastropoda; order Littorinimorpha; family Ranellidae; genus Monoplex; species Monoplex corrugatus. The sequence continues at coordinate 7,579,011 of JAPXFY010000029.1, forward strand.
TTCTTCCCCACCTTTGCCTTCCCTTTCAAGACCTTGGCAACACATAGGCTTTTGCACAGCCTATAGGACCTGCCAGATGGCAGAGAGTGTGAAGCGCATACAAATTCGTCATCATCATCAAGTGCCCTACCGCATGGCATTGGCGAACATGGCCCTTCATATGTATCTATCCGTTGTTGCCGCAAGCACATTCTCCACTCGCTCTGTCCTCAGCCACCCTGCAAATCCATCCAATATTTTCTCCCTGGCTCTACCTGGTGCTTTCTTTCCCTCCAGCTTTCCTGTTATGACCAGGTGCTCTAATCCCCTTTCCTCATAAAATGGCCTATAAATGTTGCCTGTCTTTTCCTAATCTTTCCTGTTATGACCAGGTGCTCTAACCCCCTTTCCTCATAAAACGGCCTATAAATGTTGCCTGTCTTTTCCTAATCTTTCTTATCAATGATCTTCTTGTGTCTGCCTCCATCAAGACTATCTCGTTTGTTTTCTTTGCTGTCCATGGAACTGTCAACATTCTTCTTAGAAACCACACCTCGGCTGCCTCAGTCTTGTTCTGGCTTTGCTTGTTGGCTGTCTACGCCTCACAACTGTATAACATTATCGGTTCAAACTAACATTCAAGAACTCTCTTCCTGATGTTAATTGATAGGCATATGAATTGTTTTAGCAAAAAGCAGTCCCTCTTGAATACATTCCAAATTTCCCAAACTCCCTTGTACACACAAAATGAGTTACAAAGCAGAATGACTTTCTTCAAGCACTGAGATACCTGTCAGTCTCTCCAGCTCAGATCGAAAATGTCCGGCAGCTTCTATGGGGCGATGTTGCCCACATGCTGTAGAATTTCGTGAGTTATGCTGTCTGGGCCTGGAGAGTTGTTCTTGAGCTGCCTGATAGCCTTCAGTTTTGCAACAGTAGTATCTCTCTTCATGCCATCCTGAACGTGCTCATGCTTTGTTATTTGTCATCTCGCCTGACTTCCTTTTCTTTCTTGGAACAGAGTTGTTGCTTTCGTAGGTATATGCATTTGTGTCTATTTTTCCCCCGTGGTTGTCTTCTCATGTTCTTCCAGGATGATCTGTTGTCTTCATCGTTCAGTGCCTTGATCAGTCTCCACAGTCTGGTGGTGTCTCTCTTCACATTCAGTTATAAAAGTTTTGTCTCTCCAGGTCTTGCAGATGCATTCCACTCTGGTCTTCAGGTACCAGGTCTTACATTGTTTTATTGGCTTCTTCCCTGGGCCTGGTGATAACATCATGTGCATTTTTTTGTAATGAAGTCCGGTATGGAGTGTAGTACTTTCAGACTCCTCTGGGTATGGTTTCCTTGGCAGCCTTGGTAATGCTGCATTGAAGTGTCAGACCGTGTTGTAGTCAAAAGGCCTACCCTTTGAGTACAAAGAGCTAGGGCTTTTTAGGCGGACCGTATGAACTGGGTGGATCTCTTTTCAGATACACAGGGTATATTTTAGGTGCAACATTTCCTGTTGACCCGGGACTACTCATTTGTCCATGCAAACCTGGCTTTCTTTATTACTTACCTTCATACCTGAAGGCATCTGCTGTCTGATTCTGCAACCCACTGGGTTGGGGATGATCACTCCACTTTCAAGTTGGTGTTAGCCATTTCCGGATCTTTCCTTGTTGTAGTGACTTTGCTTTGGCTCCCTGTTGTGCTTGTCTTTCACAGGGACAAGGTGTTCTGTCCAACAAAACTGACAATCGATGAGTAGACACTCAGTACTTGGTAAGCTACACTTCTTTAGAATTTGAAGGTCGAATCTCAATTATGCCATGTGGTGATGAAGATCTTGTGCAGACAGTTTTGGTGGAACCATTTTAGCTGTTGAATATGTTATTGGTGGATAGCCCAGATCTCGCAGCAGTACAGCAGCCACTCAACACTGTTGCTCTGTGCACAGTAATCTGCATGGTGCACCTGATGCCATGGTCTTGCATCAGCCTCTTGGTCAGTTTCAAAAGGCAGACTTTATCTTGGAGACACACAGCGCTACCTGTGCATCAAGGTATCTATTACTGCTCATAATACTGCCAAGTATCAGAATATATCTGGTCTTGATGTCTTGGTTGTTGATAACACATAGAGGTGATGAAGTGTCAGAAGTCTTAGATGGGTAACTGGAAGGCTGAAGCGTCTGTAGGCAACAGCAGATTGGTCAGTGATGTGCTTGATCTTATCGTTCGCGTGAGTGAGCAGTCAATGCACTGGCATTTGCAAAGAGAATTTTCCCGCAGGACGGAAAACATCATGTCATTCATACACCTTCCTATCATAAAAGCCGCACTGAATAATGGACTCGGCTGCACGGATGGCGACTCTGTTATAGTGACCCTCCCTGCAATCAAGATGCATATCTTATAAAGTCTTATCGCCCCTTTTCTTGTAAATGGGGATGATTATATTACTCGTAGCATCTTTAAAGTCTCAGAAGACCTCTTCCATCTGCCATATAGACTGATACAGGGTTGTTCTTTTAATTTTATTTTCTACACCACTTTTATGGTTAAAGTTTCATAGCGCTATGAAGATATAGAACGAATGGGATGATGAAAATGGTGCTATGTAATGCTTATGCACAGGCTTAAGGCTTATACCATCATCATTTTGGATCTTTTCCTTCACATGGCATTAGTGATGTCAATGCATATGAAATTCATTCCAAGTGCGGAGACGTTATCTGAGAATATGAAACTGAAACTGACACTTTTGGTCTCAGCCAAGATTGTGGCCTCTTTGACTGGTGGGCTGCTTTTCCTGTCCTCTGTGATCAGCTCTGGGTTGAGGTTTGAATACATTTGTTTCTGGAGAAACAAGTCGTTGTAACTTCCACGTCTTCCTCATCTTTACCTGCCGACACACACCACAATGACAGCCAGGAACACAACCTGTGCAGTGGTTGCTAGAACGTCCCTCAGTGATCCTTCTTTGTAGACCTCAGTTGCTTTTTTCTGAGGACTGCCTTTCTTGCTTTTCCTTGGGGGAGCGCTACCGAGTGGGTCGACCAGGATGCCTACTTCAGTTTGCAGAATGCTGCCACTCTCTTAGAATGTGCCACATAGGCATCTTCGTCGTTGTGATCATCATTAGGGTTTACGTGCATATGTTGGTTCTCAGTGGCCTCTACTTTTCGTTCTCTAGATTTTGTTTCCTTTTCGTTCATTATTTCTTTTAACGTCAATTCACATATGTGCATTTAGACGAAAAAAAAATTGCGTTGTGACAGGCCCTTTACGGTGTAAGAAAAAATCTAACAAGCAAACAAACAGGAGCACGTGGGATGTACAGGTATACAACAAACAGGCTTAATCAAAGAAAACGACCCACAGGACTGTGCAGTAACTGCCTCGCAATGTGTAAATACAGAGTGAAATCAGTATGTATCTGTTTTAGATATATAACTGATGAAGGGAAATAAGGTCGCATTCGCTGACAACACAAAAGGTGTTTAACTGTTATGTAATCACTGCAGATACATTTGATGGTTTTACTGAATTTAGTTCGAAGTGAATTGAGAGATAATCTGTAAGCTAACGTTATCTCTAGTCTTGTAAAACCCTGGTAATTTACGATGAATGGGCGAAGGTCACATTGCGCTTTTATTTTGTTTTCTAATGTAGCGTTTATTTCATGCTAACATAGTGGTAAATCAAGTTTAGTATTGCCAGCCCTATTCAATGCTGCACTTTTAGCTATTCTGTCGACCCGATCGTTATTTATGATACACAGTTTCCTTTTCATTCCTGGCTTTTGTTCCCGATTTCTTCATCACCTTTCTTTCGTTGTCTAACTAGCTCCTCTTCTTTGAGCCTTACCGCCACTTCCTCGATTCTCACCTCTTCTTCATCTTGTATGTAAGGGCTGGTGACCTGTCTTGTATGTAAGGGCTGGTGACCTGTTGTGTATGTAAGGGCTGGTGACCTGTTGTGTATATAAGGGCTGATGACCTGTTGTGTATATAAGGGCTAATGACCTGTTGTGTATATAAGGGCTGATGACCTGTTGTGTATATAAGGGCTGGTGACCTGTTGTGTATATAAGGGCTGATGACCTGTTATGTATGTAAGGGCTGGTGACCTGTCTTGTATGTAAGGGCTGGTGACCTGTTGTGTATGTAAGGGCTGATGACCTGTTGTGTATGTAAGGGCTGGTGACCTGTTCTGTATGTAAGGGCTGATGACCTGTCTTGTATGTAAGGGCTGGTGACCTGTTCTGTATGTAAGGGCTGATGACCTGTTGTGTACGTAAGGGCTGGTGACCTGTCTTGTATGTAAGGGCTGGTGACCTGTCTTGTATGTAAGGGCTGGTGACCTGTTCTGTATGTAAGGGCTGGTGACCTGTCTTGTATGTAAGGGCTGGTGACCTGTCTTGTATGTAAGGGCTGGTGACCTGTCTTGTATGTAAGGGCTGGTGACCTGTCTTGTATGTAAGGGCTGGTGACCTGTCTTGTATGTAAGGGTTGGTGACCTGTCTTGTATGTAAGGGCTGGTGACCTGTTGTGTATATAAGGGCTGGTGACCTGTCTTGTATGTAAGGGCTGGTGACCTGTAGGCTGGTGACCTGTCTTGCATGTAAGGGTTGGTGACCTGTCTTGTATGTAAAGGCTGGTGACCTGTTGTGTATATAAGGGCTGATGACCTGTTTTATATGTAAGGGCTGGAGACCCGTTGTGTATATAAGGGCTGGTGACCTTTTGTGTACATAAGGGCTGGTGACCTGTCTTGTATGTAAGGGCTGGTGACCTGTTGTGTATATAAGGGCTGGTGACCTGTTGTGTATGTAAGGGCTGGTGACCTGTTCTGTATGTAAGGGCTGGTGACCTGTTATGTATGTAAGGGCTGGTGACCTGTCTTGTATGTAAGGGCTGGTGACCTGTCTTGTATGTAAGGGTTGGTGACCTGTCTTGTATGTAAGGGCTGGTGACCTGTCTTTTATGTAAGGGCTGGTGACCTGTCTTGTATGTAATGGTTGGTGACCTGTTCTGTATGTAAGGGCTGGTGACCTGTCTTGTATGTAAGGGCTGGTGACCTGTCTTGTATGTAAGGGCTGGTGACCTGTCTTGTATGTAAGGGCTGGTGACCTGTCTTGTATGTAAGGGCTGGTGACCTGTCTTGTATGTAAGGGTTGGTGATCTGTTCTGTATGTAAGGGCTGGTGACCTGTCTTGTATGTAAGGGCTGGTGACCTGTTTCTCTGTCTCTGTGTTATGATAGTAAGCATAGAGTACAGCCCCATCACGCAGTCTCAGTCCTGGATGCAACTTGGTATCATCATGATTATCATCCCCTTTATCACTGTTTCCTACTTCCATGTCTGAGGTAAATACAAGTTGGGGTCTTGGGTGTCAGTCGATCATGGGGGTGGTTGTAGGAGGGTCGTAGTGATGGTCTCCTCAATGGGGGTTCTGTCACTTGGTCTTGATCTGTGACCAAGCGATTACTGTCATGATGAGGAGTGTTGATAGTGTCATTAGTAAGCTGGACCAGAACACACAATGCTGGATTCCATAGAATTAATCCAGCTGCAGCGCAGGATATCCTCTGGTGACTTGTAGTTTGACGTCTCTGGCTCCATAGACTTCCTGGCACTGGGGCTTTGACTAAATGAACTGGGGATTGGTGTGTATTGCAGAGCCAGAATGAATGGGATGGAATCAATGTCACTGACTGGGACAGAAGGGTTTCATTTTCATCCTCCCTTTTCAAACATTTTCATTATTATCATGTAAAGATAACCTGGTTTCAGATCCTCCAAAAATAATCGAAGTCTCCATGTCACCACGCCCAAAGGCAGTCACAAAAGGTTCTGATGTGGTCATCACGTGCAAGTACGAGGCAGGAAAACCGGATGTGACGCCATATCTGATAGACACCAGAGGGAAGCGACTGTCGTCAGGAAGAAAAAAGGGGGAGATAAATCACACACTACGTGACGTCAGCTGTGACGACACAGGAACTGTGAAGTGCGAGGCGTCTGGAGCAGCGGAGAATAAGACAGTGGTCTTATCGGTGCCCTGTGAGGGTTTTGATTTAATTCCATTTAATATAGTTTCATTTAAATGACAATATTTCTTTATATCTCTGTCCTCACTCGCTCTGTTTTTCTCTTCCTGCTCGTCTCTGTTGCACTTTTAAATCATGTTGATCTCTTTTTCCTGTATCCATTTTTAATTGGATCACAAGCAGGATACAACAATTTTGTATATTTCTTTTCCTGACTTAATTTGAGAAGAAAAATAATATTTGGGCACCTTATTTTTATTGATTTGGATCGTTGGATTTCCCTTTTTCTTATTTTCCTTTGTTGTTCTTTTGTTAAATTCAAAAAGTTATCTGATCTTGGTTCTTAGTTGTTTTGCTCTACAGTTTTGTTGTTGTTGTTGTTGTTGTTGTAAAGTCCTTTATTTTTAAGTGGGCATATTTCCTCATATGTTCTTGCCTTTATACCTTCTTTTTCGAGAACTGAACTGAATTTCAAAACAATCTGACAAAGTTTTAGATGATTTTAGTTACAGGTGTGAAGATTTCGTGTTCAATATTTTTTGCTTCGTAGGTATGTATGGGGCTGAGATAGACCATTCACCTTCCAATCTAAATTCTAGTACACATGGATACCAGAAGGTGAGCCAAGATGAGATAACTTTATGAAGAAGACAATTTATTTCAATGAAACAAGATAATATAACTCTATGAGACAGGTTAAATACGAATAGCTTTACCCATCAGTTATATTCCAGATGACGTTTTGGCGCTCAAGACATTCCTGCACTGTAAGCACCATGTGATGGACAAGTATCCAAAGTGATCACACGACAGATGCCGTGATATGACAGAAGGATGTATAAATCTAGAGGAAACAATTTTTTAAAATATATTTACATATACATGAAATCGTTGACTACATTAATGATATCTGTCCAGGCCCAGTTCAGTTCTTGGACAAACATCTACAGAAGAAGTGTGAGGCAGCTGCTGACCAACCGCTGACATCTGAATTTAAATTTCGTTCCCACACGAAGAATCTCACAACCTGTCGTCTGACCAAAGTGTCGAATAAAGTTTCATCATGGGAGGCTCCACCATCTTCACGACAATATGACAATATAAGCAAAGATTGTTCAAGGTTTGAATTTACCATGATTCCTGTTTAACTGCATCAGTAGGATTTGTTTTGATTGAGTACGTGAGGTCATTTGGGGACATGTGGAAAAAGAGGGATGGAGTGACTTCATGACCTGGAAACCAGATCGTGTCATGAGAAACTAATGAAGTTTAAGTATATCTTTACACGGAAGATAATCATCGATTGTACTTACAGCCCGGTCTGATAGAGTCTGGTTCACACAGTAATTTTAACGCTGGGTGTAGGTGATTTTTGGTCTCACCAGCACAATCTTTAGAGCTGTCTTTCACTTCTGACCTGAGTGTTTCTTTGATGCATGCATTTATAACTCATGAGTAATTCATACTGTAACTGCGAGAGATATCCGAAAAATAAGGTAGAGATAGACATAAATCGATCGGAAATAAAACACTGTGAAAACTGTAAACACAAAGCAACAGGGGGCACACAATACTTCTTCTAACAGCCAGAACAGCCTAAATAATGAGCGCATGCGTATGTGACGTCACAACAAAGATGGCTACCGTCACAGAAGAATGGACAAACGTAGAGGTGCTAGGTGTAATGAAAATTCTTCATATCATGGGCAAAAATCCAACAGAAATTCATCGTGAACTTGTTGCTGTGTACAGCAAACATGTAATGAGGAGGAGGCAGGTCATCATGTGGCGTAGTGTGTTTACAAAGGGTTGTGTGAATCTTCAGGTGGAGCTTTGAGTAGGGCGTCCACATTTATCAACAACAGAAGACAGCAATGCATGCATGGAGGCTTTGATTCAAGAGGATGGACGGCGCAGATGTCATGATATGGCCGTGGAACTTGATCTTCCGAATGCAGTGGTCCATGAAATCATCCACGAGATGTTGGGATATCTGAAAGTTTCAGTTCATGGAGTCCCAATGCAAGTGACTTAAGAACACAAGTTCAAGCACATGGGCATTTCATTAAAGCTTTAGGGACGGTACAGGGGAGCTGACGGGGACTTTCTTGAGCACATGACTACAGGCAATGATACCAGGGGAGCTGACGGGGACTTTCTTGAGCACATGACCACAGGCAATGATACCAGGGGAGCTGACGGGGACTTTCTTGAGCACATGACCACAGACAATGATACCAGGGGAGCTGACGGGGACTTTCTTGAGCACATGACCACAGACAATGATACCAGGGGAGCTGACGGGGACTTTCTTGAGCACATGACCACAGACAATGATACCAGGGGAGCTGACGGGGACTTTCTTGAGCACATGACCACAGACAATGATACCAGGGGAGCTGACGGGGACTTTCTTGAGCACATGACCACAGGCAATGACACCAGGGGAGCTGACGGGGACTTTCTTGAGCACATGACCACAGACAATGATACCAGGTTGTATCGTGTTACTCCACAGACAAAGGTTGATTCCATGACCTGAAAACATCCCTCGTAAACGACCTCCCAACCAATTCAAAGTTCTGCAGTCACCAAAGAACTGATGGCAACTGTTTTCTGGTATGCAGAAGGAGTGCTGTTCGTGGACTTTTCACAGCATGGTCAGTCTGTTAACGCAGTCAGATACTGTAAGACACTGGACAGACTGAGGAAAGCTTTTCTTGGAAAGAGACAGGACGTCTGTGTAAGAGTGTCATCTTACTGCACGACAAGGCCGCTCACTCTTCACACCGCCAACCTGACATATGAGTGGTTCTGGCGATATGGTGGGGATGTTTTACCGCACCCAACGCATAGACCTGACTTGGCTTTATCTGATATCGTTTGGGAGACTCAGCTGGTATGTATGCAGAAAGCAGTTTAACACAGAGGACGCTGTTGTAGCAGAAGAGCAAGCGTGGTTCCAGTCACTGGACGCCCGTTCTTCCAGTAGGATATTTTGCACTCATACACCGATGGGTCAGTTGCATCAATCTCAATGGCGACTATTGGAAAAGCAGCACAGTAATTGCTGGTGATCTATGCACAATGTTTATTTGTATCGTAATAAACACGTTGGACAATTGTTACGCAGATGACATCGTGCTAATTGCAGAAAATGAAAGGGACCTACAAAATCTTGTGAATATAACAGAAATAGAAAGCAAAAATAAAGGGTTGGAGCTAAATACCAAGAAGACTGAAGTCATGGTAATCAGTAAAAACACTAAATCCCTTCATGCAAAATAACAGCAAATGGCACAAGCTTGAGACAGGTTGATAAGTTTTAAATACCTTGGAACGATCATTTCACCTGACGGCAGATGCACATCAGAAATAGCCAGCAGAATCGGCCAAGCCAAAACAGCATTCACGAAGATGAAAAACATTCTTTCCAACAAATGCCTATCAATTAACGCCAGGAAGAGAGTTCTTGAATGTTATGTAGAACCGATAATGTTATAAGGTTGTGAGGCGTGGACAGTCAACAAGCAAAGCCAGAACAAGACTGAGGCAGCTGGGATGTGGTTTCTGAGAAGAATGTTGAGAGTTCCATGGACAGCAAAGAAAAGAAACGAGACAGTCTTGATGAAGGCAGACACAAGATCATTGATAAGGAAGATGAGGAAAAGACAGGCAACATTTATAGGCCATTTTATGAGGAAAGGGGAATTAGAGCACTTGGTCACAATAGGAAATGTGGAGGGAAGGAGAGCACCGGGTAGACCCAGGAAGAAAATATTGGATGGATTTGCAGGGTGGCTGAGGACAGAGAGGGTGGAAGATGTGCTTGCAGCAACAAGAGATAGATACATATGGAGGGCCATGATCGCCGACGCCATGCGGCAGGACACGTGATGATGATGATGATGAAACACGTTGGATTAGTAAGTGATTGTACCTTATTTTTCGGACTTCTCCTGTATCAGCCCAGTGGCATACATGTAGTGTTTCACACAGGTTAGAGGTAGTATTAGCATTTCTCCCACTTCTCGCACTACTCTTGTTTGCGATTGACTCTACTCATGTGACACAAAGTGTATATTTGTCTTCCGTCAGTTTCATTCGTTCCTCTATCCACTGATTTCTTTATCCTTTTCTTCGTTTCCCCGTGTCATCAATCGTTTAACTCTTTTTTGAAATCCTGTTCTTCATTTCAACTGTCACTTGCTGTCGGTCCGTACCGTTATCAACAAATGCAAACGTACAGGCGAAGACGTATGGATACGTTATGACAGGAAACGTAGAATACGGCCCTGTCACGCCATCTCAGTTCTCACTGAGACCACATAGCATAATCACCATCATCTCCATTCTGATGAATAATAATTATCAAAGCGTTATGAAAATAGTGACCTCGTCACAGTCTGCTTTTATAGTGATCAAAATCTGTCAGTTGTAGATTATCACGCCCTAAGTTTAAGAATGCGCACAGCTGCCAGACTGTACCATATCTGATGTACATAGAATACTTATCTGAATCGGTTTCAGTTGTTGCTGGGTCAGATGTAAGTGTTCTGTTGACTTTCAACAACAGCCTGAATGGCCAGTTGTACGAATGGCTCTGCCTCTGGCGGCGACTCTTCATCATCGTTCAAACAGACACTGGATTATCTAACTTCACACTCACACACACACATACACACACACACACACATGCATGCACGCACACACGCACAAATCACATGCTCACACACACACGCACAGGCGTGTGTGTGTGCATGTGTGTATATGTGTGTGTGTGTTCGATTGAGTCTGTGAGTAAATGTGTAAAGAAGATGATCTCACCTCTGAGTGATGGGTGATTTTGGTCAAAGCTGTCGACAGATGAAAACTCTTTAGATTTTGTTCGGAAAATAAGGCGCTAAGCTCAATGTCCAAGAACCAAACAACTGACATAAGTTAGCACTTTTCAACAAAGAAGTGTGACCAGTAAACTGCACTTTCTCGCAAATTTCTGGTTATAGTTCAGTTCTGTTTTCACTGTTGTGACAATCTATTATGTTCTTGATGTTCTTTAAGTGGTATGCCATCTGAAACTTCTTCTAGGCCTATGTCAAAATGAATTCGAGAAGTACAACATTTGTACTTCGATGATAAATTTTGTACATACGGGGAGATTATTTGAATGGCTTGACATCATGTATTTTCCACTGACAGGTTCAGAATTCTGGGATCTCCACCCAATCTGACGTTGATTGTACATACGAAGAAGATGACATCAGAGAAAGTAGGCATATGGTTGTTGAACGTCAGCAATGGCGCCGGCCATGATGATGTCACCTTTCGCGTGCAGTTTCCTGAGGGATATGGTATGATATGAGGAGCTCACGCACACGAAAGAGTTCTCTCTGTTTTTCTTTATTTTCTCCTTGCGTGTATTTGGTGTGCGTGCAGATGTACTGCACGCGCTTGCATTTTGATATTTGTGTATATACATGTAGTTCACACACACACACACACACATATATATACATATACATGTATGTATATCCATGTATGTACACATAAGTGTATATATGTGTGTGCATGCGTGTGTGCATGTGTGTGAGTATATATGTGTGTATGTATGGTGGTGGTGGTGGTGGTCTTTGATTTAATGTCTATTCACTATAGTGATTTTAGACATACATGTATCTATCTGTGTGTATATACGCATACATGTATCTCTGTGTGTGTGTGTGCACGTGTATATCTGTATGTGCGTATATACATATATGTATATATGAGTGTGTGAGTGTATGTGTGCATGTGAGTACGCATTTGTGTATGTTTGTGTATATGCATGTACATCTATACCCATGTATACAGGTATGTGTGCATGCATGTGCAGTGATGTGTATATGTGTGTGCGGTCGTGCGTGCGCGCGCGCGCGCGCGCGCGCGTGTGTGTGTGTAAGTGTTAATGAAAAAATAGTGGATAGAATAAAAACTTGACTTGGTTTGGCACTCTTGCCCCTCACGCCAACTTTCCATTGACAAAGACCGGATCAATACATGGCAGTTTGGAGTTTGCTCAAGAGGGATTCATCGCACTGGGCAATTTCACTTGCGGTCCACCCAAATTTGTGAACAATTATTTGGCAGACTCCCTAAGTCTGCGCAAAACCCTATGCGCTGGCAAGGTCTTGAAATTGGGGATGGGGGGAAGGGACTTCTAAAACACTAAGCTGACATCACTAGGATGCTGGAAACATTAAGATGGGCAGCAAACAACCAGTCCTTAATGTTGCAGGGTGGAGAAGAACTGGAGGTACCAGATCTGGAGTCCCAGCTGTATCATAAGAACCGCTCAGCCCGTACAATACACACTTAAAGGTGTACGAAAAGTTCGACTAGAACTTCACTTTCACTTTATACCCCCATGGCTAATGCGAAGTAGGCTACACTAGTCTTTCACGAAACTGCTCATGTTGGCCAATTTTACTATTAGACAACCAGTCCAAATGGTGCGGTAGTTAGCACAGCAAACTACTGAGTGGCGGGGTGGGATCAAATCTCTATCAGCCCTTTCTAGAATCCTTGTAAGATCTTTCAGCTCCAACTGTCTCCTACCCAACGTTGAGTGTGCTGTGAACTGATTGGGAGGACTGGTGCCACACAGTCAAGTCTCATCCATTTCAGGGATGCGTCATTTAGGGTGTTGCTCAAATCTCCTGACCAATTCCACAGGTGTCTGTATCTCTCGGGCCTGGTTGACGTCAGGATATATTACGATAGTAAACGTAGGTACATCTCTGTCACACAGTCTCATTCCTAGATAGAACTCCATAGCATCATGACTGTCATCCTCATCGCCATCATCATTATCGAATTCTGAAAATTGTGTCAGCTTCCGTGGCCATAAGGTGGCGTATAAAATAAGAAAAAACAAACAACAAACAAACAAACAAACAAACAAACAAACAAACAAACAAACAAACAAAAAACCCATGAGTACAAAGGAAACCTCCGTGAGAGCAATGCCCATAAAAGAGTTTATTGTGAGACCAAACCATAAACATATCAAATCTTGTTTTTAGATACAATGCATTCATCATAAATACACAAAAATGAAAGTGGCATCAGTTGCATGTGAAAAAAATAGCCATAAAAACGGCTTTCCTCTCTCGTGTCTTCCTTCCTCACACATTGTCACAGACAGACAGGTCACAGCAGCACTGTAATGAGTGAAGACTGTCATCACACATTGTCACAGACAGGTCACAGCACTGTAGTGAGTAAAGACTGTCATCATCACACATTGTCACAGACAGACAGGTCACAGCAACACTGTAGTGAGTAAAGACTGTCATCATCACACATTGTCACAGACAGACAGGTCACAGCAACACTGTAGTGAGTAAAGACTGTCATCACACATTGTCACAGACAGACAGGTCACAGCAGCACTGTAGTGAGTAAAGACTGTCATCACACATTGTCACAGACAGGTCACAGCAACACTGTAGTGAGTAAAGACTGTCATCACACATTGTCACAGACAGACAGGTCACAGCAACACTGTAGTGAGTAAAGACTGTCATCACACATTGTCACAGACAGACAGGTCACAGCAACACTGTAGTGAGTGAAGACTGTCATCACACATTGTCACAGACAGGTCACAGCAACACTGTAGTGAGTAAAGACTGTCATCATCACACATTGTCACAGACAGACAGGTCACAGCAGCACTGTAGTGAGTAAAGACTGTCATCACACATTGTCACAGACAGACAGGTCACAGCAACACTGTAGTGAGTAAAGACTGTCATCACACATTGTCACAGACAGGTCACAGCAGCACTGTAGTGAGTGAAGACTGTCATCATCACACATTGTCACAGACAGACAGGTCACAGCAGCACTGTAGTGAGTAAAGACTGTCATCATCACACATTGTCACAGACAGGTCACAGCAGCACTGTAGTGAGTAAAGACTGTCATCATCACACATTGTCACAGACAAGTCACAGCAGCACTGTAGTGAGTGAAGACTGTCATCACACATTGTCACAGACAGACAGGTCACAGCAACACTGTAGTGAGTAAAGACTGTCATCATCACACATTGTCACAGACAGGTCACAGCAGCACTGTAGTGAGTGAAGACTGTCATCACACATTGTCACAGACAGACAGGTCACAGCAACACTGTAGTGAGTAAAGACTGTCATCATCACACATTGTCACAGACAAGTCACAGCAGCACTGTAGTGAGTGAAGACTGTCATCACACATTGTCACAGACAGACAGGTCACAGCAGCACTGTAGTGAGTGAAGACTGTCATCATCACACATTGTCACAGACAGACAGGTCACAGCAACACTGTAGTGAGTAAAGACTGTCATCATCACACATTGTCACAGACAGGTCACAGCAGCACTGTAGTGAGTAAAGACTGTCATCATCACACATTGTCACAGACAGGTCACAGCAACGAATGTAGGAAAAAAAGTCACAGGAAAAAAAGTCACAGAAAAAAAGTCACAAAATTGAGTAGGAAAAAAAGTCACAGGAAAAAAAGTCACAATCAAACAAAGCCTTCAAGTCAAGTTTATTTCATCTGAGCAGGAAAAAATGTCATAGATTCAAGATAGTCAGTAAACGATTTTTAAAACTGCAACAATACCAGTCTAGCTCCTCTAGCTATATGCAGACCCCACTCATATGCATCAATTAAGATTAGGTCTCTCTCTCTCTCTCTCTCTCTCTCTCGCTCTCTCTCTCACTCTCTCTCACACACACACACACATACACACACGCACACACACACACATACACACACACACACACACACACACAGGCACATACTTTTTGTTGTAGAAGAGAGTACATCACACAGCTCTGTCTCACTCACTTTGAGGGTAAAGGTGCAGAATTCACGTGTCTCTGTTCAGCCTGATAGTCTTACACGCGGTATAGCTATAGCTTTACAGGTATAGCTGTGACTTTTTTTCCTGTGACTTTTTTTCTGTGACTTTTTTTCTGTGACTTTTTTTCCTGTGACTTTTTTTCCGATTACCCACAGCAACACTGTAGTGAGTAAAGACTGTCATCATCACACATTGTCACAGACAGGTCACAGCACTGTAGTGAGTGAAGACTGTCATCATCACAGCTGGCTCCACACTGGAATCCTGCCCTCCAGCACATCAGTCTGCTCTGTCACAGTACTCATGGGAATCGGAAGCAACGAAAATAAAAGAACAAAACAAAACTGAAAGGAGTAGATATCACTAAGAGAATAATTATACTACATAAAAAAAAAAGAGATTGTTTCATATCAACTAGATCTCTCTCCCTCTCTCTCTCTGTATGTGTGTGTGTATAACAAAAACGTGTAAACAGTCTTTTCTCAGCTTTCTATGGATAAATATTTATAATTTTTTAAAATTAAAACTATGAATTGTTGATGAGTCGCATAAGCTTAAGGTCGGAAGGTGAAGCTTCCAGTTTAACGTCAGGCAGACTTAAAAATTGCCTTAAATCAGCATTTTATGAGAAAGGTGTGCGAACAGCACTTTCTTAAGTTCTTCTGACAATATTTAAAATCGGGTTTTATTGTTGTAATAGTCTACCATTGTCCTCACCGGACGTTAACAATATTTAAAATCGGGTTTTATTGTTGTAATAGTCTACCATTGTCCTCACCGGACGTTAACAATATTTAAAATCGGGTTTTATTGTTGTAATAGTCTACCATTGTCCTCACTGGACGTTAACAATATTTAAAATCGGGTTTTATTGTTGTAATAGTCTACCATTGTCCTCACTGGACGTTAACAATATTTAAAATCGGGTTTTATTGTTGTAATAGTCTACCATTGTCCTCACTGGACGTTAACAATATTTAAAATCGGGTTTTATTGTTGTAATAGTCTACCATTGTCCTCACTGGACGTTAACAATATTTAAAATCGGGTTTCATTGTTGTAATAGTCTACCATTGTCCTCACTGGACGTTAACAATATTTAAAATCGGGTTTCATTGTTGTAATAGTCTACCATTGTCCTCACTGGACGTTAACAATATTTAAAATCGGGTTTCATTGTTGTAATAGTCTACCATTGTCCTCACTGGACGTTAACAATATTTAAAATCGGGTTTCATTGTTGTAATAGTCTACCATTGTCCTCACTGGACGTTAACAATATTTAAAATCGGGTTTTATTGTTGTAATAGTCTACCATTGTCCTCACTGGACGTTAACAATATTTAAAATCGGGTTTCATTGTTGTAATAGTCTACCATTGTCCTCACTGGACGTTAACAATATTTAAAATCGGGTTTTATTGTTGTAATAGTCTACCATTGTCCTCACTGGACGCTAACCGAAGCTTCTTTAACGTCGCAGTGATTTTGGTAAGCACAGAGTATGATTTCCGATGATCATTTTCGTACAAAAATGGAGTTTGTTAGAATGGCTCGACTATCTTGTTGTCATCATTACTACTATTATAATTATTGCCATTATTGTTATTGTTGCTGTCATTACCATTGTCATCATCGTCATTATCATAGTCATCGCTATCTTCGTCATTATTATTGTTATTATCATTTTTCATTATTATTATTGTTGTTGTTATTACTACTGTTATTTTCGATGTTATCACTACCCTCTACAAAACAACAGGAACCTCCTCTTCCTCCTTATTTTCCCCTCCTGTTCGGTACCAGATTCCGCCACAACCATCCATCCCCCTTCAGTGCACAAAGCCTCCACAACCACATCCTCCTTCTTCTCAGAAGAGGACTACGAAAATGACGACGACGAAAACGACGACTTTGCTGACTACTTTGCAGGCTACAAGGGACAAGTGCCGGCCTCGTCATTGCCAGTCTCGTCGTCTCCATTATTCTTATCACCATGTTGTTTCTCAGTTCCTACCTCTTGGTGATACGATGTGAGTATGCTGTTGTTGTTGTTGTGTGTGTGTCTGTGTGTTATGAAATTTTCTATAACTGTATCTGAACATTCCTACCTCTAGGAGACACGATGTGAAGAGGTTGTTGTGTGTCTATGTGTTTGTGTCCGCGTGTATATCACATTTTCTATAACTGTTGAGCATCCTATCGTAAGATAAATTCAAAGTACTATTTGACTGTTGGAAAGTTGTACATTTTTTCTGCTTTACATGTAAACTGCACTGGGTTTTCATTTATTTGTTGTTATCCTCCATGCCCCAGTGGGGGTTTAAGGATCACCATGTCCTGTACAAAAAGAAGCACGACCATGTCACTCCCTCGCTTCACTGTCTCTCTCTCTTCGCCTGTTGCTCAAAGAATTCCATACAAAATCAACACGTTCTGTTAATAGTGTATCAATGGTTTTACATACTTATCTCTGCAACCACGTCTAAATGTATACTCCTCCTTTCTGCTTCCGATACTGATACAAATTCTGCGATGCAGATGTTCTGTAATTTGTCGCCATTCAATTTATATGACTGGTCCATACAAGTGAAAGGAGCTTCTCGTATCTCTTCCAACGGCTATAAACCCTGTCTTCTATCAAGTCTAAGTTAAGGACAAACCTTTCTGTATCTCTTCCAACGGCTATAAACCCTGTCTTCTATCAAGTCTAAGTCAAGGACAAACCTTTCTGTATCTATTCCAACGGCTATAAACCCTGTCTTCTATCAAGTCTAAGTTAAGGGCAAACCTTTCTGTATCTATTCCAACGGCTATAAACCCTGTCTTCTATCAAGTCTAAGTTAAGGACAAACCTTTCTGTATCTATTCCAACGGCTATAAACCCTGTCTTCTATCAAGGCTAAGTTAAGGGCAAACCTTTCTGTATCTATTCCAACGGCTATAAACCCTGTCTTCTATCAAGTCTAAGTTAAGGACAAACCTTTCTGTATCTATTCCAACGGCTATAAACCCTGTCTTCAATCAAGGCTAAGTTAAGGACAAACCTTTCTGTATCTATTCCAACGGCTATAAACCCTGTCTTCTATCAAGGCTAAGTTAAGGACAAACCTTTCTGTATCTATTCCAACGGCTATAAACCCTGTCTTCTATCAAGTCTAAGTCAAGGACAAACCTTTCTGTATCTATTCCAACGGCTATAAACCCTGTCTTCTATCAAGGCTAAGTTAAGGACAAACCTTTCTGTATCTATTCCAACGGCTATAAACCCTGTCTTCTATCAAGTCTAAGTTAAGGACAAACCTTTCTGTATCTATTCCAACGGCTATAAACCCTGTCTTCATCAAGGCTAAGTTAAGGACAAACCTTTCTGTATCTATTCCAACGGCTATAAACCCTGTCTTCTATCAAGTCTAAGTTAAGGGCAAACCTTTCTGTATCTATTCCAACGGCTATAAACCCTGTCTTCTATCAAGTCTAAGTTAAGGACAAACCTTTCTGTATCTCTTCCAACGGCTATAAACCCTGTCTTCTATCAAGGCTAAGTTAAGGACAAACCTTTCTGTATCTATTCCAACGGCTATAAACCCTGTCTTCTATCAAGTCTAAGTTAAGGACAAACCTTTCTGTATCTATTCCAACGGCTATAAACCCTGTCTTCTATCAAGTCTAAGTTAAGGGCAAACCTTTCTGTATCTTTCCAACGGCTATAAACCCTGTCTTCTATCAAGTCTAAGTTAAGGACAAACCTTTCTGTATCTATTCCAACGGCTATAAACCCTGTCTTCAATCAAGGCTAAGTTAAGGACAAACCTTTCTGTATCTATTCCAACGGCTATAAACCCTGTCTTCTTCAGTCTAAGTTAAGGCAAACCTTTCTGTATCTTTCCAACGGCTATAAACCCTGTCTTCTATCAAGTCTAAGTTAAGGACAAACCTTTCTGTATCTATTCCAACGGCTATAAACCCTGTCTTCTATCAAGTCTAAGTTAAGGACAAACCTTTCTGTATCTATTCCAACGGCTATAAACCCTGTCTTCTATCAAGTCTAAGTTAAGGACAAACCTTTCTGTATCTATTCCAACGGCTATAAACCCTGTCTTCTATCAAGTCTAAGTTAAGGACAAACCTTTCTGTATCTATTCCAACGGCTATAAACCCTGTCTTCTATCAAGTCTAAGTTAAGGACAAACCTTTCTGTATCTATTCCAACGGCTATAAACCCTGTCTTCTATCAAGTCTAAGAAGTTAAGGACAAACCTTTCTGTATCTATTCCAACGGCTATAAACCCTGTCTTCTATCAAGTCTAAGTTAAGGACAAACCTTTCTGTATCTATTCCAACGGCTATAAACCCTGTCTTCTATCAAGTCTAAGAAGTTAAGGACAAACCTTTCTGTATCTATTTCAATGGCTATAAACCCTGTCTTCTATCAAGTCTAACTTAAGGACAAACCTTTCTGTATCTATTCCAACGGCTATAAACCCTGTCTTCTATCAAGTCTAAGTTAAGGACAAACCTTTCTGTCAAGCAGTGACTTCCCCCATCACTCACCCACCCCTTCATCCCACTTCCCTCCTTCCTTTCCCCTCGCGGTAGTCGCGTGCTTCATACCCATAAGCTGTTTTTGTCAGTTTGAGTGATGTATGAGTGAGCGACGACAGTGTCTTTCGATTTGACTTAAACATCGTGATTGAGCGCCTTGTGAATATAATCACTATCATTATATTATTATCTTTATGATCTTGATGAAAATGATGATGATGATGATGATGTCAGATTATAGTCATTATCAGCCTTTCTTTATCATTACTTCACTCCCATATGGCTTTAGCGTTAAGCGGTTACCTTTGCTTCATGTTCGTTCGTTCCTTGATTTAACGTCTTTTCACTATGCATGATATTAGACGGGGGTTAATAGCGTAGAAGATGAAAGTGGGAAAGGGGGGGGGGGGCAGTGTTATACATTGTACGAAACTATGTACGATGATATGTCATACGAAACTGCTCCCATAATTATGCTACGGCTTTAGCTATGTGACTAGAGAATAAACTAGCAAGATCTTCATGCTCTGAGTTGTGTCCATCCTTTCCTAAATAATATACCCAACAACCATTTCATGGTGGCAGCGGTGGGATCGTCCAACACTTCCAAACGCAAGTAAACCTTTAAACACTCGAAGAAGGCGTAAAAGACGTCAAAGCGCCATTATTTTTGATAAACGCGCAAAACAAGACCGGCTTCGTGACGTCATATTTCGACACGACGTAACGATGATGCAAAACGGCGCCGCTCTGTCTCATGTCGTCAAGGATTAATCCATACAGTACCAGAGAGATTCGGGGACACTACAAACAAACATTGTTGAAAGCCCATAATTTCACAGAATCATCACGGCATACGAGAACATTATCAGCATTTCGTGCACTACCCTTTGTGAAACAGGCCTACGTGTTTCCTCAATATCAAGCTATATCCTACGAACATTTGATATTAGACATTACTGACTATAAATATTGCTTTCGCAACCACACACATACACAATCATGGCTGCTGCACGCATACCGCAAATGAATTGGGCTACGGACAACCACGAGGAAGCTTTGCAATTGTTCAAACACAATATCTCTGTATACTGCGAAGACGAAGAGATCACGGATGATGGCAAAAAAGCGCTAAAAATCTTGCGAGGCATAGGTGATGAAGGCACCAGACGCTTACAAGTGTCCGGCCTGTCAGAGGAGGACAAACGCAAAACAGACAATCTGTGGGAGTTCTTCGAATCCCAACTCAAGCCCAAGATCAACTTCAGAGTCCACCGCTTACATCTGATGGAGTGTCGGCAACGTGAGGATGAAACTCTGGACGATTTCATCTTGCGGGTGCGCACTCTGGCGATGAAGTGCGAGTTTGACCAAACGGAGATGGAAGAGAGGCTGATAGAACTGATCATAGCATCCACTCCACTTGAGGACTTCCAGCGCGACCTGCTGGGAAAGGCAAAAGGATACAAGCTGGCGGACGCTCTGGCTGAAGGAAGACGATACCAAGCCATAGTTGCCGCACGCAGCAAGCTTCAGCAACTCCACCCTAGCACAGGAGAACACAAGTTCGACCTGCTTAGCGACAAGCAGGCTGGGAAAGCCCGGTCATGTGGGAATTGCAACACTTCCCATGAGCCACGTAAATGCCCAGCGTTTGACAGCACCTGTCACCATTGCGGAAAGAAAGGACATTGGTGAAGGGCATGTAGACAGAGGAAAAGAGAAGACCTGGCTCGTACACCAAGCAGTGGTAGCAAAAGGAAAACCAAAGAAAGAAAAAAAATCCACGACATGGCGTCAGAGAGTGAGGACACGAGTGAGGATGACGACATCAAGCATGACACAATCAACATTTCCAGCGTCCGCAGTGAAGCTTTCACAATGATGGATGTTGTAGGTCCAGGAAAGACAGGCAAGACACCGCTCAAGCTGAAAATTGACACTGGGGCATCTGGCAACACCCTCACCCTACAAACATACAGGAATCTGTATGGAAAGCATGGTCCGTCCAAAGTTATCACACCTGTCAAGAACACAAAGCTGACGGCGTACAACGGGCAGAAGATTCCCTGCCATGGTAGCCTAGAGCTTGAGCTCAGTTACAAGGGCAAGCTCACCAAGGCCAAGTTCTACGTGGTCGATGTAGAAGGCCCATGTATCATCGGTCTGCCAACCTGTGAGAAGTTGAAGTTGGTGACTATCAACTGCAGTGAAATCAGCACAACAGATGTTTCATCAATCGAAAGCCTGAAGCAAACTTACCCAGGACAGTTCGACACCCTAGGGGACTTCCAGGATCCAGCCCAGCTATACACCAAACCAGGAGCAGAACCCTCCATCGATCCACCTAGAAAATGCTCTGTGCACCTTGAAGAACAGCTAAAAGCAGAGCTGGAGAAAATGGTTAAGCAGGGAGTCATCCGTAAGGTCAAAGAGCACAGACTGGTGCTCCAGCTTAGCATAATCAGTGAAAAAAAATGGCTCTCTCCGCATCTGTATTGATCCCCAGAAGCTCAACGCAGCCTTGAAGCGATGTCCCCACAAAATTCCTACGCTGGAGGAGGTCAACCCCAAATTCACGGGATCATCAGTATTCAGCAAGTTGGACGCCAAGGCAGGATATTGGTCAGTCCACCTCGACGAGCCCAGCTAACTGCTGACCACGTTCCGAACGCCCTTCGGCCGTTATTGCTGGAAACGACTCCTCTTTGGACTACGCGTATCACAAGACATCTTCCAGGCAAGAATGGACGAGATACTGGATGACCTCCCAGGCGTGACCGGCATCACAGACGACGTGTGCGTGCACGGCAAGGATGTGCAGGAACATGACGACAACCTCAGGCGTCTGATGGAAAGAGCCAAACAGTGTGGGCTCGTTTTCAATTCAGAAAAGTGCGACATACGCAAGGACGAGATCTCCTTCTTTGGGAATATATATTCCAAGGACGGGATTCGCCCAGATCCAGCCAAAATCCAAGGCATCCAGAGCATGCCAATCCCTGAGAACAAAGAAGACCAGCAGAGATTCCTTGGCATGATGACGTATTTGTCGACATTCATCCCAAACTTCAGCAAGGAGTCACAACCGCTGAGGGAACTGTTGAAAAAAGACGTCCCATTCATCATGTCAGAAGACCTCATCTGCTGCTTCAACAACATCAAGAAGCTGGTGTCATCGACCTCATGTCTCAAGTTCTTTGACCCAAAGAAACCAACCATGCTGGAGGTCGACAGCTCCATGAAGGGCCTGGGCACAGCCATTATTCAGGATGGATATCCAGTCGCTTTCGCATCCAAGTCACTTGACTCCACACAGAGCAACTACCCAAACATAGATCGTGAGATGCTCGCGGTTGTCTTTGGGATCACACGGTTCCACACATACCTCTACGGGAGGCCGTTCAAGGTGATCACGGACCACAAACCACTCGAGATGATCGTGCAGAAGCCGCTGCTCAAAGCCCCACCGCGTCTCCAGCGCATGCTACAAAAGATCCAGGGGTACGACTACGAGGTGGAGTACCGCTGCGGGAAATCCATGACCCTCGCGGACACGCTGTCCAGACTTCCATCCCAGGCAGACAGGACATCCATTGACCTTGACCTCCGTGTGGATGGCCTAGACCTCTCCCTTGACGAGATTGGTTTCAGTCAGTACGACTTCATCAGTTTCACACCCAAGAAGCAGTACCAGCTGCGTGAAGCCACCAAGACTGACCCCGTGCTGAACAGTCTGATAGAGACTATAGTTCATGGGTGGTCAGACAACATCAAAGCACTCACAACAGACGTCAGACTATAGTTCACAGGTGGTCAGACAACATCAAAGCACTCACAACAGACGTCAGACTATAGTTCATGGGTGGTCAGACAACATCAAAGCACTCACAACAGACGTCAGACTATAGTTCATGGGTGGTCAGACAACATCAAAACACTCACAACAGACGTCAGACTATAGTTCATGGGTGGTCAGACAACATCAAAGCACTCACAACAGACAGACTATAGTTCATGGGTGGTCAGACAACATCAAAGCACTCCCAACAGACGTCAGACTATAGTTCATGGGTGGTCAGACAACATCAAAGCACTCACAACAGACGTCAGACTATAGTTCATGGGTGGTCAGACAACATCAAAGCACTCACAACAGACGTCAGACTATAGTTCATGGGTGGTCAGACAACATCAAAGCACTCACAACAGACGTCAGACTATAGTTCATGGGTGGTCAGACAACATCAAAGCACTCACAACAGACGTCAGACTATAGTTCATGGGTGGTCAGACAACATCAAAGCACTCACAACAGACGTCAGACTATAGTTCATGGGTGGTCAGACAACATCAAAGCACTCACAACAGACGTCAGACTATAGTTCATGGGTGGTCAGACAACATCAAAGCACTCACAACAGACGTCAGACTATAGTTCATGGGTGGTCAGACAACATCAAAGCACTCACAACAGACGTCAGACTATAGTTCATGGGTGGTCAGACAACATCAAAGCACTCACAACAGACGTCAGACTATAGTTCATGGGTGGTCAGACAACATCAAAGCACTCACAACAGACGTCAGACTATAGTTCATGGGTGGTCAGACAACATCAAAGCACTCACAACAGACGTCAGACTATAGTTCATGGGTGGTCAGACAACATCAAAGCACTCACAACAGACGTCAGACTATACTGGTCATTCAGAGACGAGCTCGCAATCGAGGATGGAATCATCTTCAAAGGTCAGGAAGTCATCATACCTGAGGCTCTCCGACAGGACATGCTGAGACAACTCCATCAATCTCACCAAGGCCTTGAGAAGACGCGGCTCCTGGCCAAAGAATGTGCGTACTGGCCAAACATCTTGAGAGACATTGAGCAAGCAGTCAGGTCATGCGCAACCTGCCAGGAATTCGCGAGCGCAAACCATTGTGAGCCCCTTCTTCCCCATGACATTCCCAACAGCCCTTGGAGAAAACTAGGAACAGACCTGTTTGAGATCGAAGGCCGCAATTTCCTCCTGATTGCAGACTATTTCTCAAAGTATCCCATCGTTACCCAGATGAAAACCACATCCAGCCATGCCATAGCGGAGGAAGTAGAGAGGGTCATCGCCATGTTTGGCCGGCCCGACCAGATCGTCAGTGATAATGGGCCACAGTATCAAGGCCAGCCTTTCAAGGAGCTCATGGACAAATACGGCATCGACCACGTCACCTCGTCCCCCAGATACCCACAATCAAATGGCTTCATCGAGCGACAGGTGCAAACGGTCAAGAAGACCATCAAGAAATGCGACAGGGAAGGAAAAAATTTCCAGCTTGCCATGCTCAACCTCCGAGCCACCCCTGTGGACTCTAAGCTCCCATCCCCCGCCGAAATGCTTTTCGGCCACCCCCTAGCCACCCTCCTGCCCTCGCGGGTAGCACCGCGCGCCGAGTATCAACAGTACAAGCTACAGCTGGACGACAGGCGACAGACTATGAAAATCAATTATGACAAATCTGCCTCCAGTGACCTCCCACCACTCTACCCAGGACAGGACATTCGCATCTTGAATAAGGAGACCAAGAGATGGGAGCCAGGTGAACAAAACCTCCACTCCCAGGTCGTACAACGTCCGTATGTACACGGGCAGCAAGCTCCGCCGGAACAGGATCGACCTGTCTCGTTAACTGGATGATTAGCTTTCACCTCCCACATCAAGGACGAGGGATTGTACATTGGATGTACCAGTGTCCAGAAGGCAATGGCTCTGAGCTACCAACTTTCACCACTTCTGAAACACCCAAGGATCCTTATAGAAACAAAGGCCACTTCATCAGTACAGTCTGTGTATACACAAACATACAAGTGCCAGGCTTGGACTTTAAACAAAACCCTTCAAAATATAAGACCACAACATTCGAGTTGATATCTCATAGAAGAGTAGCAGGCAAGACCAAAACTGACACGAATAGAAACTAAAATATCCGGGAGATGTTTGCAACAATACTTGTCAAACCATCACATCGCACAAGACAGGGTCAGTTGACGTGGTGGACACCTGACCAAGATGTCAGTCAACCAGCCCATCCTCGGAGCTTACAACACCAATGCTCAGGCTTCAGAGTCAGAGGATGACCATGCCAGCCCTGGTCAGACACATTTCACATCTGGCTGCAAACTGGGAGTTTCATTTCCCGCAACTCTTCCCGGCACAAGAAGATGAAAAGTTAATTGTTCGTGTGTGTAGGAACCAGAAAAAAACAACAACACGAAAAAAGAATAAGAACGCGTATACAAGACAAGACAAGACAAGCGCAAATTTTCGGCCAACTGGCCTTTGTCAAACAAACGCCAGATACAAAAATTAGGAGAAAAAGACTGAAACTTCCCTGCTGTTCCGTCCAGTGTAAGTCGGAGACTTTAACTTCATTAAAAGCAACAGATAAGCATTACACTGTGAAAAATACGTCACAATCGCCAGACAAAATGACGATACTTGGGTTATTTTTACCAGCGGACAGAGAAGTAAGAGGAAGTTTGTTCGTGTATGTCCTAACTGGAAACTTTACTATGTACAACAGACAGAGAATTACGGAGAAGAATGCCTCACAGACAGCACACGGAGCTGATAACACTGCGTCCCTGACTCGAGGCTGAAAGACCGGGATGCTGGCCCGACAATTTTTATAGTAAAGGTAAATAAGAGAAATTTCCTATTCTTGAAACCTTCTTTCCATTGTATGTATGTGTGTGTGTAAGTGTGTGTGTGTGTGTGTGTGTGTGTGTGTGTGTGTGTGTGTGTGTGTGTGTATATGTGTGTGTGTGTGTGTGTGTGTATGTGCGCGCGTGCGTGTGTAAACGTGTGTGTGTTGAGCATGTGTGTGTGTGTGTGTGTTTATGTGTATGTGTGTTTATGTGCATGTGTGTGTGCATGTGTGTGTGTGTATGTGTGTGTATGTGTGTGCATGTATGTATGTATGTGTGTATGCGTGTGTACGTGTGTGTATGTATGTATGTGTGTATGTGTGTGTTTGTGTGTATGTGTGTGTATGTGTGTGTGCATGTGTGTGTTTGTTTGTGAGTGTATGTGTGTGTATGTGTGTGTGTGTATGTATGTGTGTTGTGTGTGTGTATGTGTGTGTATGTGTATGTATGTATGTGCGTTGTGTGTGTGTGTTTGTGTGTGTATGTGTATGTATGTATGTGTGTGTGTTGTGTGTGTGCATGTGTATGTGTGTATATGGTGTGTATTCTTTTCACTAAGAGTAATTCATCGTCTCTGTGTGTGTGCTTGTGTTTGTGTGTGTGTATGTGTATGTGTATGTGTGTATCTGTGTTTTTGTTTGTATGTGTATGTGTGTGTGCTTGTTTGTTTGTTTGTTTGTTTGTGTGTGTGTGTTTGTGTGTGTGTGTGTGTGTGGGGTGTGTGTGTGTGTGGTGTGTGTGTGTGTGTGTGTGTGTGTGTGTGTGCAGTCTACGACGATCCACTCTATCCCTTCCCCCCCTCTACGTCTCTACCAGTGCCATAGCTGGAGGAGGATATGGCCATCACACTTCCTCTCAGCATCAACACCGACAACACTGACGCCGACTGCTGCTGCAGAACTGGCATTAGAGCAACCTCTGACTTCAGGTTCTGGAGACATGCCTACTGCCAGACTTGGGGCTACTCGTTTGCGTTGTTTTGATATGTGATCGTTTAGTCTGTCTGTCTGTGTGCCTGGTGTTCTGTCTGTCTGTCTGTCTGTCTGTCTGTTTTGTCACTACCCAGCATTGAAACTAACTCCCGCACCCAATCCACCAACTGCAAAAACTTGATTCTTTAACTCCCTCACCCTATCCTGTAGGAAGCTGGTGAACAGGGTGAAGGATCAAAGGTTAAGTGTTTGCTTTGCTGGCATGGTTGGCAATGTAGGATGCTGGTGAACAGGGTGAGGGATCAAAGGCTTAAGGTTTAAGCAAGGGCGGGAGTTGTGGCCATAGCGCTAACATCTATGACTTTGGAAAATACACTTTTCCTCTTTTTCTCCTCACTGTCTCTGGTTTCTTGTCTCTGAGCCATAGCACATACTGTTACTTCTGTGTTTTCTGTATGTGTTATACAACTGATCTGTCCGTGGTTCCAGGCAGATGGTACATTTTGTCAACACTGACTAGATTAGAAAAACAACAACAACTGGGTTTTACCAGTGATTTGTTTCTGTTGGAAAACAAAATACCATTGTCGTTATCTTGCCATTCTCTCTATCTCTGTCTTGTAGAGCAGCAAAGACTAAGTCGTAAGACAGGAATCTTTTTATGATATTATCTCTGAGTCAGCTTCACAATCAAGGACCTTAGCGTTGGTCTTGATCCTCAACTCACAATGCAACAATTTATCACCCAAACCTGCCAGTCATGTTATTGTCAATTGCGATGATTCAGTTCTGTTCATCGTTATCTTTCAGCTTCAGCAGCATGTAAACTCGCAACATTTCTTATATTGTTTCGTATCGATTATTGTCACTCTCTGCTATCTAGCCTGTCTGCTTCTTCTAAGGCATGCCTCAGCGCATTCAGAATTCTGTAGCCCGCCTTGCCGTTCGTAAAAAGAAACATTCATATCACCTCCTTGCTTCACTTTCTCCGCTGGTTGCCTGTTTCTTAAAGAATGTCATACAAAATCAGTAGATTGTATTACAAGTGTATCAATGGTACTGCCCCTGTTTGTCTTTGTGACCACCTCCAAATGTACACCACTGCCCGACGAAATCTTCTGATATACTGCTTGTTTACAAATTCCTCAATACAGATGTTACACAGTCGTTCGCCCACCTTTGCTGTGTTTGGTCCCTACAACTGGAACGAGCTTCCTCCTGTCTATTTTCGACAGTCATATACTCTGTCTTTAAGTCTAACTTGAAAACGTACCTATTTGTCACTCCCTCTATGTACATACCTTTTTATCCTACTTCCCTCCTGTTCTCCCCCTCCCCCTCCCCAGTCTGTGTGTGTTTTGTATCCTTGAGTTTTTATCATTGTGAGTGAATGATAAAGAGTGCATGCTTTGTACTGATTTATGTATCAAGATTTGACGTCTTATAAATGTCATTATTATGTGATAAAGTGACGTTTCTCTCTCTCTCTCTCTCTCTCTCTCTCTCTCTCTCTCTATTATCTGGCTGTGGATACAAATATTGGAACCAGAAAAAAACACGAAAACAGAATCAGAACGCGTCTTTAATACAACCAGACAAGACAGGCCCAAATGTTTGGCCAGCTGGTCTTTGTCAAGCGTAGGATCAGATCACAAACGAACAAACACCAAATACAAAACTTAGGAGAAAAAGACTGAAACTTCCCTGCTGTGGATCTTTACCAAATTTATGGTTGTTCGGGAGTGCGAAACGATCTTTATGGAATATAGGACACCAAGTGAAGGCCACACGGGCCAAAATGTGCTTCAGATGATCAATTTTCGATGAAGATGTGTAAAGAGATGTTTCTCACAACCCTTTTGCAAATGTCGGTTACGTTATCACTCATGTAACAGCCTGTATCTGTCCTCACTCCATTCAAATTTAATAGCATTGGCATTTCTTCAAGGTCTTAGTGACTGATATTGAAGATCATGTAAATGCTCATAATAACAGTATGCAACAACAATGGTTAAAATTCAAGGAATCGACTTACTACATGATATGTATACAACGGTTTAGCTTCAGCGGTCAAGAGAATATCTCAAAAAGTGGCTTTGAGCGTTCTCCTCTTCCCGCAGAAGCTTGATTCAAACACACTGATACATGGGTTTTGAAGGGGCACTTTGAAGGGACACGTTAGGTAATGTTACTCCAAACGATTTTTGTTCTCAAATATTTGTCAAAACATTTCTTCTAAATTGTCTTGAAATGAATCCATGCTCAAGGTAACTTTTAGTTGTCTTCAAATGCGAACAGACTTAAATGAAATGTAGACAAATTCACTGACGAAGAACATCCGATGACGTGTGTATTAAGTATGTGACGTAAAGAATACATGACACAAGAAACAAATTAAATGGTGAAATAATATTCACAGGCAATATATTGCATGCCAGTAGTGTGGTCAGACTACATGCGACTATATCTCAAACTGAACCCGCCGGTTGATATTTTGGGTTATACGGCAGACATCTTGGCCAGGCATATGTATCAACCATGACCTGAAGGAACAGAGTCGCATGATCGAAAGAGGTACGTTGAACTCTTCTTTACCGCCACTCTGGGCAATAGGCCTACTGCTGAGGAAGTAGTGTGAAAAAATGCGAGATAGATCTAGCCATCGGAACAACCGGACGCAA
Organism: Monoplex corrugatus; assembly: GCA_030674185.1. Taxonomy (NCBI): domain Eukaryota; kingdom Metazoa; phylum Mollusca; class Gastropoda; order Littorinimorpha; family Ranellidae; genus Monoplex; species Monoplex corrugatus. The sequence goes on from JAPXFY010000029.1 coordinate 7,608,789, forward strand.
TCACGCGGGAAAGATTCGCTACCAGACGTACTAGGGCCTAGGAGATAAGACATAATATGTATACATTCAAGACATGATGACATGCCACGTGGCAGATATGTTTTAGGTTGTCGACCTTGTGACTCGGATGTCTCAGGTCATGGTTCATACATATGCATAAGCAAAATGTCTGCCGCAGCAACCAAAATATCAACCAATCACTGGCCGGTTCAGTTTGAGATGTCGTCGTGTGTGGTCAAACGTAGTTTTAGTTGTAGTGAATAACTCAACAGATTTATGACTGTAAAGTTGTGAGGTGAAATGCCGTCTGTCTAAATCAGCATCTGAGTTTCAGCTTCGACCAAATCCAACCCACATTTGTTGTGGGCTCAGTGCTGAAGACTGAAACTACACAGTCTAGCGTCATTCTTTTCGGCGATGTGTCTGGAGGGTGTTGCTCCATTTCTCTGGCCAATATTGCTTGACGTCAGTATATGGTGTAAAAAGAAAAAGCATGGCATATAATCCTGTCACGTAGTCTCCATTTTGACAAACTGAACAGTTGATAACTTTTTACAGACAAGTGTGTGCCACAGATGTTTAAATGTTTGGTTCAGCTGTGATTCCTCAACATACAGCGGTTCTCGATCACACCAAACAAACTGATATGGATTGGCTGCGAAGTTGAATTAGGATAAGAATTATTTAAACAATCCATAGAACATTAGTTATCAAAATTTGATATCAGACAGACATAAAAATTGTTTATAGCATTATACCAGATTTTCATTCTTAATATGCATCTGCTGATGTTTAAAATTTTGATAACCGCAGTTAAGAGAACTTCTCAAAGTACGAGATACTGTGATATTAAGTATCTTCTTTAAAAGTACGAGATACTGTGATATTAAGTATCTTCTTTAAAAGTACGAGATACTGTGATATTAAGTATCTTCTTTATTCCTGCAGAAGCTGAACGTTAGCATATTCATAGTAACATATTCAACAGTTAGCTTACGTTGCCCCATGCAGCGTTTTTTTTTTTTTTTACACATACACCAAGCTGTGATTTCTCGTTTAGAATTTGTTCCCTACTTTGGATGAATTTCTGTTTCTTTTAAATACAAAGAAACATAATCAGTGGCTTAAAACTGTACCTACATAG
>JAPXFY010000029.1:7617432-7642432 GCA_030674185.1 Monoplex corrugatus
AGAACCGTGTGGGACATCTTATTTCAGTAAAGTATGGAGCTGACCTAGTGTCACTGACCAAAACAAGCAGTGTTTGGCAAGAAAGATATGACCAGACCGTGATTCCACCCGATAACTTCTTGCCTTCTAGATGGCCGCTTGTAACCACTAGGCTACACTCCACTATCACACATAATACTATGACATGCCGTGTATTGCATCAGTAAGTGATGTATCAACTTACGAAGAAAATAAGTCTCTTAGAGTTGATATTGTCCTAGGCTGGAAATGGCTGTACAGTTTCATTACCACTGCACTGCAGACTGTCGGGTTCAAGATCTTGTTATGTAACATGTATTCCCCAGTTACGTACGTTCCATGGTTGTGCTGTGTTCTTCAAATTCTTATTTGCTATTGATTTGAATATATTGTGTCTGTTTCATCTCTCTTTCTCTCTACCCCTCTCTCTTTTTCTCTCTCTCTCTTTTTCTCTCTCTCTCACTCTCTCTCCCTCTCTCCCTCTTTGTCTGTCTGTATTTCTATTTACCTGTAACAGAGTGTTCCGTTTGGTACTGTGGTCTGGATTCCATGTGACAAAGAATGTCTGTCAGAGTGGCTAGTGTGACAGGATCCAGCCAGTGACAGCTCCTTTGTTGAGAGTCTTTTAACGTTGGCTGAACGTTCTTAGCGCTCCAGACATTGGTTTGAAAAACCAACACTCACGACTAACACTCAGTGAAGGGGATGGATGGAAAGGATGGGGGCAGGAAAGGTCTAGATTGCCATACCATCATTATACCCTTGTAATAATAATAATAATAATAATGATAATAATGATAATAATAATAATAATAATAATTAATAATTACAATTTTTATATAGCGCAAAATCTTGATAGAAATCAAATCTTAGCGCTGAACATACACATACGCACGCATGCACACACACGCACACACACACATACACATGGCTATAAATGGGAAAAAGAAGAAAAGCAATGGAAAATTATAGAAAACATAATATATACAAACATATATACAATGTGATTCCACACCGAGTGGAGACAGGCTGTAGTGGAGGTTGAATGAGGTCAGGATTTTATGCAGAGGAGAAAAGGTGAGTTTTGAGAGCGGACTTGAAGGAGACAAAAGTAGGTTGCTGACGGACTGAGAGAGGAAGTTTGTTCCAGGAGAGTGGACCAGAAACAGAGAAGGCTCGTGGACCATAGGTATTGAGCTTAGTGCATGGAAAGCGAAAAGTCAGAGGATCGGAGGCAGAGCGGAGGGTACGTGAGGGAACATAGATCTCAAGTAGGCTTGACAGGTAATCAGCGGCTGCGTTATTGAGGCTTTTGTAGCACATGGTGTCTAGTTTGTACTGTATGCGCTTTGATACAGGGAGCCAGTGAAGTTGTGCCAGGAGAGGACATGTGGTCGGCTTTTTTCTTTTTGAGTACAAGGCATGCAGCATTGTTTTGAATGCGCTGTAGGACGTGAAAGGTGGAGGCAGGAAGACCAGACAGGAGTGAATAGTCAATGCGAGACATTATGATGGAGAGAACGAGTTTTGCAGTTGTTTCAACAGCAAGATACTTCCTTGTGCATGATAAACAAAGCAGCTTTGATATGTTATTACAACAGACACTTTCATTGTGTTCCTTATGTCTCATTGTCCTTGCAAACGTACACGGAAATATTAAACTATTAGTTTGCACTGTACATGTTGTTATATTGTGACTAACGCAAATCGATTGTGTACGTTCCTATAATCTTATTTCTATGACATGTACTTACACAGGGAAAAAAGGCCGAAAAAAAAAAAAACCTACAAAGAAAAAGAAGGGGAAGAGGGTGGAGTGTAAAAGAAGGAAGAGGAGGCGGACGGAAATCAGAAAACTAGCAATCTGACAAACAAGTAAACAGTCTAAACTAAGATTTTCACTTTTTTAAAAGTTCGTTTCAGTGACCAACCAATCTGCTCTATGTTAAGGTCTTATCTGAGGAGATATACTTACGTGAGACTTTAATCTCTTTTAAAATATGACTGTTCACTAACAAAGAATATAAAAAAAAGTCACACATGGATGTCACAGTACATGACTGTACACTCCGGCCTTAACAAATCTAGGACGTCAAATGAAAGTTAGAAACTATTGTGTATCAGTCACTTGCGGAAACTTTTCCCAATCGTAGTTCAAACTTGAGTCATATGACTCTGGAAAAGGCCGACTTCCAATTCAGCGGCGGGGCGACCATCCCCAACCCAGGCTGGTCACAGGTGGCAGATAGTGAAGCCCTTCAGATATGGAGGGTGGCTGTGAATAAGCTAGCTTGCTAGCAAATAGGCAGTCCCGTACCAAACTGATGGTGTTCCTATCAGGACGGGGTGGGGTAGCAGGTGGCGCTGCTATCCTTAAAAAATGCCCCCGGTGTCTTATGACGGGTTCATCAGCGGGTAAGGGCCGCTATAAGCTCTAGCTACGGGGTGGGATCCTCGGAGAAACAATCCCCCTGTGCTTCCAGGGCAGGACGTACGGGCCAGGAGCTAAGGGCGGGGCAACCCCTACAGAAAATCTATAAGGTTGAAGACAAAGGTACCGGGGCCAGCCTGTGCCTTCTAACAAACCATGGTACCATGCACTTATCGTATGATGGTTACACACTCATCGAGTTCAGAGGAGAATGGCGCTCTCCCATTAAAAGACGGCTACATTCATCACCGGACTCAGCTGATTGTGTAGCACAGTACGCCAGAAGAAGAAGAAGGAGTCATATGAAGTCTATGACGAGTAATAATTGTCATTTTTGTCATGTGAAAAGTAATTCATTATCTATTTTGACATCTTGTCACGGTGTGGAATGTGACTGACTTTTATTACGTATTGGAAATATACAATGTTCCTAAAAGTTTTCTTTTCTTTTCTATGTTTTGGCTTTCGCTGGGAACACTGTGAAATTCGTTTTAGATGATTTTACCCAGGACTTGATAATATTAGAAAAATAGTTTATATCACCCAAATAGCAGATGAAGATATGACCTGGTCAACACTGTTTCTGTCATAAGAAATGAAGATGCCATTAGGGACTTCTCTCACTATCTCTGTAAGTACAAGTCAAGTAAGACACGTCGGTTGGGCAATGCTAATGAATAAACAAACAGTAGTATATTACGACGCTTCGTTTTTAAACTGGTAAGATTACATACGTGTTAATCTTTTTACAATCTGAACAGTTGTTTCATGTTTTGAGTGAATGTTCTAATGTGATCACTACAGTTTGTCCTGGTTAACCCTTTGACTCCCTCACCCTGTCCATCAACTGCAAAAACTTAACCCTTTGACTCCCTCATCCTATCCACCAGCTTTCTGCAGGAAGCTGGAGGATAGAATGAGGGAGTCAAAGGGTTAAGTTTTTGCTTTGATAGCATGGTTGGCAATGCAATATGCTGGTGGACAGAGTGCGGGAGTCAAAGGGTTAATATGTAACACGCCCTTGCTTACACTTCTTCACATTGTCTAAATCACTTTAGTGAATAGACAGTAAATCGAAGACTACCACCACTTCTTCACACGGGGCGATGTGTCCTATATTGAATACATTTCCGTGCTCCGGGTTTTTTCTCTCACTTTTTTTTCCACTTTTCTCACTCTCCCTTCATCATTTCCTCCTTTCTGTTCTTCCTTTCGTATGTCCACTCCCTTGTTCTTCTGCTATCTATTTTGTCGTATCGTCCACTGAAGACAAGGGTCAATGTTTTTTAGGCAGATGGATAAGGGTTCTAAATATCACTTTTTATCTACGCTACCCCCTCCTCTCTCTTTCTCCACCTACTTCCACCCCATGCACACAGACAGAGATGGTCAATACTAATACAGATGGAATACATCATGGAGACATGAAAAGAAAAAAAACCACACACACACACACACATACACATACACACACACACATACACACACACACACACACATACACACACACACACTTATACACACATACACACACACACACTTACACACATAGTGAAAAGACGTTAAATTAAAGAACGAACGAACACTATACACACACACACACACACACACAACCACACACGCACACACACACACACTCACACACTCTCTCTCTTACACACACACACACACACACTTACACACACACAGACAGACAGACAGACAGACAGACAGACAGACAGACAGATAGGCAGAGACACAGAGACACAGAGAGAAAAAAGATTTTTCATAAACGTAATATGGACTGGGGAGTGAAATGGTTGAGACTCCATTTCTCTCAGATCAAGTTTCCGTTGATACAACAAACACAACAACAAAAACACAACACAACACAACACAACACAACACAACACAACACACAACACAAACAACACAACACAAACAACACAACACAACACAAACAACAAACACAAACAACACAAACACCAACACAACAAACACAACACAACACACACACAACACAACACACAACACAACACAACACAAACAACAAACACAACACAACACAACACAACACAACACAACACAACAACAAACACAACACAACACAACACAAACACAACACACACAACACAACACAACACAACACAACACAACAACCAACACAACACAACACAACACAACACAACACCAACACAACACAACACAAACAACACAACAACAAACACAACACAACACAACACAACACACACAACAACAACACAACAACACAACAACAACAACACAACGAACAACACAACCAACAACACAACGCACGATACGATACGATACACGATACGATACGAATGCAGCGATACGATACGATACGATACGAACGATACGAACGATCGATACGATACGATACGATACGATACGATACGATACGATACGATGCGATACGATACGATACGATACGATACGATACGATCATACGATACGATACGAACATACGATACGATACGATACGATACGATACATACGATACGATACGATACATACGATACGATAGGTTAATACGATGATCGATCGACACGACGATCGACACGAACACAACAGATCACAGCACACACAACACAACAGCCAACGCAACGCAACGCAACGCAACGCAACACAACACACACGACACGACACGACACAACACGGTACAGCACAACACATCACAACGCAACGCAACGCAACGCAACGCAACAAACGCAACGCAACGCAACGCAACACAACACAACACAACACAACACAACACGACACGACACGACACGACACGACATGACACGACACGGCACGATACAAAAGAATAAATACAATACAATACGATACGATACGATACGATACGATACCGATACGATCGATACGATCGATGCAGAGAGCAAAGTGATCATTTCCTCCACAAGCTTTGCATTTTCTTCCAAATGCTGGACATTTCTCATTTGCTCTTGGGTGCTTTCCACCACAATATCCGCATTTCTCTCTCTACTCTGTTTTTTTGCTATACTGCTTTGCTGTCTTCTTTTCTTTGAAAGCTTGGACTTCCTGCGTGTCCTGCGTTTTTCTCATCATTTGGACGGTTTGATGTTGACTTGATTCGTGCGCTCTGCACATGTCAATACATGCAGTCAATGTCAGCTGTCGCACTTCCAGTAATTTTGATCGCAGAGTCTCGTCATATACACCCAGTACGATTTGATCTCTAACAGTCTGTCTTCCAGTGTACCATAGTTACAGGTCTTGATCAGTCTCCGCAGTTCTGCTACAAACTGTTCGATAGATTCTCCTGCTGCTTGATGTCTGCAGTTGAATCTGAATGCTTCGTAAGTTTCATTGGTTGAACCCACACAGTATTCTTCGAATTTCTGCAGAACGGTGTCAATGTCGTTTCTTTCAGCTTCATTAGCAAATGCCAATCCTTCATAGATGTCCATAGCATCCAGCCGATGCAAGAAAGAAAAACTGCTGTTCTGTATGTTGAGTCTTCTTCTGTCTGTGTTGTCACAATTTCATAGCTGTCCCAAAGCTTCTTGAATTTCCTCCAGCTGCTCTGCAGGTTTCGTCCATTCACATCAAGTTTAGGAGGCAAGGGAATCTTGGCATGTCGTCGACTGACTTTTCTCTCTTCTTGTTCATCTTCCATGGTTGAACTTTATTCTTCAATATTCTGGATTTTTGTTAGAGTTCGTAATCCCACTTCTGACACCATGTTTTGTTCTTTCTACAGCCAACTCGGAAGAGAGGGCAATGCTTCTTCGTCTTTACTCCTCACTGTCTGATTCTCAACTGTCTATATATACATTTCACAGTGAACAGCAATCAGTTATCATTTAAACGAATATTATGCCGTGCTGCTATCCGCACGCTGTTTACTGTCAACAGAAAAATCAAAAGAAAACAAGAGTTCGGCACTTCGAAGAAGAAGAGACCGACACTGAAAGCGATAATGAAATCCTCGGGATCGAAGACAAAACCAGAAAAAAGGAGAGAAACATACGAGCAAAAATGCTGATAAATGAGATGCCGGTAACATTTCTTCTTGACACAGGTGCAACAACAAACGTGATGTCTGAGAGCCTGTACAGAGAAGTCACAGGAGATGAAAGAAAGTCTGACCTGCAAGAGACGAAGAAGAAGCTGGTGATGTTCAATGGAATGGAAATGAAGCCTGTGGGGGAGATAGTGCTGCGAGTGAAAACCCCAAGAACAGAAGGAAATACAAAGTCAACTTCGCGATCACCAAAACGGACTGTAAGCCAGTACTGGGACTGAAAGCTGTACAGCACATGCAATTGTTGACGATCAATGAAGAGAACATTGCAACGATAGCGGCGAATCAGAAAGATTTCTTTGAAATTGATAGCTTACAAACAAGAGAATCCAAAGAGGTCATCATCTGTCTGAAGAGACACTTGGCAAGACACGGAATACCAAACGCCTGACAACAGACTGTGGAACTCAATTCACATCAAACCAGTTTGGAAAGTTCAGAAAAACATATGGGTTTGAACACGTAACAAGCTCCCACACTACCCTCAGTCCAATGGAAAAGCAGAGAGCGCGGTGAAGGCTGCAAAGACGTGCATGAAGAAAGCAGAACACAACAATCAAGATCCCTTCCTCGCTTTACTTGAGCTGAGAAACATCCTGACAGAGACTGTAAACAGTTCGCCTGTTCAGTGACTGTTCGGCAGAAGAACACGAACACAAGTGCCGACGTCAAAGACATTACTCCAACCTACAGTTGTACCAATCAAGAAAGAACTTGAGAAAAGGAAACTGAAGCAAGCGCACTACTACAACAGAAGCGCAGTAGAGCGGACAGAACTGAGTCTGGGACAGATTGTGAAATTCCAACCTCCAGGATCCAAAAAGTGGATCAGTGCCAAAGTAGACCAACAGGTGAACATCCGGTCATACAACATTCGCACAGAGGACGGACGTCAGTACAGAAGGAATCGTCGTCAGCTACGAGACACAACAGAAACGGAGCTTCAGCAGACAATCAACCCTCAATGACTTGTCCAGAGAAGGATGATTTCTGGAAGACATCAGGAAAGCGACACAATGGGCAAGCAACAGCAAGTCATCATTCCATCAAAACAGATGCTGGAAGATAACAAGAAAACTGGAACTGGAACAGATGTCAGGACGCCAGCATCGTCTGTCCGTGAGAACTCATCTGATCAGTCACCAGTCATCAAAATGTCTGAGACAACCAGCATCAAGGAGCCAGATGAAGTTATCAAACAAACAAGGACAGGACAACCCGAACCAGTTAGTTCTCCTTACAGAACAAGATCTGGAAGACAAAGCAAAAGGCCAGATTTCCTGAAATATGAATGAAACTGAAGACTCTACCACAATCATATAAACTGAAAGCATTGCGAAATATGGACATGATGATGATGGATAGTATAATGATCAGAGATAAAGTGAGGTGAATGAATGTTTGGGCCCTGTGCGTGAGAATGAGTGTTTGTTAAGTTAATGTTGTGATAAAGGTAGGAAACACATTTATTTCGTATGGACTGAAAGATAGGAAAAATGATTAATTGATTTTGTTTCCTTAAAGAAAGGGAGATGTGACGTGTGTTGACAGTAAACAGCGTGCGGATAGCAGCACGGCATGATATTCGTTTAAATGATAATTGATTGTTGTTCACTGTGAAATGTATATATAGACAGTTGAGAATCAGACAGTGAGGAGTAGAGACGAAGAAGCATTGCCCTCTCTTCCGAGTTGGCTATAGAAAGAACGAAACAATACAATACAATACAATACAATACAATACAATACAATACAATACAATACAATACAATAGGATGACGTGGACTGTACATTGCAGTAGCCATGTCAAGCTGAAGACACAGTCAGACGATGTGAGAAGGAGTATGGCCATAATTTTCGAGAAACCGTAAAATAACAATGACGTGTACAACCACCATAAGGAAACGACACAAGGAAACAAGCAAACAATAATACACATGAAACAAAGACAACTGGAAATATTTTTTGTACTACTTGAACATAAATCAACACTTTGTATGTGACTGAGACACAGTTGTAGAGTGAAGTATGATGTCAAGTGGATGTGTGGTGGGTCAGATGGCTGCCTTCAGGTTGTGGTCACTGTGGGTTTGTGGACTGGTGATAATATCCATGGTCAATGGACAGTGTAAGTTTGTTTGTTTGTTTCGCTTATTGTTTGCGTATGTGTTGCTTGTTTGTTTTTCTGCAAAATTATTCATTAATTATTCCTGTATATTTCTCGGTTGAGTATACTGATAATACAAGCGTAAAACACTTAAATTTGTCCCCTAACCCTGAGATCGTAGAGGAGTGAGGTGGTAGAGATCTCAAATTGTCTCAAGGCTAGCATTGGGAGGGCGTCGCTCATCTCCTTACTGTAGCTGCTTTGTATTCCCCAACTGTCAACAGGGTCAGGTGCTCATTCACACCTGGATGGTCTGGAGACTGCACGATTCTTTTTTTTTTTTACAAGACTTGAACTCATGCAGTCAGATTGTGTAAAGTGGTGGTCACGTGGTTAAAACCATTTGCCCAGGACAGGAAAACTGTCAGGTTCGAATCTCCGCTAGTTTGTGAGTGGTGGTCTGGGCGCTAGTCTTTGCATTGAGACAGTAAAGCGAGGTTCTGTGTGCAACATACCCTCAGTAACGTAAAAAAAAAAGAAGGGAAAAACGCATTGTCCCTATCACAGTCATGTAGAAAATGCCGCTTTTATAAGCAAACTATCGAATGACGCAGATATTTAAAAAAAGGATATAAAATATATAGTTCTGTATTGTGACGACTCGCTTTCATTCCGGAGAGCAACATGAATTTCACAAGGTAAACTTTTTGTAACAAACACCCATCCAGACATCTCCCCCCCCAAAAAAAAAACAAAAAAACAACAAAAAACTTGTAAAGCAACAGACCCGTTGATTATCTTCACAGTTATTGTTTTTAAAGCCCAGCCGACTGTGTAGAGCCATATCAGGGCTACAACTGCTTCAAAACATACGAAACTTCAACAGGGGAAAAAAAAAAAAGGAAAAGAAAATTAAGTTCACGTATCAATGCATTCGCGCACATGAGGAAATTTCTAGCACAGAATTTCCAGAAGGCGGGGATACCATTTATACTGAAAGAGCCCCCGGCATCCCACGGGGGGAAGAACTCAAACTCAAACACAAGAATTCACTTCTAAGAGTGAACAAGTAGTGCCAAGGTGCATACTCACAAAGTCACTAAAGATTAAGAGTGTCTTTGTACAGTCTGTGATTTGTGGTGAAGCTGCTGGTGTTGCTTCTCCATATTATGTTCGGTTTGATTATTGTTGCTACAGCGTTTGAAATGTTGATGTTCAGCCATTAGCTTTGGTCAGGTATAAACCTGTTGACTTTTTTCATTTTCCTGCCATTCATGAAGACTTCTGCACTGCTGTTGTTGGGGCTGTTGACCAAATGTCTTCCTTTGTCACTATTGACTTCCATTGTGTGTGCACTGCCCTGTTAACTACTCTGCTGGTGAACTGTTTGAGTTCACTGAAGCATTTGACATGGGGTGGTTGTCACAGGTTGAGTACGTGTACAGATGGGTGTGTGATGATCGTTGAGAAATTCCTGCTGGAAAATGTTGCACACAGTCAATGGAATTAGATGTACTGTGATAAATATATGAAAGTGTCAAACGACATTGTAAAGGCATGCCACTACTTAAGTCCTCAGAGTAAAGTTAACTGAGTTCCCAAATAGACTTTCTGTCTTACAGTATCATATTGTTGGATTACAGATGTCATTGTGTTCACAGGCGCCAAGTTTGAATTCCCAACTGCCAACATGGACACCACGAAGGAAGCCATCTTGACTCTGAATCTTCACCAGAACGTCTCCATCCCGTTCACTCTGGACATGCAGAACTGCAGCCTGGATAAGCCAGCATTCACCGTCACCGTGTCCAAGATGAATCCCCAAACCAAAAGCTACTCCGATGTCTGCTATTTTGACGTCGATAGCGTTTTCTATGTTAAAAGCTTCCGTAATGATATCACATGTAGAGCAGAAAGTAACTGGAGAAGCTTCTCTCTGTCTAAACATGTGGTTCTGGATGATGAAACTTCGTGGAAATGGAAGACCCGTGGAGCAGATGTAACCTTAGAGAAAATTATCCGTATCCATCTAAACAGTGAGTTAGCAAAAACATATTCAGAATAACTCTGTGTTTTTCTGTCAGTCTGTTGAAAGTTCTTCTGTGAGTTTATAAACATGTTTTCATGTCTCTGTCTATGGCAGTTTCTTTGTCTGTCTGTCTGTCTGTCTGTTTCTCTGTGTCCTTGATTTTGATAGTCTGTGTATGCTCATGTCAGATCTCGGTTACACTCAGTCTTTCTGTCCTTTTTATGACAGCATCACACAGTCAGCCTGGGCGTCTACAGGGCACTCTTCAGCACAACTAACTACTTTTGAATGATGTGAGACTCTGTCGTGACAAAGTTCTACAAGTGGACGTGTGTTTCAAGCTGTGTGTAATGAGATCAGCATGTTGAATTTGAGCAGCAGTAGAACGCTATCTTGAGGGGAAAGTCCAGTTATAGAGATGGTCAGGAGGTCACAACATTTTGAATTTGTATTCCTTTACAATATGATGTCAGAGACAGTACTGGTTGTGCTGAATTTTGTACGTACACGAGCGAAGAAAACATTTGTACACACACAGACACACACACACACATACACAGACACAGACACACACAGACACACACACACACACACACACGCACACACACATACACATAGATACACAGACACAGACACACACAGACACACACAGCCACACACACACACACACACACACACACACACACACATGCACATACACATGCACACACACACACACATACACACACATGAACACACACATACACACACACATACACACACACATGCACACACATGCACATACACACACACATGCACATACACAGACACACACACAAACACACACACATGCACACACACACACACACACACACACACATACACACACAGAGGTTAAAGAAGCGGTATAGTATGTTAGTGTCCTGGGTGGATGATCGATGGCGTTTTCAACGATTGATAATAGACTCCCATCGATCTGACAGAGGAGAAGGCAGAATGGCCTTCAGCGCCAGCTGTGGGTCTTCATAGTGGATAGAAGGCTGAGATGTGGGTCTTCATAGTGGATAGAAGGCTGAGATGTGGGTCTTCATAGTGGATAGAAGGCTGAGATGTGGGTCTTCATAGTGGATAGAAGGCTGAGATGTGGGTCTTCATAGTGGATAGAAGGCTGAGATGTGGGTCTTCATAGTGGATAGAAGGCTGAGATGTGGGTCTTCATAGTGGATAGAAGGCTGAGATGTGGGTCTTCATAGTGGATAGAAGGCTGAGATGTGGGTCTTCATAGTGGATAGAAGGCTGAGATGTGGGTCTTCATAGTGGATAGAAGGCTGAGATGTGGGTCTTCATAGTGGATAGAAGGCTGAGATGTGGGTCTTCATAGTGGATAGAAGGCTGAGATGTGGGTCTTCATAGTGGATAGAAGGCTGAGATGTGGGTCTTCATAATGGATAGAAGGCTGAGATGTGGGTCTTCATAGTGGATAGAAGGCTGAGATGTGGGTCTTCATAGTGGATAGAAGGCTGAAGTGTGGGTCTTCATAGTGGATAGAAGGCTGAGGTGTGGGTTTTGATAGTGGACAGAAAGTTGAGGTGTGGGTCTTCATAGTGGATAGAAGGCTGAGGTGTGGGTTTTGATAGTGGACAGAAAGTTGAGGTGTGGGTCTTCATAGTAGACAGAAGGCTGAGATGTGGGTCTTCATAGTGGATAGAAGGCTGAAGTGTGGGTCTTCATAGTGGATAGAAGGCTGGGGTGTGGGTTTTGATAGTGGACAGAAAGTTGAGGTGTGGGTCTTCATAGTGGATAGAAGGCGGATCCTGGAGCTAATGTTCTTCTGCAGACACTGCGTAGGAAAGAGTCATGTGGCCCTGCATTCTGCTTCCGCCTGTCCGTCTTGTGTTGAACAACAGCTGTTCTGCTCTGTTCAGATGTGACTGTGCCCGCGCACTGCTGTCATCATCATATACTCTGTTGTGGGTATTGCTTATTTAATTGGTGGTGTCGATGCCATAGTTGATGAGATTGGCGTTCACGATAGCCTTGTATTGCTTTAGTGGTCTGACCTGGTCATAACGTCCTTGCTTCAATTCCCTGATATGGTTGACTTCCATATGAGCAACATGTCCTGTCGAACAAAGCCACACTTTCACGAGTAGACAGTACTTGGCAGCCATATTTGTTCAAAACTTGAAGGTAGGACACTTGAAACTTGCCACGCAATGTTGAAGATATTGTGCAGATATCTTTGATGGAACTGTTCCAGCAGTTTAGTTTGTAGCTGGAGGCCAGTCCGGATCGTGCAGTAGCATAGTAGGGCGGTCAGGATTACTGTTGTGTAAAAAGCAATTTTTGTGGCAATTCTGATGCTATCATCTTGTCTCCACGTTTTGGTCACCGTTCCAAAGGCACAGCCACAGCCTTGGGGATGTACACGGTCATTTTGGTGGACAATGGGAAGTGGTGAATCCGCCAAATCCTGGTATGATGTTGGCTAACGTATAACCTTTGTCTTGCCAAGACTCAACGTAAGACCGAAGCATTTTCAGATCACAGCAAAATTGGTCAGTGCTATGTTCGGTGTCTGTGTACCAGTGTGACCTGATGTGTGTGCGTGAATGGGCGAAAAAATGTGTGAACAAGATTTTCTCAACTCTACATAGGTTGATTGACACCAAATTTTGATGAAAGCTGTGAACTGCTGAAGAGTCGTGTAAAAAGTTTGGAAAATAAAGCTTCTAGGTTGACGTCCCGTAGACTAAAAACAGTGCCTCAATTTAGCATTTTGTTCAAAGGTGTGTAAACACTGCTTTCTCTAAAACTTCTGACAGTGTTTAAAAATCTGTTCTCACTTTTGTGATAGTCCATTTTTGTCTTCATTTATCGTCATGTTTTATGTCAACCAAAGCTTCTGAAATGTCAAAGTGAACTGGATTTTCTATGATAATTTTTGCATAACAAGGAAAATTGTTAAAATGGCTTTACCCTCTTACTATCATCATTGTTTTTATCATGAAGATGATGATGATGATCATCATCATCATCATCGTTACATTATTATTGTTATTATCATTATTGTTGTGTTGTCATTGTTATTATCATCATTTCCATTAGCATCATCGTCATCATCATCATCAATATTATCATCATCAGCGTCACTAATTTCAGTGCTATTACTTCCCTCCACAAAACAACAGGAAACCCTTCCCTGTCCACTTCGTCCTCCGCCCCCTTCTCTCCGATACCAGACCCTGCATCAACCCTTCATCCTCCACGTTTGGGTGATGCCTCCACCCCCAAATCCTCCATCTCCTCCACTGAGAACTACGTAAACGACAACAAAAACGACAATGACAACAGCGCAGACGACGAGGACACATCTTCTGGCCTTGTCATCGCTGCCGCCACCGTCTGTATCGTTGTGATCAGCTTACTGTTCGTTTGTGCTTACCTCTTGCTGAAACGATGTGAGTAGGTTTGTGTGTGAGTGTATGCGTGTGTGTGCGTGAGATAGATAGAGAGATAGATAGATAGATATATAGGTAGGTAGATAGATCGGTAGATAGATAGATAGATCGGTGGATAGATAGATAGATAGATAGATAGATCGGTAGATAGATCGATAGATAGATCGGTAGATAGATAGATAGATAGATAGATAATAGATAGATAGATCGGTGGATAGATAGATAGATAGATAGATAGATCGGTAGATAGATAGATAGATAGATAGATCGGTAGATAGATAGATAGATAGATAGATAGATAGATAGAGATAGATAGATAGATAGATCAGAGAAGAGAGAAGAGAGAGAGAGAGAGAGAGTACTCTGTCCTCAAAGAATTTTTGGCTATTTATGTACAAAAATTGGCAAAAGGATGGTCACACGTCCCATTATTGGGTGGCCAAAAATGGGTAAACCTAGCAAGCTTTTGTGGGGATGAAAAGAAGAACGATCAAGGAGCCAATAATCCTTGTCTTAAGGAAAGGACGTCAACTTGTTTTAGTCAGTGGAGACGAAGGGAGGGGGAGGGGAAATGAGGGAGGAGGGGAAGAAAGCAATGACAGAGAGTGTACAAATGAAAGAATTGCCAAAGAATTGTTGTCTAGCCATTTATGTACAAATTGTCCCAGGTTTTCTTCTGAGTTAAGTGAGTAAATAGCCGGCAGTTTTATCTTTTGAATGAACAAGACTCAGTTCTTGGATCATGATGGGTAAAGAATTCATCACGCGTCTTCAAAGCCATGACTATCCATTCTTTGCAAATTTCTCCCTTATTCAATTTGTCATGTCCATCATTCAGTTTAACGACATGAGTTTAGGCTAGCTTCTTATCACTTCTCTGTAGACAGCTCACCAGTCACTTTTGAGTCAAGCTCAACAGAGTTTTCTTTCCCCACTGACATCACAGAGTCTGTCGTCCTGGCTTTGGTTTTGCTGAATAGTACATAGGGATAGTGGGAATCTTGGTAATCCAGTCAGACATGTTACTAGTTTGATGACAAGGCATTTAGCTACCTTCAGAGAGTCAAGGTGGGGAGACAGAAGAGCTGTACCACAGGTAAGAAGGTAACTGACTTTGAAATACCCACTATTTTTATTGTTTCTCTACTTATTCAGTCTATTCTTTATCTGTTCAGTAATTTCTTCAGTTATTCAATCGTTTCTTTACTTATTTAGTCATTTCCTTACTTATTTAGTTGTTTGTTTACTTATTTAGTTGTTTGTTTACTTATTTAGTTGTTTGTTTACTTATTTAGTTGTTTTGTTTACTTATTTAGTTGTTTGTTTACTTATTTAGTTGTTTGTTTACTTATTCAATTGTTTTCTATATGTACTTGGCTGCAAGTCCAACAGTGGACAAGTACATGTACAATGGGCTTTGTGAAGGCATGAGAGGTGATGCAGGCTCAGGGGAACTAGAACCACTTATTTGATGGCTTCCATACCTTTTCCTGGCATGGACGGAAGTTTGATTCTAGAGGTGATTGTTGTTGTTACCTACTGATGACCACTTGTTACCTACTGATGACCACTTGTTACCTACTGATGACCACCTGTTGTTACCACTGATGACCACTTGTTTACACTGATGACCACTTGTTGTTACCTACTGATGACCACTTGTTACCTACTGATGGCCACTTGTTACCTACTGATGACCACTTGTTGTTACCTACTGATGACCACCTGTTGTTACCTACTGATGACCACTTGTTACCAACTGATGATCACCTGTTGTTACCTACTGATGACCACTTGCTACCTACTGAAGACCACCTGTTGTTACCTACTGAAGACCACCTGTTGTTACCTACTGAAGACCACCTGTTGTTACCTACTGAAGACCACCTGTTGTTACCTACTGAAGACCACCTGTTGTTACCTACTGAAGACCACCTGTTGTTACCTACTGAAGACCACCTGTTGTTACCTACTGAAGACCACCTGTTGTACCTACTGAAGACCACCTGTTTTACCTATGAGATCATTGTTGTACCTACTGAAGACCACCTGTTGTTACTTACTGAAGACCACCTGTTGTTACCTACTGAAGACCACCTGTTGTTACCTACTGAAGACACCTGTTGTTACCTACTGATGATCACGTTGTTACCTACTGAAGACCACTGTTGTTACCTACTGATGACCACTTGTTACCTACTGATGACCACTTGTTGTTACCTACTGATGACCACTTGTTGTTACCTACTGATGACCACTTGTTACCTACTGATGACCACTTGTTGTTACCTACTGATGACCACTTGTTACCTACTGATGATCACTTGTTGCTACCTACTGTTGACCACTTGTTACCTACTGATGACCACTTGTTACCTACTGATGACCACTTGTTACCTACTGATGACCACTTGTTGTAACCTACTGATGACCACTTGTTACCTACTGATGATTACTTGTTGTTACCTACTGATGACCACTTGTTACCTACTGATGACCACTTGTTGTAACCTACTGATGACCACTTGTTGTTACCTACTGATGATCACTTGTTGTAACCTACTGATGACCACTTGTTACCTACTGATGGCCACTTGTTACCTACTGATGACCACTTGTTGTAACCTACTGATGATCACTTGTTACCTACTGATGATCACTTTGTACCTACTGATGATCACTTGTTTTACCTACTGATGATCACTTGTTGTTACCTACTAGATGATCACTTGTTGTTACCTACTGATGATCACTTGTTTACCTACTGATGACCACTTGTTGTTACCTACTGATGACCACTTGTTGTTACCTACTGATGATCACTTGTTGTTACCTACTGATGACCACTTGTTACCTACTGATGACCACTTGTTGTTACCTACTGATGACCACTTGTTGTTAACCTACTGATGACCACTTGTTGTTACCCACTTGTTGTTACCTACTGATGACCACTTGTTGTTACCTACTGATGATACACTTGTTACCTACTGATGATCACTTGTTGTTACCCTACTGATGACCACTTGTTGTTACCTACTGATGACCACTTGTTGTTACCTACTGATGATCACTGTTGTTACCTACTGATGACCACTTGTTGTTACCTACTGATGACAACTTGTTGTTACCTACTGATGATCACTTGTTGTTATACCTTACTGATGACACTTGTTGTACCTACTGATGATCACTTGTTGTTACCTACTGATGATCACTTGTTGTTACCTACTGATGACACTTGTTGTTACCTATGATATCACTTTTGTACCTATGATGACCACTTGTTGTTACCTACATGATGACCACTTGTTTGTTACCTACTGTTGATCACTTGTTGTTACCTACTGATGACACTTGTTGTTACCTACTGATGACCACTTGTACCTACTGATGACACTTGTTGTACCTACTGATGTCACTTGTTACCTACTGATGACACTTGTTTTACCTACTGATGACCACTTGTTGTTACCTACTGATGATCACTTTTGTTACCTACTGATGATCACTTGTTGTTACCTACTGATGACCACTTGTTGTACCTACTGATGACACTTGTTGTACCTACTGATGACCACTTGTTACCTACTGATGATCACTTGTTGTACCTACTGATGACACTTGTTGTTACCTACTGATGATCACTTGTTTTACCTACTGATGACACTTGTTGTTACCTACATATGATCACTTGTTGTTACCTACTGAGATCACTTGTTACCTACTGATGATCACTTGTTTACCTACTGATGACACTGTTGTTACCTACTGATGACCACTTGTTACCTACTGATGACACTTGTTACCTACTGATGATCACTTGTTTTACCTACTGATGATCACTTTTGTTACCTACTGATGACACTGTTGTTACCTACTGATGATCACTTGTTGTTACCTACTGATACACTTGTGTACCTACTGATACACTGTTGTTACCTACTATGACACTTGGTTACCTACTGATGACACTTGTTACCTACTGATGACACTTGTTTACTACTGATGTCACTTGTTACCTACTGATGATCACTTTGTTACCTACTGATGACACTGTTTTACCTATATGATCACTTGTTGTTACTACTGATGACCACTTGTTACCTACTGATGTCACTTGTTGTTACCTACTGATGACACGTGTACTACTGATGACACTTGTTGTACCTACTGATGACACTTGTTGTTACTACTGATGACACTTGTTACCTACTGATGACCACTTGTTTACCTACTGATGCACTTGTTACTACTGATGACACTTGTTGTTACCTACTGAGACCACTTGTTACCTACTGAGATCACTTTGTTACCTACTGATGCCACTTGTTGTTACCTACTGATGCACTTGTTGTTACCTATGAGATCCTTGTTTTACCTACTGATGACACTTGTTACCTATGATGATCACTTGTTGTACCTACTGATGATCACTTGTTGTTACTACGAGACCACTTGTTACTACTGATGACACTTGTTGTTACCTACTGAACACTTGTTGTTACTACTGATACACTTTTGTTACCTACTGATGACACTTGTTACCTACTGATGACCACTTGTTTACGTGACATACTGATGACCTACTGTGTTGTTACCTCTGATGATCACTTGTTACCTACTGATGACACTTGTTGTTACATACCTTTACCACTTGTTGTTACCTACTGATGATCACTTGTTGTACTACTGATGACACTTGTTACCTACTGAGATCACTTGTTGTTACCTATATGACACTGTTTTACCACTGATGACCTTGTTACTATGATGATCACTTGTTACTACTGATGACACTTGTTATATGTTACCTACTGATGATCACTTTATTACCTACTGATGACACTTGTTACCTACTGATGACCTTGTTGTTACCTACTGATGACCACTTGTTACCTACTGATGACACTTGTTGTACCTACTGATGACACTTGTTGTTACCTACTGATGATCACTGTTGTTACCTACTGATGACCACTTGTTGTTACCTCTGATGACACTTGTTACTACTGATGACACTTGTTTTCCACTGATGATCACTTGTTGTTACCTACTGATGACACTTGTTTACCTACTGATGACACTTGTTGTACCTACTGATGATCACTTGTGTTACCTACTGATGATCACTTGTGTTACCTACTGATGACACTTGTTTACCTACTGATGACACTTGTTTACCTACTGATGACATGCTATGAGTTGTTTACCTACTGATGATCACTTGTTACCTACTGATGACCACTTGTTGTACCTACTGAAACTGTACCACTGATGATTTGTTACCTACTGATGATCACTTGTTTACCTACTGATGACACTTGTTACCTACTGATGACACTTGTTACCTACTGATGATCACGTTGTTACCTACTGATGACCACTTGTTACCTACTGATGACACTTGTTACCTACTGATGACCACTTGTTACCTACTGATGACCATTGTTGTAACCTACTGATGACCACGTTGTACCTACTGATGATCACTTGTGTTACCTACTGATGACACTTGTTGTTACCTACTGATGACACTTTGTTACCTACTGATGATCACGTTGTTACCTACTGATGACCACTTGTTACCTACTGATGACACTTGTTGTTACCTACTGATGATCACTTGTTACCTACTGATGACCACTTGTTACCTACTGATGACACTTGTTGTTACCTACTGATGACACTTGTTGTACCTACTGAATGACACTTGTTGTTACCTACTGATGACACTTGTTGTTACCTACTGATGATCACTTGTTTTCCTACTGATGATCACTTTGTTACCTACTGATGACACTTGTTTTACCTACTGATGACCACTTGTTGTTACCTACTGATGACACTTTGTTACCTACTGATGATCACTGTTGTACCTACTGATGATCACTTGTTTACCTACTGATGATCACTTGTTGTTACCTACTGATGACACTTGTTGTTACCTACTGATGTCACTTGTGTACCTACTGATGACACTTGTTTACCTACTGATGATCACTTGTTACCTACTGATGATCACTTGTTGTTACCTACTGATATCACTTGTTGTTACCTACTGAGACACTTGTTTACCTACTGATGACACTTGTGTTACCTACTGAGACACTTTTGTTACCTACTGATGATCACTTGTTGTTACCTACTGATGATCACTGTTGTACCTACTGATGACACTTGTTGTTACCTACTGATGACACTTGTTGTTACCTACTGATGACACTTGTTACCTACTGATGACACTTGTTTACCTACTGATGAACTGTTACATGATCACTTGTTGTAACCTACTGATGATCACTTGTTACCTACTGATGACACTTTTGTACCTATTGATTGTTACCTACTGATGATCACTTGTTTTACCTACTGATGACCACTTGTTGTTACCTACTGATGACACTGTTGTTACCTACTGATGACCACTTGTTGTTACCTACTGATGATCACTTGTTTGTACACTTATGAATGATCCACTTGTGTACCTACTGATGACACTTGTTGTTACCTACTGATGACACTTGTTGTTACCTACATGAATGTACCACTTGTTACCTACTGATGACCACTTTGTTACCTACTGATATCCACTGTTGTTACCTACTGATGACCACTTGTTGTTACCTACTGATGACCACTTGTTGTTACCTACTGATGACCACTTGTTACCTACTGATGACCACTTGTTGTACCTACTGATGATCCACTTGTGTTACCTACTGATGACCACTTGTTACCTACTGATGACCACTTGTTGTTACCTACGATGACCACTGTTGTTACCTACTGATGACCACTGTTGTTACCTACTGATGACCACTTGTTACCTACTGATGACCACTGTTGTTACCTACTGATGACCACTTGTTACCTACTGATGACCACTGTTGTTACCTACTGATGACCACTGTGTTACCTACTGATGACCACTTTGTTACCTACTGATGACCACTGTTGTTACCTACTGATGACCACTTGTTGTTACCTACTATACCACTTGTTACCTACTGATGACCACCTGTGTTACCTACTGATGACCACTTGTTGTTACCTACTGATGACCACTTGTTACCTACTGATGACCACTGTTGTTACCTACTGATGACCACTTTGTTACCTACTGATGACCACTGTGTTACCTACTGATGACCACTTGTTACCTACTGATGACCACTGTTGTTACCTACTGATGACCACTGTGTTACCTACTGATGACCACCTTTTGTTACCTACTGATGACCACTTTTTGTTACCTACTGATGACCACTTGTTGTTACCTACTGATGACCACCTGGTGTTACCTACTGATGACCACCTGGTGTTACCTACTGATGACCACTTGTTGTTACCTACTGATGACCACTTGTTGTTACCTACTGATGACCACCTGGTGTTACCTACTGATGACCACCTGGTGTTACCTACTGATGACCACCTGGTGTTACCTACTGATGACCACTTGTTGTTACCTACTGATGACCACCTGGTGTTACCTACTGATGACCACCTGGTGTTACCTACTGATGACCACTTGTTGTTACCTATTGATGACCACCTGGTGTTACCTACTGATGACCACCTGTTGGTACCTACTGATGACCACTTGTTGTTACCTACTGATGACCACCTGGTGTTACCTACTGATGACCACTTGTTACCTACTGAAGACCACTTGTTACGTACTGATGACCACCTGGTGTTATCGACTGATGGCCACCTGTTTGTTGGGGCAAAGCACAACAGGTAGGTTTCCCACCACACTGATGACTGCAGTTTATGCAGTGTCCACTCTGTGACAGTGCTCTGAACCACAAGACTGAAAGGATGATGTCGCTGTTAAACATTTCCACTTTAATCTATTTCAAGCATGAGGTCCTCCAGCTGCTTACTAGACAGGTGTTTGCGGTCTTGTAAGTCAAGCCTACACCCAGCAATTCATCAAGAAAAGCATATAGATGTACTGAAGGTTATTGTAGGATGAGATATCCATGGTCTTTGAGATTACGTTTAAAGCTTTGATTTTTTTACCTGTGTATGTGTTTTCTTTTTTCTTTAGTTTTTATCGTCATTCATTTTCAGTTTGTTTGTTTTGTTTGAGGCATCTGTGTTCATAGTGGTGTTTTGTGATTTCTGTAGCAATGCTGGATATGTCTGTTGGGAAATCAGAACGGTGCACTTGTGAGCTGTAGGGAAAGGATAGAGTGCTCGTCATTGTTTGATGATAGAGTTCAGTGGTTGTTCATAGACAGCAAAGAGAACAATCCCCAGAACAAACCTCTATGGGCACCATATTTCAGTAAAGATGAAGATGGTCTAATGTCGTCAGTGACAACAGACGGATTAAGTTCGATAAGAAAGCTATGACTTGAACCAGCCAGGAACAGTTTCGGCGTTGCCAACTTTGGATGACAGTCAGGAAATCATGATACTATGATCAAATTCTGTTGAAAGTCAAGTATTGATAGAATAGACACTTTTCCATAATCGGAAGCGCACAGGAGACCATTATCAACTTCTAACAGAGCACCATGTGTACTATGGGCTTTACGACAGGTTGACTGAAAACGTTCAAAGAGATTACTGACTTCTAGATGACTCATTGAATGTGAGAAGACGATACACTCAAGGACCTTGGATAAAAATGCAAGATTGAAAACCAGTCGATAGCTTTTTTTCAGATTATTAGGATTTTGATGGGAGTATTTGAGCAGGGTTTATGTACGACATGTTTAAAGCTCTGTGACACGATTCCTGTATTCACAGAAATATTCACAATTTCGGTTACAACTGGAAAAAACTTCTTTAACAAAGTGAAAAACGAAAGGAAATCAGGCAGGGACGGGTTAGGGTTGCAGGATTTTTAAGTGTTGCAAGGATTTTTTTGTCACTTGATGTAGGATAGGATGAAATGATCTAACTGGAATGCTGGCACAAGGCAGACACTGAACGATCAGAGTTGGAGCTGAAATTTCTTCTCAGTTGTTCTGGTTTTTTTTCCTCTCTCAGGAGAACGTACCTACTTTGTTGGAGAGGCATTTGGGTGGGATATTGTTTGGAAGGACAATTTTAAGTTGTTGCATTCTTCATCTGGCCACAAAATTGGAAAACAGTCTGTCTTTTTATAGTCAAGAGAGTTTTGCGCCAACATTAATCAGCTTAATGCTGCTATTCTTTGGCTTGTTTAATTTCAAGGGCATCTACGGTACTGAGGTACGATCTGTGATGCTGCATGTGACCATAATGTCAAACAGACTGCCGAGCTGACAGTTAAAACGGTTGTAACATCTGGAGACACAGACCGTGCAGTGGTAGCCTAAGGGCTGAAAGACCAGGCCAGTCCTGTAAACGGAGGATCATGACAACGAATCACGCGGTCTGGCTACCTGAGCAGGTGCCAGTTCTTCAAACCCGTAAGCGGAGGATCATGACAACGGATCACGCGGTCTGGCTATCAGAGCAGGTGCCAGTTCTTCAAACCCAGCCCTTCCAGCTTACAACATCAGACGGTCGGGCTTCAGAGTGACAGGAAGACCATGGCGACAGTGAATAGATAGAATGGCATTGACAAGCTGACTGTATGCCAGGTTTCGTGTCAAGCATCAGTCAGTCAGCTTCATGTGTCCACGACAACCCCCAGTACATGAAGACATCAAAAGTAGAAGAAGCTTTGTTTGCGTGTGTCTGACTTTACTGTGTATAATACACAGGGAATTAGGGTAAAGACTGCGTCACAACCAACAGACGGAATTAACGATCCTATGTTCTTAAATCGAGGCTGAAAGACCTGGACACTGGCATGATATTTTTATATAGAAAAAGTAAATGTATAAATCTGTGGTTCATGAAACATTGTCTTTTTTTAATTTTTATTATTAAGTCAGCGTGTGTGTTGTGTGTGGTGTGTGTGTGTGTGTGTGTGTGTGTGTGTGTGTGTGTGTGTGTGTGTGATGTGTGTATGTGTGTGTGTGTGTGTGTGTGTGTGTGTGTGTGTGTGTGTGTGTGTGTGTGTGTGTGTGTGTGTGTGTGTGTATGAAGACCGGACAAGAGGAATGAACGGCCTGTGCAAGACTCGCCACAGAAGCAGCAGAGCCCAGCCAGCAGAGACACAAGAACACGTCCACTTCAGGGCGGTGCCAAGAAACAACGCAGGACAGGAGGGCCAACGTCGAGGAGGGGCCAACAGCAGTCACATCTATTCCCACCTGTTCACAGCTGAACCCACCCCTGACAATGGTAGGTGGGAGAGGGATAGAACTTTTGTATTTTATGATTTGTATTGGATTTGGTAGTTCTCTCTCCCATGATACAGGACATACAGTGTGAAATTAGAGTTGTGGTCCTTGGGACAGAGCATGTCGTCACATGTAATTTGTGCCACCACAAAATTTCAGAAAGCCTAAGTTGAGGTGGCTTACTTACTTGCTTGCTTATTTGCCTACTTACTTACTCATTTACTTACATACCTATCTATGATTAAGAAAATCTTGTCTTCACCTAGTTGATAGACAGCTGAGCATTTGTGCATTGATTGGGGTGGGGGTGGGGGGTCTGTCATGTTAGACGAGTTTATGCAGAATAGCTGGTTGTGTTGCGAATGAGACCTTTAATCATGTATCTATTTACTTTGTACATATGTTCCTTTTTTGAAGGTAAGCTACATAGATAAACATGTCATTTACATGTAACCAAGATTATTCCAGTGGCAGGCTGATAAAATAGCAGTATAAAATATAGACTAGGTAAAACATAGGCTAGGTAGGGCCTCAGGACCTGGCCAGCTCATGGGTTTATGTGCAGGCTTAAATTAAGGCTTGTGCCACGATCACCATACACATGGCATCTGTAACGTTAATGCATATGGAATTCGTTCCGAGACGTCATCTTGAAAAACTGAAACTGACACTAAAACTGAGGTGGCTTG